>JAOXNR010000022.1:11015815-11056977 GCA_028571225.1 Parsonsia alboflavescens
TTAATTAGCTTTAGTAGTTTATTTGGTTTTTATTTCCTAATCTGATTAGGAATAAAGAACTTAGCTTTAGTAGTTTATGTGGGTTTTATTTCCTAATCTGATTAGGAATACAAAACTTCTACTAGTATAAATAAGGATGTATACCTAAAGGCTATTCATTTAATCAATTATCAATAATATTTCAGAATTTCTCTCTCTTTCCTTGTGGACTCAAGGTTGTTCAAGAATTTGAACGTTTTCTCGTTTGGACGTGTACGCTAACTAGTCTCTCGTGTATATTCCGCTGCGTCAGGATCAGACCATTTTGTCATTCTTAGAGTCTAGGGGGATGGTCTTTTATGTTTCCATTTTCAGCTTTTCGTAGTCCCAAAGAAACAAAGAAGGCCATCGCCAACTATTGCGTAGGGGCAAGGCTACTAGTCTCTCACCTTAAAATGTATGGGCTCAGCTTAGCAAAATCTATGTTCTGGGCTCAGTTGGAGACTATTCGGAGATGTGCTTATGTCTCAAATGCACCATAGTTCATTGGGAACATACTTTAAAGTTTAAAGTAATTATTTTTATTAAAAATAAATAAATATATTTTTAATTTAAAGTTTTACAGATAATCTTTTAAATTTAAAAAAGAAAACAAAAAATATTTAATGAATTGTAAAGAAGAAGAAGAAGGGGGAAAAAAAAAAAATCTTCCAATGATGATGCATCTACCATCAATGGATAATTTATTAAAAAAAGGAAATATTCCTAAATATTAAGTAAAAAGTTAATTTAAAAATTATATTAAGTCAAAATCCTAAATACTAACTTTAATTTCACACCAAAGTTCCTTGCATTGCATGGGTGATTTACCTAGTTCATGCTACGTTTGCAACTTCCAATGGAACTAAAATGCTAAACTTATTTGAAGGGCCAAATCACTTAATTCCCTAAATATTATGTTCTATTAGTGACAACAAGAGAAAATACATTTTCCCCTTTTTTTCTTTTGGTTTGGTTTCTAGGTTTAGGGGAGAAAAGAACAAAAGAAAGGACGCTTGGTCCTTTTTCAAACAAGAATAGGAGTCATGAATTCTTTAATGCCCCCAGTGGACACTATTGATAATCTATTGGGAATGGTTCGTCACTTTTGGTGAAAAATCTTTTTTAATCAATTTAATTAAAGAATTGACAAATTATTGTATAGGGTAGATATATAGATATAATCAATGTAATTCTATTGGTGAACAACATATGGAAATTAAAAAATTCCCATAAAAATCTCATTGTGGGAATCTAAATCTTGAGTCAAACTTTGCTAAGATGAGAAGAGTGGTTGAATGAAGGCTAACATGATGGGATGTGTTTGTCACATTTCTTTAATTATTATTATAGGGGTTAATTGTACCCAACAACTTGGGATTCTTCTGATTCATTCCACATCTTTTAATGCATTTTTTATCATATAAATAAATTGTAGCATATATCATCTTCACCATGCACTAAGATTTTTGGTCCATGCATGCATCCTTGGTTATTCTTTATTTCATGTGCAATGAACTTTGGAATCTTTGCAAAAGCTAAAAAAACTAAAAAATGAAAAGAAAGAAGAAAAGATGTATTCAACCACATGAGATTTGGCATTTTATGAAAAGTTCTCATCATAACTTAGAATGTAATCTTGAGATCATTACAACTTTTTTTGTGAAGAAGGAAGGGCAATGAAAGATAAAAAAGATTAAAAAAAACCCATCAAGTTATTTCTCAAAATAATTTTTACATAGAAATGCTATTAAAAATGAATTCCTTTTAGAAGAATAAACAACCATAAATAAAAGAGAGAACAAAAAAAAGAAAAGAGAAGTCCACTTGACAGATAAAAAATTTGTGGTAGCAATAAATAAGCCAGGCAGCCTTGTAGATGCAATGAACTTGGGCACCACTCTTTATCCTCTTTACAGAGAAAGTCAGTGTTACATGAAGATCACAAGTGGTGCAGAAGAGAATAGGGAAAAGATCAAAGAGAAATTTTGCCCATAGAAACATGTTTCAGCAGAACTTGCAATACACAGACAATTCTAATGGAGTAATAATGAATGAAACAAACACTATACACCTATGGTTCAAATGGTTGGTTTTCTGACAAGATTTGAGACAAACTATGTATTGATGATACTTGTCATAAGGCACAGCAGCTAATAAGTACAAAACCTGAGAAGGTTTTTGTTTATTAGCAGAAAGTTTACATAGCAAACCCTTTTTGTATTACATAAATAAACTAAAAACAGTGGTTATTTGCTCAAGTACAGTTTGTAAACAAGCCAGAACAACTAGGGCTTGGCAACAAAAAAACAACCCCTCTCCAACAGAAGGAAAGGCATTGTAATGGCAGACTCACAAGAACCTACTACTGAGTACTGCCATGGCCACACAACAGAATGCCAAGCAACAATACTACAACTGCTAAGAGCAAAACCACAAGTACAACCGATGACTGATTTCAGGAAGCAAAGCCCACCATGAGAAAAATAGACCTGACTGACCAACCATTTCAGAGCATGGTGGTTCAACAACTTCATAGGACTTGGTAAAACTGAAATTAAGAGAACCTAAAAAAGATTGATTGTCGATACTTTTGACGCAGGAACATAACTTAGCCCAACCATGGCTAGGCTAAAAGCTAAAAAGCACGCCAACAGAAAACCAGTCCATCTAAAATAACCTCACGGTCCAATGCCTAACACATCTGTATTCTCAGCTAAGTATGGCCACGAAAATAAGACTCCCCATCATGGGGGCCAAAATCCTTGAAACAGCTTCCTACTGAAAGGAAAGCTGTAAGAAAAAGGAGAGAGCATGGCCATATTCACTGGAAAAAGGAGTCAAGGCACTGGACCACCAAAGACTAATTAGAGATGGACACTAAAACTAAACTTACTATAGCTACGAACAAGAACTACTGAATCCATCGAACTTCTGATATGTCCAAGACTGCAACTAAGTTTCCATGTCTGCTGACTTGATTCATGATTAGTAAAGGATATCACACCTCCATAGTCGCTCCATAAGCAGACCAACAATACCATGGGTTATTCCATGGCAGTTCTGAATATTGAGACCCATCAGGGACTTGCCTAGCTTCTCCAAGGCAAGCAAGCTTCTGTCTGACACCAAAGGGCAGTATGCCATAGATAGGATCTGCAAATTGAGCTGCACTGCTTTAGCCAATGCAGCAACACCAAAGTCAGTTATTCTAGTCTTGGAAACATCAAGATTGCATAAAAGAGAACAGTGCTCTGCCACTGCATACAGGCTTGCATCAGTAATATTCTGGCAACCATCCAGATTCAGCAGATCAATGGTAGCGCTGTGCAGTTTAGCAATGGTTGAAACAACTTTATCAGTCAAGTTAACACATCCACTCAGATTCACTTTCGCCAAACCAGCCTCAGAGCTCTGAACAAGGGGAAGGAGCCCTGCATCAGTTACATCTTCCAGAGCACTAAGGCTGATGCGAGTGATGTTTGGGCAAAGTTTAGCCAGCATGGACAGGGTAGCATCACCTAATCCAGGGCAGTTATGTACGGACAACGATCGTAGGGAACGGCAAGGAGAGATAAATTGAAATCCAAAGAGTAGGTCTTTAATTCCAAAGCAGTTAGACAATGCAAGGGCCTTCAATTTCTGACCACAGTAAACAAGAATACCAAAGAACCCAGCTTGGGTGATCCTGTGGCATTCATCTAACTGAAGACTCTCAACTGAAGTAGCATCTTTAGCAAAAGAAACCAGTCCATTGTCTGACACAAATGCACACTTTCGGAGGCACACTCGCTTCAGATTGGGGCAACCTTTACCCACAGCTTCAAGACCAGCATCAGTGACACCGCGGCAAGCAGTTATGGAAAAGGACTGCAAGTTCAACAAGCCTTTGCAATTACCCATAACCCAAAAGCCCCTCTCATTCACGTTCTGAAGGGTATTGAGAGTCAAGTCTGTCAATGCATTGCCATATCGTCCAATGACAGCAAGTGATACATCACTAACATTTAGAGCCTCAAGCCTGGCCTTTGTCAGCTGATTACCCACGGAGGAAAACAGACCAGCAATCCCCTGGTCTCCAACAAGGGCACAGTTTTTAATCGCAAAAGACTTCAATTTAGGGCAGCTACGACCAACAGCCTGCAAGCTTTCGTTCCCAATATTTGCACAAGACTCAATAGCAAGTGATGTTAGTCCAGGGCAGTTCTTTGCAATAGCAATCAAAGCCTTGTCGGTAATTGCAGGGCACTGGCAAAGATCAAGCTTCTCTAGCAAGTGGCATTCATTAGCAATCTCAATAAGTCCCTCATCACCAATAGTAGACACATTCCACAGAGAAAGAACTCTTAAGGTGGGGCAACCATAAGCAACAGCCTTGAGACCGGAATTGGTCACCCCACGGATAGAATTGCTTCCTCGTATGAGAAGCTTGCCCAAGCCTCCACGAGTTCCTGTCCCAACCGCAATGGCAGCTAGTCTGACGTCAGTGGCTTTCTTCCCTTCCAGACACCTTGACAGATGCCCTTCACAGGTCACATCAAGATCTTCAACTTCTTCATCAGGTTTGACAGCATCAGCAACACCACCTTTCTTGGTATCTTCAGATGACTTGATGGTCTTGACGGAGGATGTTACCTGGGACTTGGGAGGGACAGTGATTTTCTGGATGCATGATTCATCAGATCGAATGCTGCTTAGAAGCATAAGCCAGCGCTTGGATACACAAGCACAGGCACTTTTCTCTTGTCCACCAGGTAAACGTCTGAAGATCTCAAAAAGGCATTCATCAGGAAGACCTTCAATGGAGGTCCGCTTCTGCTCAAACCTCTCATCACTAAAAACATAAGGGGCACTGACACGAGATCTCTTGCAAGGAGGAAAATACACGTCCAGTTGATGTCCAAGGGACAGAAAGAGACTTGAATCTTTGGGATTTTCGTAAATAGATTCCCCAGAGAATAAAGAATTACCACCTGAGGTCAAATGAGAGGGGAAAAATCAGAAAAAAATTATACACCAAGGTAATGAAGATAATAATAAGTTTACACGCATAGGATCTTCAATCCTAAAGTGATGATCAAGAATTCATATCAATATATACTGAAAAATGTTCACTTGGCCATGATATGTGATATGCTGTTTTCACAAGCAAAATAAGACACCCAGCTTGTTTGTTCAGAAGGAAATACTAATCTTAAATCATACATAGCACAAAAGGCTCAATAATCTAAAAAGGACTAACATCTTCAGCAGATCCACCAGGGTTAATTCCTACACATGATCGCAACTATGAAAGTCTGTGTATACATCTGAAGAATCTGTTGTGATGGAAGGCCTATTTACAGTTTTATCAGATATTGATAATAGCTTTAAACCAATAACAGATGTTAACTAATGAAAGATTAAAGAAAAAAAGGCCAACAAACAGATCAAGAATGAGTAGTTCAATTGGCCTCACATAAATCAGTTACATATCACAAATATAGCTGCAAAATCATAATAATCATACAACCCAAAAAGGGGACAGAGTACAGATCAAGATCTTAACTTGAAGAAAAATACCAGCAAAGATTTAAGATGATAACCACTAAAGTCAACCAATTTCATTGCTATTTGCACAGGTCTGATATGCCAAGAACATCACAAGATTCAACATAAACAAAATCAAACAATACTAAAGGCACGAACTTTAAGCTAAACCCAGAAGGATTGAAGTTAATTACCAGTAAAATCAAAGACTTTAGACATGTTGAACAAAGTTGGGAAGCACAGGGGAAGTCAAATCCAAAGCCCAGAAGCCCAAAAAGCCCTCTCTCGAGAGCAAAAAAAGCAAGATCAAACAACAGAAAGACTATCAGCAGAGCCTCAAAATGCATCAGCAAAAGCAATCAAAGGCAAGAGATCATCTGGTAACTGAGAATTGAATACAAAATGATGCTGAAAACCCTATAGAATAGGGCAAAAAAAAAAGGGAGAGAAACAAGAAGAAAGAGAAAGCAACGAAGAAAGGCTGATATGGGTGGAGGAGGTCACCATACAATGTATTTGTGTGGGTGCGTGTATGCACCTTGGGGACTCTGTGGGGGGAGCTGTATGTTACTATCTTTTGTTGTCAAAGTGGGCCCTTTCTGCCTTTACTTTAATCACGATAGATATCTTAGAGAAAGATAGGTTGAGAGGAGGGGTCTGCATGCAATGAATCCCAGCAAATGCTATTCTAAGCTAAGTGCAATGTTTCCATCCTGGCTGTCATTAAAAAATTATATTATATATATATATATATATTTGTAAAGTTTATTATAAACTTGATTGATATTTTCATAAAAAGTTATTGATCAATCTAGTCTTTAAACTATATCTTTTTTAAAGTTTTGATTTTAAAATTTTTTTAAATTTTTAAATAATTTACGTTTTGATCATTTTTATCATTTTGACTGGATTTTTCAGATATTTCACTAAATTTTTAGTCATTTTGATCAATCCAATTGATGAATGACAAGGTCAACCAAAATGAAGTATGTGGGGTATAGTTTGAGGATTGAATTGATCAAAATAACTCCAAATTTTGAAGAAATTTGTGAAGAATCAGATCAAAAAGATCAAAATGTAAATTGTTTAGGGACTAAATGGATCAAAAAAAACTTTAGGAACCAAATCTTCCAAAAGGATATAGTTTGAGGATTAGATTGACTAATAACTCTTTTCATAAATAAACTTTGTGATTTATATCAAACCACACAATCAAGTGTTTGAATCTGTTCTATATTATAAAATAATTAAAAATTACATGTACTTTGTAGAATATTTTATGATTAGAATCAATTTCAACCACGAGGTTTATAAATCAGGTCCATATTAAATTTTCTTATATTCATTCCATCTCTGTTCTCTTCTGATATTTTTAAAAATAGGAAGATTCTTACATGAATCTGGTTCATATGTGAGTCTCATGGTTCGCATTAGTCATGTCATTCAAAACCTAAGAAATAAAATGTTTTTTTTTTAAAAAAAAAAAATTTTTACTTTGGATCTCATAAATAATGGCACCTTGATATGAACCTCAAAATTTATATGAGATATAGATCGAGTCCACGGTAAACTTTACCAATATAATATTGGGGGCATAGCATCCACCTTGTTGTTCGTTATTTCACTGTTGTATTTTACATATACATTTTTAGGTAAAAAGAACCTTAGAAATTTTGAAATGAGGTTCTTTGAAATTACTTAAATAATTATTTTAGTAAAGTAAACGAGCTGAAGTTAATATTTTTTTTTTTGGTCTCTTCATTATATATAAATTTTTTTGATATAAACCTATTTCATATCAGACGTATGGACCTTGCAGCTTATATTAAACCATATCATAATAATTGGTCAAAAGGTACATATACCTTCTGGTGAGCTCCACACATAATACCACTTTTGAATTTTTTAAAAAAATTTATTTGGATTGATATGAATCATAAGGTTCATAGGAGAGGATATACATCGGGTCCATATCAAAATTTTACATTATATATAATATACAATTTATTAAAAGATTATTGGTATTAAAAAATATTCTTAGAGACAAATAAAACTTATTTACGTGATAAAGCAATCTCGCTTATGAGTTTAAAAAAAAGAAAAAAAAAGGTTAAACTCTTTGTTAAAAATTAAACTAAAATGACTTAGTTTCCCATTTGAATGTTAATTCTTAAAAATTTGAAAAAAATTGACTTAATGTTCCATTATCCTTTTTGGAGTGATAAATCTTCTATGTGTTCTTAAGAAAAGGAATTTGTCCATTTTTCGGGGTCTGAAAGGACCATGAAAACACATAAGAACTCTTGAATGGAAATGGAAAAGAGATGTAACTCCAGTTCCTTCAGAATCGATGGTCTAATAATATATAGTTCATATGATCCCACTATACATATAGATCCGAGGACTTTTTATTTTAACCACCTAGCGATCCTGATCAATTTGAAAATGGCCAGAATTGAATTAGATAACTTATTATCACACAAATTCAAATTCAAATTTTTTTTTCTTTTGAAGGATCATGGAACATGAATTAAGAGTAAAAGATGATACAACAACTTTTAATCTCAAAAACATCGAAGAAATTAAAGAAAAGTAGATTAGTAGTTGAAATAATTAAAAAACAAAATAAATATCTATGAATCTCGTAAAACTTCTATTTTGAACGGTCCTCAAATGAAATCTAAAGTTTAGTTTGTCCTTCTAAAATATAGTTTTTAAAAAATAATTAGACTTAAACTTTAGCCGTTAAAATTTATCAATATAGAATTATAAAAACATCATCTTATAATTATTATTTCTTCTGTTTAGAATTGATCGCCTTTAATTTTATTGTAATGTTAAAAATAAACTAATCAAAATTGTGTAAGTTAAAATGAGATATTTAGTTTTGAACGAAGAGAATATTTAATGGTGGAAGAAGATGACTAAGGACTAAAGTTGTGTTCTAAGTTTTCTTATTTATTTATTTATTTTTTTTTTGGTGAGTGTATTAAGACAAATTTCCAGCCCTTTCTCCATAAAAATATGATATATATTATTAATTTTGAACTAAATATATATCTCTTATTAACTAATTTCATGTATTAAAATTTTTAGGTTTAGGATAAGAGATACTTTTAAAGAATATGAGAATTTGAAACAAACATGTTAGGAGAACTGAACTAATTTCTTGGTTTGCAGATCAAATAAATGAGTAATGGATTTTCCATCTGTCAAATCAAGTATGCTAAGAATATGGTTCAAAGGTTTGATTTACATATAGGTAAACAAGTTGATAATCCTATGAGTGTCACAACAAAATTGACAAAAGATAGTATTGGGAAATCTATTGATCAAACTCAATTTCATTTTATGATTGGATTTTTACGATATTTAACGGTCAGTAGACCTGACATTGCTTTTAGTGTTGGAATTTGTTTCAGATATCAATCAGATCCTAAGGAAAGCCATTTGATAGCTATAAAAATCATCTTATATGTTAGTACAACTGAAAATTATGGTCTGTAATACTCTAATTCTATTCTTGCAAGATATTGTGATGCTGATTGGGCTGGATATCAGGATGATCACATAAGTTTCTTAGGAGGGAGTTTTAACATTGGCACAAATCTTGTAGCATGGCATAGTTAAAAACAAAATTGCATTTCTCTTCCCACTGCCGAAGCTGAGTACATCGCTACAGGAAGTGGGTGTACTCAATTGTTATCGATGAAACGAATGCTACATGACTATGGCATAGATCAGACAATCATAAGTATTTTCAACATTCCCACACTAAACATATTGATATTAGATATCATTTCATTTGGAGTCTTGTTGAAGAAAATGTGATCACCTGGAATACATTCCCACCCTCAATTAGCTTGCAAATGTTCTTACCACACCTCTGGATACTTAGTTTTTTGTCTCTTCAAGAAAACAAATGGGAATCTTAGAATTCTGTTCTTAAACACAATTTTTCATTACAAAAGTTGAGTGGGAAAGTTGTATTCATTCAAAGAAAATAATGGACATAAATTCATGATTGTTTGACAATCCTAGATTTTTCTTGATTTAGGTTTCTTCTTAAAAATTCTTTTGTCTCTTTACTTATTGCTTTTCATAACTAGAAATCCTTGATTTTTCAAAACTAAAGATTGCTCAACAAAAGGCCGATGATGACGCGACTACCTCTGGTACTCAAACTAATATTCCTCATGAACCATACCGCTTGCACCATATTGTGCAAACTTATATTGAGTTAGCCAAAGCTATTTCTCACCTCTCTAATATGATTGCTGAAATGAATCATTCTCTTAGTTGTGCATAATTTCTTAGTTATTTATTTTTTAGATATGATTAATATTTATGATATTTTGTTATTTATGTTTACCTTAAACATGGTTGTATCTTATGAGATAATTTTAGTACTCGATCAGGAAGTCCTATTGGAATCAATGCTTGGAATAAAAAGGAGTTCTTGTAGGACTTTGACAGGGAAGGATCAAGGATATATTCAGAATCAGATTAGGACTTTATAATGGAATTGATGAGTTGGAATCTAGGTTCACTATCTTCTATATATAGTTCTTGTATTAGCATTATTTTGTAACTCTTGAGAGAAGAAAATGAGGTTCTTTATAATAGATAGTAGAGTTCATGCGTAACTCTAAATCTATGATCACAAAATAAAAGGTGATCTGAGGTAGTTGATAGGCTTAGGGATAGGTGATCAACTGGTTGTAATTGGGTTCATCAAGTGGTTGATTTTCTATCTAGTAGTTAGGGTTCATTTGTAATTCTCATACAACATATGTATTCATTCAAAAAAGATAGTGGACCTAAATGTATGGTTGTTTGACAACCTGAGGTTTTGTCCGATTTGGGTTTTCTCGTAAAAATTCCTTTGTCTCTTTGCTTATTACTTTTTATAATTGGAGATCCTTAAATTTTAAGATTCATTTTCCTCAAAGTTTTAAGGTTCTCGATTCATTACTCCATTTTTAGCTTAATTTTCAAATTTTTATGTAAACTTGAATTAATAGTATTTCTTTCTTTAAAAAAAAGGAAGGGTTTTTTTTTTTAAAACTTTCAACCCCTTAATAAAGAAAAATTAAGATTTCCCTTATATATATATATATATATATACGGTTTTGCTAAAGCGCGCTCCTACATTGCTCATGCAGCCAACCAAGCGGAGTAAGAATTCCGTTACGGTAACAGTTAGAGTGCGCCTTAGCAAATCCGTATATATATATATATATATATATATCTAATTATAAGTTATAAGAATATTTAGTAATATTTTGTTTGTTTATTTTAAATATTATCCTCACTTGTTGTTCTAATTTCACGACTTTTACATCTCCTCAAGCTCTTGGTAAACAGAGATTCCATATTCTAGGAACAAAAAATTATAATATAAGAATAATTTTTAAGGAGAAAATTTAAATATTTATCCTTTTTAGCCGAAAAAAAAACCTCTAAAAAAAAAAAAGAAATCCCTGTTCTCTAACACAAGCTGCTAACTGTATTTTACCTAAATTAATAATACTTAAATGCAATTATATTATACTTAAATCTTAATAAAATTTAATTGTTTCTCTTATCTATACTTTATTCTTTTATAATATTGAATGAAAAATAGTACTTAAAAATCCATATATATATATACCAATAATTACAAAATTATTTAATTTTGAGATGAAAAGAAATATAATTATTGACATATATTTTATGGAGAAAATTTAACCTTAATGTCACTGTCATGTATTGCGATTTCCCAATTTATCTCTCTCTCTCTCTATTCTCTTTTCTTTTAATTTTTTTCCCCCTTTCCCATCCTTCTGAATAGGAAAGACTGATCACTTTGTTATTAAACAAAAATAACAATTACCCAACCTGTCTGTCCCACTCGGATGGCTTCGGATATTCTATTCCAGTCCTACACCACCTTTTATACTATCAAATACAATAATATATATTATCCGATTTAAATAAAGTATTTATAACATTTTTAATATATCTTTTTAAAGAGTTTTATTAATAAAATACTCCATCCATCCAAAATTGAATGTCCCAATTTAATTTGCACTTATTTTAATTAAAAGGTTTGACTTAGTTTGTTAATATATTACATTATCAATTTTTCTAATAAAATTTTACTAATTTAGGAAAAGAGACATTCAATTTTAGATAACTCCAAATGAAATATGAGACATTCATTTTAAAACGGAGAAAGTATATATTTACATAAATATATGTGTATATTTATTATTAACCGTGTAGAAGAAGATTAGAAGATCCAAACCATCTCGGAGCCCTTCATTATTTACATAGCCTCCACTAGAACACAAAAGACAATCTAAGAGCACTGAGTTCAAATGGACGATAAAAAAAATTCGAAGAGCGACAGGTAGTCCTTGAGTGCATGCCGGCTTCCAATGATAATTATATTCAGATAAATGATGTCGCTAGGAGTATAACTCAGTGATAAACGTGGTGAGAGTTGATATAGTGTTGGTTGCGTGTCTGTACACGATACCTTATTTTACACAGTATGTCCCTTTAACTTTATTTGACTTCGATTCCTATCAAGTGTAGGAAGTTAGTTCATTTATTGTATTATTATTTTTATATTCAAATAAATGTTCATACATCATTCTATCTTTGGTTCAAGGGGAAAGTCCTTTGCAGATGAAACCCCTCCTGTTGCTCCTTTGGTTTCAGAGGAAAGTCCTTTGCAGGTGAAACCCCTCCCATGGGTCACAGAGGCCCCATGACCCTTTGCGCCAGTGGGTTGGATGTGAATGAGCTTTTAGAGGATAGGAGAAGAGGATGCAACGGCGCCAATGGGTTGGATGTGCACGAGCTGGTAGCGGATAGGAGGAAAGGATGCAACGGATAGGTTATCAATTTGTGATAGAGCAATTGTCAAGATAGCCACTTGTCGAACCAGCTCGGGACATTGTCCTTATCGAGGTTCAAACCTCCGCCTACCGTTAAAATTAACCAAACGTCAATCTTGCCTGGCAGCTCGCCCATGCCCCTGGGGCCGTACATCATTCCACCTTTGAACAATAAAACCTCTGCTTATTGCTCAGCCCCATATATTGGATTCTTCTTTTTCTTCTCTCCCAAGGCCTTGGGCCTAGGATATATTTACACGACATGTCCCTTTAACTTTATATATATTTGTATATATGTTTAAAAGATCAAATATCTTTAGAATTTAATTTATTTTTTTAAAATTTGATATATAAAATATATTAAAAAATAATAATTCTTTCATTCAAAATGGAATGTTTATATTTTTATTTTAAGTTATTCGGAAATAAACGTCTCATTTTCTAAATTAATTAAAATTTTATTAACTAATTGATACCGTTGAGTTTAAAATAAACTCAGTCAATTAATTTTCTTAAAATTTATGCAAGTCAGAGGAAGTAATAATTAAAGATCACATGTAAGATTTTTATTAATTTTTGATTAGTGTAACATGAAGTGAGACACAGATACGTAATAGAAGACCTGGTCTGAAGCCCTTCACTCCAAATAATTTCCATTTTTTTCTATCCAAAGTTACATAGTGTCGATATTTCCCAGAATAACAAGTAGTTTTTGTATCTGATGTGTCAGTATTATGAAAATATGTAAATGACTTACCTAATACGTAAATTTGACCTAATAAGATTTAAACTCGAACCAACTAAAAGATTAGAATAATACACTATCTCTATATTCTTTACTTATTAATCTATACCTAAATGCCTGATGTTGACCCTCTTTGTCTCTCAACCCGATGGCTTTTTGGATACAGCTCATCAGAAATTGATTAACAAAAATGTGCACAAGATCCATGGCTAACATGCATAAGTTCAATTAATCCCTTTCCCATGCCATCACTATTAGCCAAAACAAATCCCAATTTGCACTAATCTAAGGAAAATAACTTAACAAATCAATTTGTGAAAAATAAAATTAATTTCAGAAATAATTAATTGTTTTCGCGATCACAATGAACTCTTTTCTAAGAACATGGTCAACATCTTTTCCTTCTGGGAGTTTAAGATTAGCTGGTCTTGGCTAGTGGTCTTAGTGGTCTCCGGTTTTCCCTCCTTAATATTCCCCTCTTTAGCTTTATTTTATTTTATTTATTTTGCATTACCCACTAGTAATTAAGTAATTATACCCGAAATGAGAAGAACTTTCAACCAGCAACTTGCATTTTCTTTACATTGAAAATGGATGTTCAGATTACATGACCACCCGATGATAGGTATAAGGACAACAAGATCATTGCCCGCAGGGACATAGGCGAGCTGGTAAAATTGACGTGACGTTTGGTTAACTCCAACGGCAGGTAGAGGTTTGAAATCCGTTGGGCGTAGAACATGGGCAATAAATTGCCACCCGTTGCGTCCTCTCCGTCTGTTCTCTGCCAGTTCGTGTACATCCCTGATTTACACCCCGCTGGCACGAGGGGCCATGTCGTGACTAGTGGGAGGGGTTTCGCTCGTAAGGGACTTTTCCCTTAATCCAAAAAAAAGGACATCAAGATCACAAGAAAATAATGGATTCAAGGCTAGTGGACCATGTCAATTACTCATTCTGTTCAGAAATAAATGTCATTGCTTCTATTTCGATCTGTCTCAAATCGAATGTCTCATTTCCTAAATTAGTTAAAATTTAACGGATCAAAATAATAAAGTAATAACTAAGTTAATGATTTTTTGCACCCAAGGACGTAGCCGAGCAGTTCAGAGGTGAAGTGCGTTCAACTCGGTCTTCTCCCAACGGAACAGTTGAAGTACGTGTGAACTGATCCGGAGATGACTATAGAAAACAAAATGTTAATGATCTTCTAGTATTAGAGCCATTTTTACCCACCCTCGAATTTATAGTGTTTTTTCACTTATTCCTATTCTGCTCGTATCTTAAACTCGAGACATTACAATTCCAATTGTTATCGATTATTATCATGTTAGTAAGACTTGACGTGGATATGCAGCCTTAGAGTTGAGTAATTGTACAATATATGTACGCATCTTTTCTGCTTTTGATGTGGATTCTTTCCCAACTCGATCATTTTTCTAACCCTTACCCAACTCATCAATTTTGGAAATTCACGTTTTTGTCCCAACCCAATTGACTTGGCTTCATAGCATTCTTCTTCTTAAAACACAAACAAGCAGGCCCTCTCTCTCTCTCTCTCACACACACACACACACACACACACGAAATTGTATGCTCACATGGGATTCATTAAGGTTGGAGTTTTCTTAGTTCTTCTGGCGTTGGGTTGGGACATTCTTTGTCTGCTGTATCCAAAGTAAGTCCAACTCATCCACTTTGCAACTTGCATTTCTCTGTTCTGTATGTCAATTATTCAATGCATATGTCTTCCAGTACTAATTCAATTGATCAAGATGTACTCTTTTTCTTTTTTACTAATGAGTACAACTCAATTGGTAAAATCACATTCAAGGTCCAATCAAATTATGCAGGTGACATTTGATCTAATATCATATGATTATAAACAATTAATATTCACACCTTTGTAGTAGATAGATAATCTCAAATTTGATTTACATTGATCAATTTTTTTTTTCCCCCTCTATACAAATATTTAGACATAATTCGAATAAACTGGTCGAATTATCTAAAATTTACCTAGTTGTATCTACACATTAACTCTAGAATTTGAATATTGATTAGGTTAAATTACATCCGATAACCCTAAATTTTCCATCCGTATCCAGACATAACTTGAAACTTTAAAATGATCTTATCATAACCCTCAATTTTCGAAACTTGGTTTATCATAACCTTTGATCACGTTGAACCTTCTCTAGTGAACTTTTCTCCCCATTTAGTTTTGATTAAACAAACAAAACATTTTAAGATGAGAAAAGCATTTCGGTTGCTCTATGAAAGTGCTTTGATTTGATGTAAAATAGAATTGAGTCTAGGATTCCTCTCCTTCCTTAAGTATCGTTTAAGGCAAAGTGGAGCCCAGAGTGCAAAGGAAATTTCCCAGAAACAGAGTATATGGAGACAGGTTTCACATCTTTCAAAGCAAGCTGGAAATTATATAGTCAAATTGGATCAAGTTGAATTGATGGGTTTTGTATGGAAGGCGAGAGACATTGCTGCCCCAAGTCTTTCTTTGCATAATGACATTTTAAGTCATTATGAAATGTACCAATCACTCATTCATATATCAACATATTTTTTTGATGTATTTTGTTGGTTTAGTTAATCAAATGAATGGCCCCCTTTCCTTTGGTTTGGTTTGATATTCCGACAGTATTCATAAATCACCAATAATTATTTGCGTGAGATCTAAACAGAGAAGAAAATTTTGAAAAGAGATGGAAAAAAAATTTTACTTTAAAATGTCCTTTATGTGGGATCTAAATCAAACATGAATAATAAGAAAAAAACATAATCAAATACCTAATAAACCAATAATATTAATTTATAATTAGTGATATAAAAATTATACGTCGCACGTTCAAGTGAATCTCGTAATTCTAATGCAAGATATTCCCGCTCCATGCATGAGAAAGTGGATAAAAGAAATTATGAATGAACAAGACTTCTCCGCAAAATTAGTGTTATCAGTTTCATAATCTTCATCAGGGAGTCTAGAAAGAATGTAGAAAAGGAGAATCAAGGGCAAGTGACCAGGCAGAGTTACTGCCAATGAAAGAACAAATGTACCCCAAAAAGAATTTCTTCCTATGACATTGGCTTTGAATAGAAGCCAAATTATCACCAACAGTTTGTTAATCCATTTATGCCAACAATTCAGAGAACTTGAAGGAAGGAAGAACAAGAATTAACAAGCTTCTTCTGTGTGCTGATGATATAAACATCGGTATCTGGTAACATCCTATGGATTACAAAGAAAAATGAATTGAAGACTCAGAGCTCTATTTGATGTGTTACCGGCTCAATCATACAGCCCCTCCTGCTCCCAAATATCAACAAGAAAATCTACCATTTCCTGCTAGTTAGAACGGCCACAGAACAATCAGTAGGAGTAATTCACAGTGTATAACCAAATCCATAACTGGCATCAAAGGTGACAAACTTACAGGAAGTGGTATGGGCCGTGGAAAAGGTTTGTTTGTTCCGAGAAGATTGTCATAAGTTGCATTCCAACTGCAAAATACCAACTGGGGATTAGGGGAAATGAAACGACAGATCTACTAATGATGCAAGTTAAACTGTCGTGTTTCTGCTCTGTTTTTGTGATAATGAAGACTTCCTAGTGTTGTTATAACCAGTAAATCAAGAGCTCAATCATTTTTTTATTCAATCCATTTTAACTGTCAGATACCCACCATAACTTGGGTTCTTGAACTTGCTTCGGTTTTTTAGACCCCTTGTCACCAACCCACTGCTGCCTTGTTTGATTCCAAAGAAGAAAACCTGCTAGACAAGACACATTTCATAACTTGAGGGGGTTAATGAAAATAGTGCCATATGTAAAATCAGGGCAGGAAAACGTCCTTGCCATGATTAACAAATTCAGAAGTGTTGCTGGTACTTCCACTGCTACTGTTAGGATCGAAGACCAGATTTGATGTGCTAATTGACGAAATGCTTCTTTGAGATGGAAATGCGCTATTGTCCATCTCACATGTGCTGCTACTCCAGAAATCTTCAGTAATACTCTGTTTCTTTACTCGATGACCTTGAATTTTAAGTCCCTTGGATGGCTCATCCACAGAAATTATAAGTGGGGGCTTTGTACCACATCCAAGACAACCTCTGCTCTGTTGCAAATCAGGTTTGGAACCAAAGAAATGATTAGTATATATAAATACTTTAGCCAAAATCAGAAAACATATAAAAAACTGTAGCATAAGGACTTCTGTATCCGCAAGAGAACTTCTTTTATTGATCACAAATGATTATTCTAATTAACAATGCAAATGAAGGAGCTCGATCAATTACCCACATTGCAGAATTTCAAATGCAAGTCCATGAACAATTTATTACATCTCATTTGTGAAAAAGAGCAATAAATTTTACTTATATCCAGCAGATTACTTACTTAAAGTTGCAGTGTCAGGAAGAACTGTTGAAAAGAAAGTGCCTGATATTGTCACTGTGAAAGTTTGGTTGGAATTGAACATTTTCACCATGCACGCAGGTTTTGAACTTACATATTTATCATCTTTTCATTGAAGTCATAAAACAAACCTGTTTAGATTTAACTAACAAATATGTATGACCTCAGAAAAATCAGGAGGAAAGTGAATTTTCCAGTTTATGCTGTTCAATTGACTACATAGAAAAATTGTGAATTTCTTTACTTAATTTTCGTAAAAGTAGAGAACAACATAATATCACAAGTCAATCAACTTCTAAAAATTCCTTTTTGTGATATAACAGAAATAATAGAGGAAAAATAAAACTCGAAGTTTAGGTAGTAGGACTGATTGGCTAAAGAAGCCAACAAAAGCAGAACACTTAGTAGTCTTCTCCCTGAATCCATAAGAAAGAAAAGGGTCCAAACATTCCATGTTAAACTTCATGAGTACTTGAATCACTTGTTTTTGAAAATAATCAACAACTTCAAGAAAGTGAAAATTTTTACTCACAATGACAGATGCAAATAGTTCACAAATACTATCTTGGGAATAATATTGTTTAGTTTACACTAACTCATACTTCCAGAACCATGTTTCTGAGGAATCAGATGAATTTTAAATGCTCTTTCAGTAATAATGACAGAAATAAAGATTCCTCAGAAATATGGCTGTGGAACTGTGGAAGTGAGGTAGTTATTCATAATATTTGACAAGTACACAGTCTTGGATGGTTTGCACCCACAATCTAATGTGTCTTATTCTTTGTAATTTATTTAGTAAATATGACATAAGACTAATAAAATCAGCAAATTTTTCGTCAGTCAATAATAGAAGGAACAAATTCAAATGATTTCTGCCACCTAATAAGAGGAATCTCTTGAACAGTAGAGTAGAAACCACTAATTGTCAAGTTCTGGAAATATAATTTTGCTGATGCATTAAAACAAGGAGAAATGAAAGATAGCTTGTTCATTTTCCCTGGATAACGAGAATTTCCTATACTGAAGCACTAAGAAATCTAAACTTTACATTCCAAACTGTAGATATGTAAAGGGATACTCGGCAATTCAAAGAGGTAGTTTCTTTCAGGAGTGTTCATATAACCATAACATGAGTCCAAAGAATTGTGTATAGGACTTTATGCTATGGAAGGTCAATAATTTGATGCACCATGGACATAAATCAGACTTCTCCATCTCCAGACAAACATCAGATACTCCTCATGGGGGAATTCAATTTAAACAAACCAAGGTAATTAATTCAGGATGTTCTTAAAGGAAACAACTGGCTCAAACTCAAATAAGGAAACAGTGATATGGCCTGTAAGTGAAGATACCGAGTTTACATTTTCATGAACATTAGCAATTCACAGTTTTGAATACAAAAAACAAGCATTGCTATACAGCAATGAACTGGTGCAGTTCATATTCTGACGAAATCATAGCAGGTTATGTTTCCTGGTCTGTGAACAAAAGATGTTCATCAATTCAAAACAATTTTGGAAATGTTGCAATCTTTACATTCCCCCACCATACAATGATTTCCCTGCCTGTCATTTCATTTAGTCGTAGACTCAAGGTATTTTGTCAACAATAAATCACTAGTGTTAATGTAATTTAGATAAAAATTAAAATCCAATGAATTCATCAAGAAGAAACCAAAGGCTATCTTCACCTTCAAATCTACATTCTTTAACAATCTCCCTTTTAATCCCAGACATTTTTTGAGCACACACAGACTCATTGCAATGACAACCTAAAAAAGAAAACCAAAGGAAGATATCTAGCATAAACCACGTAGAAGAAAAAACACAAATCTGGATCCAAATCAAGCTAATTAATTTCCTAGTGTCCTTTCCAACGCAGATGAATACTGGAATTTTCATCTTTCAGATCAATAGATAAAAGAAAGTAGGAACCTAGTAATTATCTCACAACAGAAAGAAGTTAAAAAAATATATAAAAAAAAACATGAGATTAATATTTCGAAAAGTTACACAAAAAAAAAATGTTATGAACTTAATAAAGAAAACATACACACCGGTACATCTATATATACAAACATACATTTGCAGGAATCAAGAAAAATCCATCATAACCTCTTACACTAAAAAGAGCTGTGCATTTCTCCATTAATTTTTGCATCATTAACACGATAAGGGCTCGAAAATATCCAACAATATACAACAAGAACGAGCACAATGACCTCCTTCCAAGATAAGTCTCCAAGTGAACCAATAAACAGCACCTATTATCCATTTCAAACTAAATAAAAAGACTACACCCACTGATCCTAGGGCTAAAACAACAGAATTACGTATTGGGCACAACAGACTACTCTAAGAAATAAACTTTTTGATGCTTGATATTACACAAGCAAAATAGGTAAGACAAAAAGACCCCATTTTTCTTCTGTTCAATCACTATTATTGTTGCTTATACTAAAAGCAAACCAAAGATTCCTGCCCATAAATAAAGCAAGGTTAAAAAGTAATCAATTAAAGTAGTACAACAATATAGGTTTCCGATAATACCAATAAAAAGCTAAGTATAACATTATGATTGGCAACTTTTTATTCCACAAATTGGCTTCTTCCTTTAAATTCTTTAATCATAAAATAAGAACCAAATAATTTTATACCATCCTTCTCTTTACAAAAAGATCAATTCCACAGGAATAAAAACTTAAAGAGACGGGTAAACAAGTTTGGGAAAAAGATGGCATTGGTGGTATACTCTGGTTGCACCTTACTCCAATTCTTCAAAATTCTTCAAAACAAACAGAAAGACAAAAAGCATATGTAAACATGAAAAATGGTAGGAGAAATCGAAATACTAACCCCATGCATGCAAAGATACGAGAGATCCAAGAGGATACTAATCTACAAAATTGCATTCAGTAGAGGAAATGAAGGAGAAGGTTTACAGCATCAATCAAAGCTCAGATCTTTTGTGTTGAAAGAGAAAGAGAGATACTCATATCAGAGGCGTGGCAAGAAATTGCGTGGGTTCTTGAAATTACGGTTACTGAAATTGAAAATCTTAAGATCAGAGAGGAGATTCAGTGGGTTGCGTGGGGGAAGAAGAGGGAAAAGTAGGGCAGGATTGCTCTCCGGGCTGTTATTGGAGTGCAGGCGATAGCCACTTGGTATTCAGTCAAAAGTACGGCTTTGCCCTTCTCCATTTCTTGGGATGGTGATTTTTCTATTGACTTGTTTTCTATATACTCCCAAGTCCCATTTTATGAGACGTTTATAATCTTTTTCTTATCCCTTTTTGTTGGTTGTTCTATGGAATTCAAGTGTTGTTTTATTATAAACTTTCTATATTATCCTTAATTCTATTCACGTTTTTTTTATTGTTTTCTTTCTTAATTCATTTAGTCTTCGCCTCTTTTCTCGACATTCTCTCAAAAATTCTATTCAAGTCTTTTTCTCCTCGTCGCTGTAGCCATTTGACTAATGCTTCACCTACACGCACCATAAAAGATCGTGCATAGAGTATTGCATAACAAAGCTTGTCTCATCCATGTCCGATTCCATCCTGATGGGTTACAGAGCATCGGAAGTGGTTGATTCTCGAAGAGTCTCCCAAAGGGTAGATGTCTATAGCTTTGGGGTAGTACGTCTGCAACTATTGACTAGTGAGGCACCAAAAGATGAGGATGAATTTGATCTTCCAAATGGGTTCGATCGGTGATTCAAGAAAGACGGACAATTTAGGTCTTGGATTCCCGACAGACACCTCACTTCAAAGCCACCTTTTTTCATCCTCTCTCTTACTGATTATAACAAAAATTATTTTAACTTATTTGAAAAATTTTGAAACAAAAAAAGAAAAAGAAAAAAGAAGTGTTTTTTTTTATGAACTTTTGTGAACTTCTTAGAGAGATAAATTAGGAGTTGTTAGGGATGTCTTTCTCTCTATACGTTATTGAGTCTCTTCTTTGGGATTTTTTAATTGGGAGTTGTTGGGATAAAATTCTCACTACTAAGATTACACAAAATGAAACATCACATGTGGTAAACTAGTGGCAAGAAGAAGTGAAGTTATAGGTATATTTGTCAAAAGGATGGACACAAAGGAATAGCATACATATAGATTAATTACAGATTTATTAATTCAATTGAAGAATATATATTAATATTAGAGTAAGAAAAATATGAAAGTAATAAATTCTCGACCTAAGTTATGTATATTAATTTGGTCAAAAATTAAAAGGAAAGATGTGAATGCACAATAATTCTGGGAATATGGGCAGGATGAACTTACTTTGCCAAAGAAATTAAAGCATCCAACCCGTAAACTGTCAATTTCAAATATCTGGAAGAGCAGTGTTCCATGGAGCAAATGCTGAGCCATATCGTAATTTCAAAACTAGGGTTGTGATCTATGATTCACTCATACACGGTAGATGAATATATATGCTATATATATATATATAAATTTATTTATATATATATTGGAGATCTAAAATGTTGTCTGACTTTTGAAGAAAGAAACATCTATGCCTTTGAGAAAGTTAAGAAATATTCATGCAAAGAATATTCAATATTGATCAAATGGCATTCTCCAGATTGAAAACACATACTTATGATAGACATAGAACCATATATTCCATTTGTAGAATGTAAGGAAACCCACATTTCATAGGTTCCATATATTCCATTGATCAAATGGCATTCCCCTTTAATTTTTGCATCATTAACACAATAAGGGCTCGAAAATATCCAACAATATACAACAAGAACGAGCACAAAGGCCTCCTTCCAAGATAAGTCTCCAAGTGAACCAATAAACAGCACCTATTATCCATTTCAAACTATATAAAAAGACTGCACCCGCCTTACCTATGCTGGACGGCTGGAGTTGGTAACTAGTGTTCTACAAGGAGCAGCGTGTTATTGGCTCGGTGTCCTACCACTGCTCAGCACGGTTGTGGAGAGGGTTATCACTCTATGTAGGAATTTTTTATGGGGGCAAGGCAGGGCATTGGTTGCATGGAAAGATCTCTGTTACCCGAAGAAGGAAGGTGGGTTGGGACTTAGACCTCCGCATTTGGAATCATTCCCTACTGGCCACAACCCTATGGAACGTTCATGCCAAAAAAGACACACTTTGGGTTCGATGGCTCCATCACCACTACCTGAGATCGTCTGATATCTGGTCGGTGAGCAAGCGGAAAGACGACTCAGCCCTTTGGAAGAGACTCCTTGATATCCGAGATATGTTACTGATCCGGGAGGGGTCCGCCGAGGTAGCAGCTGGACGTTTGGACAGTTGGACTATTGCGGGACGGTTTACCACGAAGCTGGCATATGATGGGCTTAGGCATTGGAAACCTCCGCTGATCTGGGTTTCTGATATATGGAAAGGCTGGATACCACCTAAGCTCTCTTTCGTGGCATGGTTAGCAATCCAGGGTCGGTTGAACACAAAGGACAGACTTGCATTCTTGGAGCAAGACGTCGTATGCTGCTTATGCTGGAGTGCACAAGAATCCCATCAACACTTGTTTTTTGATTGTCAACTAACTCGGCTTGTATGGCAGAGAATCAGAAATTGGCTGGGCATAACAAGACAAATGACGACATTGCGGGCAGCCATCAAATGGCTCCGAAAGGAGGCAAAGGGGACATCATGGCAGCCAAGAATCAAGCGCCTTAGCTTACTCACTACAATATACCATCTTTGGATAGCACGGAATAGAGTGATCTTTGAGAGCCACTGTTGATGAGATATGTTTTAGGATTAAGATATATGTATACAAAGTACTGTATTGCCTGTATCCTAATGTCTTATCCACATCCTGACACGGGCACTCATAGTTCCCATGTACTGGCCCCTCAAGTATACTCGTATTTTGTATACTTTGATCTATAATACACTTTACCTTTTAGATCAAAAATAAAAAAGACTGCATCCACTGATCCTAGATCTTAAAACAAAAGAATTACGTATGGGCACAATAGAATACTCTAAGAAACAACCTTTTGATGGTTGATATTACACAAGGAAAATAGGTAAGACAAAGACCCCAATTTTCTTCTGTTCAATAACTATTATTGTTCCTTATACTAAAAGCAAACCAAAGATTCCTACCCACAAATAAAGCAAGGTTAAAAAGTAATCAATTAAAGTAGTACACCAACATAGGTTTCCAAACTCCGACCTAACTCATAAACCAGCCATGCCATAATCAACGGTGGGAGATTCCTAATTACTCCCAGGAGCCAAGGATCACTCGACGCAACCTCACCAGAAGAGATGCTCAAGACTCTCAGCATCCACGGGGAGGTCATGAAGTTAGTCTGAGAGTCGGTTAGCAAGCTCGTAACTCCCAACAGAGATGTGAATAGCAAAGTTTCTCGCCCCAGGGAAACTCTACAATTTTAGGAGCAATTGGCGGGATTCGATAGAATTCGCCAATTATCATTATTGCCTACAATTACGTAATGCAGAGACCAATCTAGGAGGTAACTGACTTTCTCTCTCTCCTTAATAAAAAACACACAATCAGTCTAAGACAAAACTAAGTCATTCAAGACTGAGCCACTCTCGACTGGTGCTAAATACAATAGTTTTCTAAGAACAGTCTTTACCCTTGATTACTCTACGTAACCTCACCGGAAGAGATGTTCAAGACTCTCAGCATCCACGGGGAGGTCGTGAAGTTAGTCTGAAAGTCGGTTAACGAGCTTATAACTCTCAACAGAGACGTGAATAGCAAAATCTCTCGTCCCAGAGAAACTCCACAATTTTAGGAGGAATTGGTGGGATTCGATAGAATCCGCCAATTATCATTATTGCCTACAATTACGTAATGCAGAGACCAATCTAGGAGGTAACTGACTTTCTCTCTCTCCTTAATAAAAAACACACAATCAGTCTAAGACAAAACTAAGTCATTCAAGATTGAGCCACTCTCGACTGGTGCTAAATACGATAGTTTTCTGAGAACAATCTTTACCCTTGATTATCCCTCGGAATACTAACTTAAGCATCGGAGCTCTTCGCCCGGTGACAGCCCACTCTGGTGATCATTTCCATCATTTCTCAGGTTGCTGATTGCGAAGCTTCATCAGGATTTGTGGGGCGATCCGGTGTTCACTTTTCAGCCCCATCAGTAGAAGAAATTGAAATACTAACCCCATGCATGCAAAGATATGAGAGATCCAAGAAGATACTAATCTACAAAATTGCATTCAGTAGAGGAAATGAAGGAGAAGGATTACAGCATCAATCAAAGCTCAAATCTTTTGTGTTGAAAGAGAAAGAGAGAGACTCATATCAGAGGCGTGGCAAGAAATTGCATTATGGGTTCTTGAAATTAAGATAATAATAACAGAAATGTGAATAAAGATTACTCAGAAATATGGCCATGGAATTGTGGAAGTGAGGTAGTCATTCATAATATTTGACAAGTACACAGTCTTGGATGGTTTGTACCCACAATCTAATGTGTCTTATTCTTTGTAATTTATTTCTTAAACATGACATAAGACTAATAAAATCAGCAAATTTTTCATTAGTCAATACTAGACGAAACAAATTCAAATGACTTCTGCACCTAATAAGAGGAATCTCTTGAACCGTAGAGTAGAAACCACTAATTGTCAAGTTCTGCAAATATAGTTTTGCTGATGCATTAAAACAACGAGAAATGAAAGATAGCTTGTTCATTTTCCCTGGATAATGAGAATTTATTATACTGAAGCACTAAGAAATCTAAACTTTACATTCCAAACTGTAGATATGTAAAGGGATACTCAGCAATTCAAAGAGGTAGTTTCTTTCAGGAGTTTTCATATAACCTTAAAATGAGTCCAAAGAATTGGGTATAGGACTTTATGCTATGGAAGGTCAATAATTTGATGTACCATGGACATAAATCAGACTTCTCCATCTCTCAAATAAACATCAGATACTTCTCAAGGGGGGAATTCAATTTCAACAAACCAGGGTAATTAATTAGTTTTGCAGAGTAACTCAAAATAGCAAACTCGAATAAGGAAACAGTGATATTGACACAACGGAATATATACACGAAAGACTGGTTAGCGTACTAATCAAAACGAGAAAAACATTTGAATCCTTAAACAACCTTGAGTTCACAAGGAAAAAGAGAGAAACTCTGAAATATTATTGATAGTTGATTGAATGCTTAGCCCTTAGACATATATCCTTATTTATATCAGTAGAAGTTCTATGTTAAAAGGAAATTACTTGGAGTAGTAACCAAGGAAACTACTAAAGCTTTCTAATTAGACTAGGAAATAAAAACCAAGTAAGCTATTAAAGCTAATCAAATTAGGTAATAAAAACCAAGTAAGCTACTAAAGCTTCCGAATCAAACTAGGAAATAAAAATGTGCAAAATAGGTAGCACAAAATAAGATCCCCAACATTGATTAACTATTTCTTTATTTCTTTTGTTTAGACTTGGCACGGTCCAATTGCTCCAGAAATATCTTGGACACTTGTTCTACATCAATCCTCTCTTCTTCGAAAGAGCTCGACCTCGAGTTTAAATTGGGATAGAGCGGCTCCGCGGCATAATACTCATACAAGTCATCAACAATGAATGCTTTGGAGATCTTCATAGAATCTGGCAAATTGATCACATATGCATTATCCCCAATTTTATACACCACCTTATAAGGACCATACTTCTTGGGTTGCAACTTGTAGCAGGTTCCAACGGCAAATCTCTCTTTGCACGAAAACACCATAGCTTGATCACCTTCCTTGAACAATTTGACGCACCTCTACATATCAGCTGCCTTCTTATTCCTTGCATTAATCACAACTAATTTCTACTTCACATGTTCTTGAAACTCTAGCGCCTGCTTCACCATCCTGTCAGCTGCCACATTAACCTTAGTCCCTCGCGGCACTTAGACCTAGTCCACAACATGCCCTGGCAGAGTCACATAAACCAAAGAAAAAGGTTATTTTCCCATTTCACTGTGAATAGCACTGTTGAAAGCAAACTCGGCCTACAACAAAGCAAAATCCCACTACTTCGGCTTCTCCCCGCTAGTACTGCGAATCAAGTTCTCCAAGCTCTTATTTGTCACTTTAGTCTAACCGTCAGTCTGAGGATGTGCAGTTGAACTTCTCTGAAGCATCATACCAAACAGCTTCCACAAAGTAATCCAAAAATGGCTCATGGACTTCATATCCCTATCAGAAGTAATAGATCTAGGCACCCCATGCAATAGAATCACCCCATGAAAGAACAATTGTGCCACATTATAGGTGTCGGTTGTCTTCTTACAAACAATGAAGTGCACCATCTTGGAAAACCTGTCTACCATCACAAACACAGAATCCATTTCTTGTGGAGTGCGAGGTAATCCTAGCATAAAATACGTAGACAAGTCCTCCCAAATAGAATTAGGAAGGGGTAAAGACATATAAAGACTAGTATTTTGAACCTCACCTTCTAAAACCTAGCAGAAATGGCATCTTCGCACAAAATGCGGCCCACTCATCTTCTCACAATAGAACACCACCGGTCTCTTCTCTTGTTACAACACACCCCCAATACCAATGCCACTAGTGTCACACCCAACTTCAAAAATTTTGTCGAAGCTATACAACACTAAGACTGGTGTAGTACTTAGCGTCTTCTTCACCAAAGCAAAGCTCTCGTCTTGCTCATCTCCCACATAAACTTGCCCTTCTTCAAACACTCCATGATTGGAGCCACAATAGTGCTGAAGTTCTGAAATTCCTCCGTCACACTTTTAAGAGCGAGCCTGTCATGTACGGCTCGAACCTTATCCTCATCCACTTGTATGCAATCAGAACTCAACACATAGCCAAGAAATAATAAGCCACAAGTCAAGAAACTGCACTTCTTGAGTTGAATATACAATTTGTTTTCCTGCAAAACAACCAAAACTTAGCATACATAATCCACATGATCTTCCTCCGTTTTGCTGTAGATAAAGCTGTCGTCGAAATAAATGACGACAAACTTCCCAATGAACGGTCGCAAGATCTGAATCATCACCCTTATGAAGGTACTTGGAGCATTAGAAAGGCCGAATGGCATGACAAGCCACTCATAAAGGCCATCCCTGGTCTTTAAGGCAATTTTCCACTTGTCCCCTGATCGAATACGAACCTGATGGTACCCAATTTGTAAATCGATCTTGGAAAACAACTTAGACCCAACTAGCATGTCCAGCATATTGTCAAGTCGCAGTATAGGAAACCTATACTTCACTATGATTTTGTTGATGGCATGACTATCCACACACATCCACCAACTTCTATGCTTCTTTGGAGTTAATAAGGCTTGAACATCACATGGACTCAGACTTTCTCGAATATGTCCCTTCTGCAAGAGCTCTTCTACTTTCCCCCTTAGAATTTCTCTCTCCTTCGGACTCATCTAATAGTGTGATAGATTAGGCCGACTCTCCCCAGGCACCAAATCAATTTGATGCTGAATGTCCCTCATGGGAGGGAGCTAATTGGGCAAGCCATCAGTGACTATTTCAAAACTAGGGTTTTGATCTTTGATTTACTAATTTGCCGCAGTTGAAAATATATGCTATGTATATATATATATATATATATATATATATATATATTGGAGACATAAAAAGTTGTCTTTATTTTGAAGAAAGAAATATCTTTGACTTTGAGAAATTTAAGAAAATATTCAAGCAAAGAATATTCAATATTGATCAAATGGCATTCTAAAGGTTGAAAACATATACTTATGATAGACAGAGAACCATATATTCCATTTGTACAATGTAAGAAAACTCACATTTCATATGTTCCATATATTCCATTGATCAAAAGGCATTCTATTTTAATTTTTGCATCATTAACACAACAAGGGCTAGAAAATATCCAACAATATACAACAAGAATGAGTACAAAGGCCTCCTTCCAAGATAAGTCTCCAAGTGAACCAATAAACAGCACCTATTATCCATTTCAAACTATATAAAAAGACTGCAACCACTGATCCTAGAGCTTAAAACAACAGAATTACGTATGGGCACAACAGACTACTCTAAGAAACAAACTTTTTGATGGTTGATATTACACAAGCAAAATAGGTAAGACAAAAAGACCCCATTTTTTTGCTATTCAATCACTATTATTGATGCTGATACTAAAAGCAAACCAAAGATTCCTACCCACAAATAAAGCAAGGTTAAAAAGTAATCAATTAAAGTAGTACACCAATATAGGTGTCCGAACTCCAACCTGACTCATAAATCTTCCATGCCACAACCAACGGTATGCGACTCCTAATTACTCTCAAGAGCCAAGGATCACTATGCAGAACCTCACCAGAAGAGATGCTCGAGACTCTCAGCATCCTCGGGAGGTCGTGAAGTTGGTCTTAAATTCGGTTAGCGAGAACGTGGCTATCAATAGAGACGAGAATGGCAAAATCTCTCGTCCTAGGGAAACTCCATGATACGTAATGTAGAAACCAATTTGGGAGGTAACTGACTCTCTCTCTCTCTCCTTAATCAAAAACACACAATCAGTCTAAGAAAAAACGATAGTTTTCTAAGAATTGTCTTTACACTTGATTATCCCTTGGAATACTAACTTAGACATCGGACCTTTTTCTTGGGCAACAGCCCACTCCCGTGATCATTTCCTTTTGAGCTTCATCAGGATCTATGTTGTGACTCGGTGTTCACTTTTGATTCCCATCAGTAGGAGAAATTGAAATACTAACCCCATGCATGCAAAGATACGAGAGATCCAAGAAGATAATAATCTACAAAATTGCAATTAGTAGAGGAAATGAAGGAGCAGGTTTACAGCATCAATCAAAGCTCAGATCTTTTGTGTTGAAAGAGAGAGAGAGTCTCATATCAGAGGTGTGGCAAGGAATTACGTTATGGGTTCTTGAAATTATGGTAATAATAACAGAAATGTGAATAAAGATTACTCAGAAATATGGCTATGGAACTGTGGAAGTGAGGTAGTCATTCATAATATTTGACAAGTACACACTCTTTGATGGTTTGTACCCACAATCTAATGTGTCTTATTCTTTGTAATTTATTTAGTAAACATTACATAAGACTAATAAAATCAGCAAATTTTTCGTCAGTCAATAATAGACGGAACAAATTCAAACGATTTCTGCACCTAATAATAGGATTGTCTTGAACGGTAGAGTAGAAACCACTAATTGTCATGTTCTAGAAATATAATGTTGTTGATGCATTAAAATAAGGAGAAATGAAAGACAGCTTGTTCATTTTCCTTGGATAATGAGAATTTCCTATACTGAAGCACTACGAAATCTAAACTTTACATTCCAAACTGTAGATATGTAAAGGGATACTCGACAATTCAAAAAGGTAGTTTCTTTCAGGAGTTTCCATATCACCTTAAAATGAGTCTAAAGAATTGTGTATAGGACTTTATGCTAAGGACGGTCAATAATTTGATGAACCATGGACATAAATCAGACTTCTCCATCTCTCAGACAAACATCAGATACTCCTCATGGGGGGGATTCAATTTCAACAAACCAAGGTAATTAATTAGTTTTGCAAAGTAACTCAACATAGCAAACTCGAATCTGGAAACAATGATATTGACGTAGCAGAATATACAAGAGAGACAAGTTAGCATACTAGTCTAAACGAGAAAAACGTTCGAATCCTTGAACAACCTTTTGTTCACAAGGAAAGAGAGAGAAACTTTGAAATATTATTGATAGTTGATTTAGCCCTTAGGCATACATCCTTATTTATACTAGTAGAAGTTCTGTGTTAAAAGGAAATTACTTAGACTAGTAACCAAGTAAACTACTAAAGCTTTCTAATCAGACTAGAAAATAAAAACCAAGTAAGCTACTAGAGCTAATCAAATTAGGAAATAAAAACCAAGTAAGCTACTAAAGCTAATCAAATTAGGAAATAAAAACGAAGTAAGCTACTAAAGCTTCCTAATCAAACTTGGAAATAAAAATGTGCAAAATAGGTAGTACAAAATAAGATCCCCAACATTGATTAACTATTTCTTTATTTCTTTTGTTTAGACTTGGCACAGTCCAATTGCTTCAGAAATATCTCGAACACTTGTTGTACATCAGTCCCCTCTTCTTTGAAAGAGCTCGACCTCAAGTTCAAATTGGGATAGAGCGGCTCTGCAGCATAATACTCATACAAGTCACCAACAATGAAAGCCATGGAGATCTTCTTAGAATCTGGCAAATCTTATCACATATGCACTATCCCCAATTTTCTGCCCACCTTTTAAGAACCATATTTCTTGGGCTGTAACTTGTTGTAAGTTCCAACTGGAAATCTCTCCTTGCATGAAAACACTATAACTTGATCACCTTCCTTGAACAATTTGACGCACCTCTGCTTATCTACTGCCTTCTTATTCCTTCCATTAATCACAGCCAATTTCTACTTCACATGTTCTTGAAACTCTTGCACCTGCGTCACCATCGTGTCAGCTACCACATTAACCTTAGTCCCTCGCGGCACTTGGACCAAGTCCACAACATGCCTTGGCAGAGTCGCATAAACCAAAGAGAAAGGTAATTTTCCCGTGGCACTGTGAATAACGCTATTGAAAGCAAACTCAACCTATAGCAAAGCAAAATCCCACTGCTTCGGGCTTCTCCCCACTAATACTGCGAATCAAGTTCCCCAAACTCCTATTTGTCACTTTAGTCAAACCATCAGTCTGAGGATGTGTAGTTGAACTTCTTTGAAGCGTCGTACCAAATAGCTTCTACAAAGTAATCCAAAAGTGGCTTAGGAACTTCACATCCCAGTCAGGAGTAATAGATGTGGGCACCCCAAGCAATAGAATCACCTCACAAAAGAACAATTGTGCCATATTAGAGGTGTCGGTTGTCTTCTTACAAGCAATGAAGTGCACCATCTTGGAAAAAATGTCTACCACCACAAACATAGAATCCATTCCTCATGGAGTGCGAGGTAATCCTAGCAAAAAATCCATAGACAAGTCCTCCCAAATAGAATTAGGAAGGGGTAAAGACTTATAAAGACTAGTATTTTGAACCTGACCTTCTGAAACATGGCAGAAATTTCATCTTCGCATAAAATTCCCTACATCTCACTCCAACTAAAGCCAAAAATACCTCTCCTCCTAACTCGACACAGTCTCGTCCCTTCCTAAGTGTCCACTTAACCCTCCACCATGAAGGTCTCAGATCAAGATTTCCTTTAAGGAAGTCTTGGGAATGCAGAGACGGTTACCCTGAAATAAGAACCCATTGGTGATGTGAAACTCCCCAATAGGCCTCCTATGATCACAAACCTCTGATATCTCCTCGAAATCATCATTCTTCGAGTACAACTAATTCAAGTACTCGACCCCCACGATCTCATGAGCTTGGGTCATCAATAATTGAACGCGTCAGCCACGCGATCGAGCCCAAGACTTATGCAGAATAGTGAAAGGAAATTTCAGCAGATAAGTAGCCCATAGCACATACATACTATCCAGCTTCGTCTAACTGTTGACAAACTTCAAGACTTGGTGGTTCGTGTACAATACAAACTCCCTTTGAATCAGATAACGCTCCCAATGCTTGAGAGCACGAACCACAGAATAAAACTCTTGATTGTAGATGCTCCACTTCTACCGTGGCTCACTCAGCTTCTCACTAAAGAATGCCACCGGTCTCTTCTCTTGGGACAACATAGACCCAATACCAATGCCACTAGTATCACACCCAACTTCGAAAATTTTGTCGAAGCTAGGTAACACTAAGACTGGTGTAGTACTCAACTTCTCCTTCACCAAGCAAAGCTCTTGTCTTGCTTATCTCCCCACATGAACTTGCCCTTCTTCAAACACTCTGTAATTGGAGCCACAATAGTGCTGAAGTTCCGAATAAAATGCTGATAAAGGATAGCTAAGCCAAGGAAACTCCGAACTTCCGTCACACTTTTAAGAGCGGGCCAGTCATGTATGGCTCGAACCATATCCTCATCCACATGTATGCCTTTAGAACTCAACACATAGCCAAGAAATAATAAGCCACAAGTCAAGAAATTGCACTTCTTGAGTTGAATATACAACCTGTTTTCCTGCAAAACAACCAAAACTTGGTGTACATAATCCACATGATCTTGATCCGTTTTGTTGTAGATAAAGATGTCATTGAAATAAACGACGACAAAATTCCCAGTGAATGGTCACAAGATTTGAGTCATCACTCTCATGAAGGTACTTGGAGCATTAGAAAGGCCGAATGGCATGACAAGCCACTCATAAATTCTATCCTTGGTCTTGAACGCAATTTTCCACTTGTCCCCCGATCGAATATGAACCTGATGGTACCCACTTTGTAGATCGATCTTGGAAAACAACTTCGACCCATCTAGCATGTCCAGCATATAGTCAAGTCGCAATATAGGAAACCTGTACTTCACTATGATTTTGTTGATGGCATGACTATCCGCATACATCTACCAACTTCCATCCTTCTTTGGCTTCAATAAGGTTGGAACATCACATAAACTTAGACTTTCTCGAATATGTCCCTTCTACAACAGCTCTTCCACTTTCCCCCTTTGAATTTCACTCTTCTTCGGACTCTCCGATAGTGTGGTAGATTAGGCAGACTCACCCCAAGTACCAAATCAATCTGAAGCTGAATGTCCCTCATGAGAGGGAGCTCATTGGGCACATCATCGGTGACTAACTCATTCAACTCCTCCAACAAAGGCTGTATCTTTAATGGCACCAAAATATCAGCAACCTCCATTTTATCCTCTACTACTAGGGCCTTCACAACCATGGCATAAACCTGTTTGGACTCCTTGAAATCTGTTACAAATTCATCTTTGCAAATAGTAATGGTTAGAAACAATGAACCCTCTTCTTGAGACGGTCATACAGACTCCATTCAGTCAATAGGTCTCATAACAATTTTATAACCTTCCCAATTAAAATAATAGACATTTTCATGACCCTTATACATCACTTTTACATCATACTGCCATGGCCTACCCAATAGGACATGGCTAGCATCCATAACAATAACACCACAAGTAACATGAGATCTATAAAATTTCCCAATTGAAATGGGAAGCTTACAGACTGTTTTTACCTTTACCTCGGGTAACTTCATGATCCAACCGATACTATAAGGAGCGGGATGATGTTCCGTTGGCAACTTCAGATGCTCCACCAACCGCCTCGCTACAAAATTTTCACAACTTCCACTATCCACGATCAAGTAACAAACTTTCTTGTTAATCGAGCAGTTTGATTGAAAGATGTTGTGGCATTGGGTGTTGTCTTCCATCTTTGGTGCGAATAGCAATCACTGCACTACGCACCCTCTCTCCTTCCTCCTTAGCAAAATCAACCCCATCGTTTTCCTCTTGCCAATTCGACACAAACTCCTCCGCCTCGTCGCCTTCTTCTGTTACTAAATGTAGATTTTGGTCGAGGCATTCATTGGAACGGTGACCCGATTTGCCACACCTGAAGCACTTGCCCGACATGGGCATAGCATATGGGTTGGGAAGCTGAGGGGCAGTTTTGTTAGAGCCACTTGCGTGAGCACCCCTTCCGGTCCTTAGCCCCTCAATAGTCATGCTCTTCGTCTGAACAGTAGGAACTGTGGCTTGGGTGGCTTTTCCTTTTTCTTGAGCTAAGGTAGATGGCTCATTGGCACCTCAATAGTACCCAAAATAAGTTGGCTAGAGCTCCTTTTGCTCCGCCTTCAATGCCATATTATGGGCTTCATCCACGTCCTATAATATCTGCAGTCCAATTTGATCTAGCAACCCACTGAGTTATCTAGCAACCTGCTGCCCTTCCAACTTGTTCAAATTCTTGCAATCAGCCAACCGATTAAATTTAGCCATCATACACGGTTTTTCACCATTGCTTGCAATTCTGATAGGCATGAAATAAATGTTGCTCATAATTTTGGGGTAAAAATCTGTCCATCATTAATTGTTTCATTTTGCACCATTTTAGCACAGAATCCTTTCTCTGCCTTTTTGTTTTGGCCTGTAATTGATCCTACCAAACTGCAGCACCACTTTTCAATTTATACTCAACCATTTTTACTTGTTTCGATTCAGGCACATAAATCATATTTAAAAATCTCTTGACTTCAGAAATCCAATCTAAAAATTCCTCAATAGGAAGATTACCACTAAAAAAGGGTAGATCCACCTTTAGACAGTAGTCATCGAACCATTGATTCTATCTCTGTCGGCGTCCTCTCGATATGGCTTCAACCTCTTCTTCAAATCCGAATAGCTTGCTGTTAGAAACATGATAGGGCCGGTGTCTAACAACGATTTGATTTTCAACAGGTTGGTGTCAGGCAAATCCCTCAGCGCAATCCTGATGAAGGTCAAGGGGGCGACATTGGGTAACTCCCATCGTGCGATTCCCATTAACCCTCCCTGCTCCTTGGTCGATGTTGATGATCAATAATTGCACCGCATCACAGATCCCGTCTATGGAATCACAAAGTTCTGTGATTTGTGTTTGCTAATTCGTCACCATCTCTCGAAGATCAGAAAACCCACGAACAACCTCAATGGGTATGTCATCCTGCTTGTTGAGTGCCTTCGATCCAGCAAAACCTTGCTCTAATACCACTTGATGCAGCGGAATATATACGAGAGACTAGTTAACGTACTAATCCAAACAAGAAAAACATTCAAATCCTTGAACAACCTTGAGTTCACAAGGAAAGAGAGAGAAACTCTGAAATATTATAGATAGTTGATTGAATGCTTAGCCCTTAGGCATACATCCTTATTTATACTAGTAGAAGTTTTGTGTTAAAAAGAAATTACTTGGATCAGCAACCAGGTAAACTACTAAAAGCTTCCTAATTAGACTAGAAAACAAAAACCAAGTAAACTACTAATGCTAATCAAACTAGGAAATAAAAACTAAGTCAACTACCGAAACTTCCTAATCAAACTAGGAAATAAAAATGTACAAAATAGACAGCACAAAATAAGATCCCTAACATTGATTTACTATTTCTTTTGTTTAGACTTAGCACGGTCCAATTGCTCCAGAAATATCTCGAACATTTATTCTACATCAGATATGGCCGGTAAGTGAAGATGCCGATTTTACATTTTCATTAACATTAGCGATTCACAGTTTTGAATACAAAACGCAAGCATCGCTATACAGAAATGAAATGCTGCAGTTCATATTCCGACGAAATCATGGCAGGTTGTGTTTCCTGGTCTGTGAACAAAAGACGTTCATCAATTCAAAACAATTTTGGAAATGTTGCAATCTTACTTTTCAATGACAACCTAAAGAAGAAAATCAAAGGAAGATATCTAGCATAAACCACTAAGAAGAAAAAACATAAATCTGGATCCAAATCAAGCTAATTAATTTCCTAGTGTTCTTTCCACCACAGATGAATAATGGAATTTTCATCTTTCAGATCAATAGATAAAAGAAAGTAGGCACCCAGTTACTATCTCACAAGAGAAAGAAGTTTAAAAAATATTTTAAAAAGAAAAACATCAGATTAATATTTCGAAAAGTTCCACGAAAAAAAAAATGTTCTGAACTTGATAAAGAAAACATACACACAGGTACATCTAAATATACGAACATACATTTATAGGAATAAGAAAAATTCAGCATAACCTCTTACACTAAAAAGAGCAGTGCATTTCTCCTTTAATTTTTGCATCATTAACACAATAAGGGCTCAAAAATATCCAGCAATATTAGTTTAAAAATTTTGTTATAGATAGGTTTAAAATTAATTAAATTAATTTTTTTTTATTGAATTATTTGAGTGCCAATAGTAATTCATATAATCTTTATTCTTTACACAAATTCTTCATATAAATTATCTTTGATTGACGATCAACCCTTTAAGTAGTGAGGATTGGAGGAAGGAGTTGAGATTTGGAGCCAAGAACACGGGCTTTAGTGTCGGGAAAGTACTCAAATTCCGGCAACGCACTGATGGTCCCGTCGCCGGAAATATTCACCGGATATCGAAGAAGATGTCCCGGAAGGTCCTCGTCAAAGGTAGGACTTATGTAGAGACCCCAGTTGTCATCAGCAATCTGGTTTACTCGCCGGACACAGGCCAGGCTCTCCGGTTTCTGAAATTCGTCTAATAATTCATCCAGATGTTCTTGCCACAGAGCCAGCCGGAACCCGGAAATCTTACTTATCTGATCCATTCTCGACTTGCTTGCTACTTTATTAGGTTGATATGCTCCTATGGCAATCTCGGAATCTCTTCCCCCGTCCATCGATCTTTGATTGATGTTGGCCGATCCCACGATTATGTATTCATCATCCACTGTTCCATTTCAAGAAATGTAAATCAAAATGTTGTAAAAATGCATTAGTATTATATAGATAGACGGAAATTGTAAAAATATATATCAACTATGGGTCAAGTAGTAACTACTAGCTAGGTATTCCTAGTTATGCCAAAATAAATATTCCACATTGATGATGAATATTTCAATCCATTCTTATCAATTGTATCATAAAGCATATGTATTCCCAATTTGGGACAAAGTATCACAGAAATGCATATTATTTATATGGGATAGGGAATAATGTGAGTGTGTACTAACCTATCATCATTTTGGAGTGAACATAGATCATGAAACGCCTGGCCTGCTGAGCTCTGCTATAATCAGTGTCAGGATCTGGAGTTTCCGAAGGTATATATTCTCCATCCTCCTTGGCTTCACGATTGCCAAGGCAGAAAAATGTCAAATACTCTCTCAAATCTGCAGTAATTCCTTTGGCCTTGAGTGCTTGAGCAATATCTTTATACATCATCTCCATTGTTCTTCTTTGCCAATCTAATATGGCCTGAACTGATCCGCTCTCCGGTATACCTTCCGGCCACATTGGAATCACAACGTAGACCGTAAATCTTTCCCCTGCTTCGATCTTGCTTATGATCTTTAAAGAGAGTTCTTTGGGCACCAGATGAAGTGCATTAATGTCCTGAACTACTATCCCATCATTTGCTTCCCAACCAAAAGAACTTCCCAAGAAGTACTGATTTTCTATGTAGATGAAGTTCTTCGCTCGGCGAATGGCATTGATGTAAGCATCTTGAATGCTCCGGTCTATAACGTTGTCTTTTCCGGTTACCAATCCGGCTTGTGTAGCTTCGTTGGAGTTTTCAGGGAAACCAAAAGCTGCTGCCCCGTCTATGGAACGGAAAACTTGAACATTCCAAGTCTCGGGATCTTCAGTTGATGTAACCGGTGAAGGGCTAACGGAAAATGATCGGAGTTCATTTACAGAGAAAAGATCCTCTGGTTTTGCTTGCTTCTTCCACCTCTGTTCAAAATTGTACAGAACATCCCAAGCTGCCGGACCTTCAATCCGGCAATGGATATCATGCCAAGGCTCCCTTGGACCACCTTTTCTGATTGATGATCCCGGAAAGTTTGGCTGATGAAAATCTTGATTATGGACGGTGTTGAGGGTCCTAAATAAATGATGTTCTCTGGTGTCGTACCTTCCATCGCAGAGATCAATCCCACCAAGAAAACTCACAATTCTCCTCATCTCCGACCTTTCTCCGGCAATATTTTCAGCATCTACGATCACTGTTTTCTGATGATGAGTAAACATTGTGGAAACCTGAATTCCCTGAAACATACTATCTCCACCTTCTGGATTTCTAGGACACAGAACACAATTAACCTTTGTATCCCTAAAGAAATCCGCAGTTTCTTGATCATGAGTTGCCATTAGCCCATCTTTCTTGAAAGCTTCAACTGAAGTTCTGTCATCCCAAACCAGCATTAGAACCTTTACTCCTTCATTTGCTTTCCTAATCAAGAGATCCCCAAGAGGGACATCTCCAAAGAATTTAGCCCTCTTGGGGTCCCTTATTAAGGTAATCTTGGTATAAACAGACCAACCAGTAATATAAATCAAATGCTTAGCACGGAGGATTGCATCATGAATGTCCTCCCAACACCTCTCAGAATCATAAATTCCTAACGATTTGAATTGTATTGCAATTCGATCATCTGGGACATTGGCATCTTGGTAAAGGACAACCTTACAGCCCTGTCTCTGCTTAAAGAAAGTTCTGGGCACCCCAATAAACTCTGGAATCTCCATTCCCTGGGACCAAGTTGTATCTCTAGTGACAGGGATGAACTGAACCTTAACATGAATATCTGAACCACCACCTCCACGAATTGGATTGCCATCTTCGTCCAGAATTTCTATCCATTTATCAACTTCATTTCCATCTATGATTTCAAGAACCGGCAAACGGGCTCTTCCGATCAGTGTTGCTCCGATGGGATCCGCATTTTTGACAGTGAAAATCACATTAGAGATCATATGAGCACAGTAGATGAAAAAAGTCTCATTCCAACGAGGATTAGAAGGGTCTTTCTGTATCATTCCTGTTCGTCCCACTCGAGCCTTTTCTAAATCAATTGTTGCATATAATCTAGAACCCACAATCTGTTTATCATGATTTGCATCATAATAAAAAAACGGGTCCTGATAAAATTTGAACCATGCTGAAATATTGTAAAGAAATAGTACCTCTTGCCGGCATAGAACCATGCTCTTTACATGGGAGAGAAATCTTTTGGCCATCTTTTGTGGACTTCCAGGCTGATAAATTTTACCCAGAATCGGAAGAGAAACACTAATTGGATCAACTATTCAAAAACATGGCTAAATAAATCCAGCAAGTATGTTACAAGTTTTTCCTGTTAATTAATTATAACTATTTTCCTTATATTATTAGCATTAATCAAACTCATTATTCTTTTAATAGAGAATTTAGTTTAATAGTATTATTGTGCATGTCACAAATATCGAAAATTAGATTGAATCATCAATTTTATTTGAACCTTAGTATTAATCGGAAAAATTAAATATTTATAATTAATATGGTTTATACATGAATAGAACAAGCATCTATACATAATTAGTCAATCTTTTATTTTATATATGTGCTAATAAGCATTTAAGAATTTGATCGAGTGGTTCAAAAGTAAGGTCAGTATAATACAAATGTACTTGTGAAAAAGTTTTTTGCATGTGCGCGTGCTCTAGTATACCTAGCATTAGGAAATATCATGATCATATATATAGGTAGAGAAAAAGTTTGTGAAAAATAATTACTGGGGTATTGTTTTTTTCAAAAACATGTTAGAAATTATTGGAAGCATTAAATTAATTTGGACGATAAAATTCTCACGACTAAGATTACACAAAATGAAACATCACATGTGGTAGACTAGTGGCAAGAAGAAGTGAAGGTACAGGTATATTTGTCAAAGGGATGGACACAAAGGAATAGCATACATATAGATTAGGAACAATTACAGCTTCATTAATTCTATTGAAGAATATATATTAATATTAGAGTAAGAAAAATATGAAAGTAATAAATTCTCGACCTAAGTAATGTATATTAATTCGGTAAAAAAATTCAAAGGAAAGACATGAATGCACAATAATTTTGGGAATATGGGCAAAATGAACTTACTTTGCCAAAGAAATTAAAGCATCCACCACGTAAACTGTCAATTTCAAATATCTGGACACGCAGTGTTCCATGGAGCAAATGCTGAGCCATATTGTAATTTCAAAACTAGGGTTTCGATCTATGATTTACTAATACACCGCAGATGAATATATATACTATATATATATTGGAGAACTAAAAAGTTGTCTTACTTTTGAAGAAAGAAATATCTTTTGCCTTTGAGAAAGTTAAGAAAATATTCATACAAAGAATATTCAATATTGATCAAACGGCATTCTCGAGATTGAAAACATATACTTATGATAGAATGTAAGAAAACCCACGTTTCTTATGTTCATCAATTTGATGTTTGGAAGGTTTTGAGTTTAGATAGTGAGGTGAAATATTGCTTGGGAAAGCAAGAGATCTTCCAAGAATGAAGGCAAGAAAATGAGAACAAATTAAAGAAATGGAGACTATTATATAGTTAGCAAAACCCCTCATTATAATTGATAAATCAAACTTGAGACCTATGAATTCTAACTTCTGATTAAATATTATTCCTTACCTCTAACTTGGTAGGACTGGCCTTTACCTACTAAATAAACTTGCTAAACAGAGAAACCCACAATCAATCCAACATATATCTTGAAAATCATAACATCTCACAATTGAAAAGTATAATTTTATAGAGATAATCAATGACCTTTTGCCTTTTAAAGTCTCAAGTCCTTGATTATTAATTCTCTCAAAGGAGGACAGATTCTCCTCCCCTTTGTTTCACTTCAAGCGAGCCATGTAGTCTAATGAATATATATTTACTCCGTCACTAAATATAAGTCATTTCGGCTTCTTTCATTTTTGTTTTTTTTATAAATCATTATTATAGGTTAACTTGGTATTTGAAAGGTTTTTTTTTCATATTATCTCTCCAATGATATATTGAAATGAGGTTCTTCAAAATGGGGGTGGCTTTTGCTTTGCATAAACAACAACAATAATAATATTGTTGAGCCATAAAGATAATAATTGAACC
>JAOXNR010000022.1:11057077-11075387 GCA_028571225.1 Parsonsia alboflavescens
TATATATCAAAGTAGTAAGAAAGTCATGGTCATTCAACATAGAGATAAGAAAAAACTTGGTCAAATTTTACTTCTTCTCTCTTTCTGTTGATCACCAGTTTCAGTTACTGGTAGTATTTAAAGCTCACAGATGCAAACCCATATCCCACTTTTTGACTCACACCAGCATTAACAAATGCATGCAAGTTCCGTAACTGTAAAAACCCCATTAAATGCCTCTGCACCCACCCATGGTTCTCCTATACATACCTTTGAGTCGGTGATGGCTAATAACTAGTCAGGCCAAGACAAGCAAGGCCGGCCCGATCGCGTTCGGTTATCCGTTCATAATAATAATGGTTTAGTAGAATAATAATAATAGTACCAGAAGTTCTCCTTCTCCTTCTCCATCTGGTCTTTGTAGTAGAGAAAGTTGAGAAGACTATGGGAGTCGGGGTTTTTAGGGTTTGCTTGCGTACACATGCATTTACTCATGTAGATATCAAGTAGTATATATTACTAACGGAGTATGTATGACTGTCCTTCGTGGTCACCAGGAGAGGTGTCTAATATAATACATGTTGTGAGTTTGACTTCGTCCATATAGATTGAGTTTTTTTCACATATTTTTTAATCTTGATAAATCAATTTGCATTAGTTTGAACTCTTCCAAAATTGGTCAAACTATAAAGTGAAATAGTCAATGTGCATTAGATATCGATAGTTAATCCTTCATAGGTGCGCAGGTGAAGCTTTAATGCACTCTACTAAAGTGATAGGACTTTCGTCGTCCACCCTTCTATCACCGACAACAACTGCATTGATGCTTCCCCTTCCTTCCTTCCTTCTCTCCCTCCCTTCACAACTTCTCTTATTATTAACTCTTTTTCTCTCACACCATCTTCTCTGTGCTCTGCAACTTCTTCTTACTAATACTATACTTTCTCTTTCAGTACTCTCTCTTCTCTTCTCTCTCTCAATAAAGATTCAACAACATTATGGTACATTCAAAGAAGTTCAGAGGCGTCAGGCAACGCCAGTGGGGATCTTGGGTGTCAGAAATTCGCCACCCATTATTGTAAGCCCTCATTCAATAACCATACATATATATATACAGCATTATATTATTAACTCCTGTACTATATTACTCTTGTGGGTTCTTTTTTACTTTTAAAGATTTTCTTGAATGTGTGAGGAATTATCAAAATTCATTAGCCGTTTCATGATTCTTCCTCTGTTGCTGTTGTAGGAAGAAAAGGATTTGGCTTGGGACATTTGAAACAGCAGAGGCAGCAGCCAGAGCATATGATGAAGCAGCAATCTTGATGAATGGCCAGAATGCCAAGACAAATTTTCCAGTGGTGAAGGAAAATCAAGAAGTTTCTTATAATTCTACTGCTACTGCAAAATTAATACCAAACCCGATTAATATTGAAGATTCTTCTTCTACTTCATCTTCGTCACTGTCAGACATACTGAGTGCAAAGCTAAGGAAATGTTGCAAAGATCCAGCTCCTTCCCTCACCTGTTTAAGGCTTGATAACTCCCAGATAGGAGTCTGGCAGAAAAGAACGGGTCGACATTCGGGTTCCAATTGGGTCATGAAAGTGGAGCTTGGGATCAAGAAAAAGCATCATCAAGATCAAATCAATAATTCCTGTAACAGTACTACTACTACTAATACTTCCTTATCATCATCATCAACATCAACAACAACAACTACTACTACTACTAATTCTTCTTCAGAAGAAATTCTTGATGTGGGAATGGATGAAGAAAACAGAGTAGCAATGCAAATGGTTGAAGAACTTCTCAACTGGAATTATCAAACACCTTCTCTTGCAAATGTCAATGATGATGATGATCAAGTTCAAGAATGAAGGGGAAAAATTAGCTCTCTTACATATATAATAATATAGAATAATTAAGCATGATGATGAATTAAATGTTGTGTTACATTACATCATCAGTTGTTCCCATCTGTCTATCTTGACTTATGTAAACCTCATGCATGATGCCGCCTAAGTGTATATTAATTTCTGTAACATTTGAGGTAGCATCATATATCTTAGATTAGATTAAGACATTATAGTATATATATTTATACATATGTGACATAATTATGGTTTCAATCTAAATTTGTGGAAAGGATATGTATCTGGAGATGTTGTAAATACTATGGGAGTAGTATATACGAATGATTACTTACAGAGACAAAATATTAATTAGGGTGATAATGATTTGTGGTGAGGAAAAATTTTCATGTAATTCCAAGCTCTCCTTTCCAACTGTCAATACAAATTGATATATATATATATATATATATATATATATATATGCTTTTTCTATGGCTACTATCGATCATTTTCATTTGTGTGGTATCTCTACCCTTGTTGCCCATATATTATTCTGGGCTAGTTTGATGGTAAATGATAACGGTTAAAACCGAGAATTCTCTCAATTGTTGACTATATATCTTGACCTTGCACATAATCTGACTCTCCCCTTCAATTTTTTATAAGTTACTAGCAAATTAAGTTTCACTTAGGGTTGGGAGTATAGAGTGAGCTAGGAAAAGGAGAAAGATTTTAAGAATAATTTTCACTCCAAAAAAACTTTGATTTGCCAATTAAGTTTGATGTGGACTAAGTTCATGTATTTACAAGTGGATTTTTTAATTCATATCAAGTCAACTCAGCAAATAGAGGGATCAAAGTAGAAGGTATAGGTAGTTAGTGAAATTTTATAACTGACATGATTTAATATAAACTAAAAAATTTGGATATAAATCTAATTGATAGTAGAAATTAACATATCCGTCTGAATATGGAGTATGTGGTATTGATATAATAGACTTTTCTCTCTCTCTCCAACTTGACTTTGGGAATGAAAGGAGATTTCAAGGAGAGAGATAATTATCTCAGGGTAATATTGAGTAAAAATATCACAAGAAACTCAAAATATGACTTTAAAAAACATTGTTAGCTACTTATTAATTTAAATTAAAGACCTTAAAAATAAAAAGTTGAACAAGGAATACGTGTTAAATATTTATATAGTATTAAGCATATAATAATAACAACTATTGAAGGCATTTTAATACTAAAATTAGCATGAAATTTAACTAGGTGAAATTTAAGATTAATGCTATTTCCATTTAAGGAAACCTTTTTTTTATGCGTACTCCATCAAATCATCTCTTCTTCTTTCTCCTCTACTTAAAGCACGACCCATGATGACCACAAATTTACTTATTAAATGAGCATAACAGTATCCGTACCCACTAGCAAACTTAATTATCCACTCATTTACTCAAGTGGGGTTTTTGATATGATATACATATATACAAAACTATTTCATTCATCCCCATTTATCGGTTCACTTTAACTTTATTCAGAAATGAGTAACGTTACATGTCACTTGAGATATGAACCAACTAGCAAAAAATAAGAAGATAAATGTATTAATTCTCCATTGATTTTTTAAATTCGATGGGTGTTCTGTGATACCGAGAGGTCGGATATAGAGTCACATCGGAAGGGAGCATAATCCTAACAAGGAAAAGGGAACTTGAGTAGTGCCTTTGGATGGCAATTTTCCATGTGGCATAACAACATTGGCATTTTGTTAATAGTACTCTTATCAACATCTTGAAGACAGAATAGACAAGTATATAGAATGGGTAGAGAAATGAGTAGTTGGGTTCACCATTAATGTACTCATTTAGCTATTTTTCTAAAGTCACTTGATTAGATTCCCCTTGTATGTCTTCACATCATTTTTCAAATGTTAGGTAGAAGATGATGAAAATCAAAAAGTGAGGGATGCAAATGCTTTGCTTTTAAGAACTTTTAAATACGAGTATGATTGGCCATAAACAAGATGGTAGAGATCACTAGCTACTTAATACAGAAAACTTCTAAATTGGTAGCAAAACCTATCTCTGAGAGATTAAAGCTTTGAGTGTCCATTTTCAATGGTCCCCTTACATACCACACTTGATACAGATAAGACACCCTGAACCCTCTAAAGTCAGGGGAACAACCAGTACAGGCAGGTTCTTTCCATCAGAAAGAGAAGGAGGATATTTTTTATGTGAGAAGGGGAATCTGCATCCCTAACAAGGAAACCCAGAGGAGCATATATATATATATATACACACACACCTCCCCATCTAAAATTAATGTCTACTTTTCAAACAAGACGGCATGAACAATAAATGGTGGGTAACAAAAACTTGAACATAGAACCACCACTCATGTCAAACTAAGTTTATCACAAAGAAGGATAAAATTAGGCCATGGGGTAGAAATTTTAGAAGAATTGTAATGATGCTTAACACATATGACTTGTTGATTCTGTGAAAACAGGAATCATTTTCTTTTCAGCTTCTTAAGATCACAGAGCACAGTAGTCATACCCTCTACTATAGGGAATTGATAGTTTCATATTCACAGAATCAAATATCTTGGTTGTGAAATCATATACCCTTCCCATCAAGCCAAACTACTTCTAGAGATGGTCCTAATCAGGCAGACAACTTACGCCTCCACCAAGAGAATTTGATAAGATGGATTACTAAAAACTCCCTTTTCAATTTCTAGATGTGGTACTATTGCCACTAAACTGCAATCATAAAGGTTACACTTCCAAGCTTAAATTAAGTCCAGAATCATACTAGGTCTCCTCAACCACATCACAGATGACCACATTTCAAGAATGGAATTATGCCCGTCAATATCTATAGTTGGTTATTATAATGATGCAAACATCCTAAGAAAACTGAAAACTTCAATTTGTCTATAGCATATATATTATATGAGCCTAGAACGAAGAATTAAAGCTGTTTTCAAAATTCACATGCTTCATTGAGGATTTTGGTATTCTAATATTGCCTTTGGTTGAGCAATTACAGATTTTATAAACATGAATTGACCAATGCCAGCAAATATGAACTGTCATGACTCATCTGAGTTCTGATGTACCATAGAACCGCCTAGAACATCAGAGTAGAAGTGACTTATAATAGAAAGGAAATGAAGCAGAATACATTTCCCTTGAGAACAGTTAGGGAACAAGGCTTAACAATCAACCCTACACAAACAAGACCATGGATTCAGAGGCAGAGATACCAAGTTAGTTTTCTAATGATCATTTTAGTGCAAATCATGTTTAAATCAATATGTCAAGTATATAACCTTTAGGTATGAGATACTGGTATTAAAGTGTAAAACTAAAAAAAAGGAGTGGTTGAAACTTACCCAAAGAGATTAATCATGTTGAAATGGAGAATGCTTTAAGAGTGATGGAAACTGTTGATGCTTCCACAAGGGGCACGGTTCTGTGGAGACCCTTGTCTTTTTCATTCTGCCTGTGTTATTTCATTGATTATCCAACTTTTTTTTTTTGGTATGAAATCCATGCCTAAGCCTGGCAGAGGGTAAAGTGTCAAGTCTGTGAACTGGCAGAAATTAAAACAATTGATGCAAGCCTTCCTGCACTATATTAATGTCACTATTTTGACATCTTAGGAAAGAGCATTTTAAGTCCAAGACTGCAAAACAAATGGGCATTGAAAAATCAAAGAAGCTAATCAGTCATCAGTCTACTTCATCTAAGGCAGACGTAGCAATAGATTTTCCTGAATATCTGCAGTTTCCATCATATGATTAAAACATATAAATATATGGATATCATGCCAATCAGAAGTATAAAAAAGCACCAAATCAGTGGCACTGAAATAAATTCACACACCTATATTAAGAAACACCAGCATTGACTCAAGCGCAACATCAATTTGATTGTACACACAATGTAGTCTGATCAATACACAACTAGGCCTGAGAATTACTAATATAAATTTACTAAAGTTCATAGATGATACAAATAAAGGCTGCAGATTGCACAGTGCAGATACCATTTCATAAGTGAACACTGTAAAGTTTCTTCTCCATCTTGTATTTCCTGAAGATACAATGTACATAGAAATCAATTTCTGTGAAAGCAAGCAGACCTTGAATTCAGGTTTTCATTAATCCAGGAAATCAAACACTGTTGTGAACATCCCATGCAATCAACTTTGAAGTGGTGCTGAGCTATAAACCTTCTTTGTACCAAGGACTTGCTTCTTTGTACCTTCTCTGCAGGGACCTTTAAGCATCTGATGACATCATGAAGCCTCCAATAAAACCTGCTCCATTCCAATTTCCACAGAACATGTTCTTCTTTCCTCTGCAAAAGTTGAAGAGTACTGCCCATTCAACCATGGCTGGTTTTTCAAGTCAGTCAATCAATCGAGGGACCTTGTCTTTCCGCTCTTGAAATTGAACTAGGTATTTTGAGCGATTTCTTTTTCATATAAACCAGTGAATTAAAGATACATATTAACAGAACGTGAGAGAACTTAACAATAAAAAACAATACCCACAAACCCAGCAAGAATCACCAGCTTTAAATTGCCCATTGAAGTGATCAACAAAGTTCACCCCCTTGCCCTTGCATTGGGAGCGAACTACAACTGGAACTTTTGACCACCAAACCCTTTTAAATCAGATCACAACTCACAATTACTCTTCTTATTCAAATGGTCTAAAATTGGTAAATTAAGATGACTGTTCCAGAAAACTTCTTCCAATTGTTTTCGAATATTTATCATCCAATTCCTCAACAGCTTCTGGCTTTTTCCTGCAACCGTACCGTAACTATTCCAAAATCCTTATCTTGTACCATGTTTTGAAATCGTAGGCTTTGTAATTGTATAGCTACAATTTCAAAACATTAGAGCCCTAAACAATAATGTAAAATGCTGACAAAAACTCAACTTACCATTTCCTTCACAATCAGCACATATCACACTATTCTTTTTCGTGCTTGATTGCTGAAACCTTTATGGTATAAAAGAAAGAGAAACACAGAGTCATTCAAGAGAAAACATACAAACAAAATCTTTGGAAAGAAGCAGCATTTTCTCAATATTACGGGAGTTAGAATGTCTCAAGTTCGGTATTATACATGAGCTTTGGACCTTAGCTTTCGGATAGTTCATAAATAGGGATCAGCTTGAGTGTTTGATCACAGCAGAAATCATGATGATAGTAGCTATACAGTAATATCACAGAGGTAAAAGCATAATGTAGGGCGAAGTCTAGGTTAGCAATCGATTTTAGACTGTAACCCACGCCTTTTATTACAACCCCAACACCAAGATTTAAACTTGGTGAAATTGCTTTAGAAGAGTTTGCGACAGTCACACTGCAACAACTTATACAGAGACTGGGGCCCTCTTCCTTCTTTCATCCTTTCACCTCCATAACTATCACCAATAAATTCTGCTCAAACCTTTTACTTGTGCCATCATCTCCCTCCAATCTCAAAACCTTTGTGCAGTTTAAAAAATTCTATAAAAAGTACAGTCTGTCATCAAGATTTCGTTTTAAACATCATTGAGCAGCGAATACAGAAACTTTCATCGTTTGGATAGAGGACTAACTGCTTTTGGTCAGCCGCCGCAGGTGGAACGGACCCAAAAGATGCAATTGCATTTGCAGTGCCGCTCCAGTTTTATTACATGTTAATAGTAGGGCAACAACCAGTTGGAATGAGAGAATATAAGGACAAGAAATTTTATTTTTCTTTATTTTTTTCCTGGGTAGTGGGCCAAGCCACATTCTGGATTCATAAGAAAGCGTCTGGTTTAAACAGGATACCTAGTTACCTACTACTATAAAAATAAAATTATCATGTTAAAAAAAAACACAAAAAAAAAATCTTTCTTTGATTATATAATCATATTAACCTACTAATAATGGATAGTTTCATATTCTCAAAGTCAAATATCATGTTTTTAAAATCATGCCCTCTTCATTAGTTCTGCAAATGGTCCTAATCAGGAAGAAAACTTATGCCACCCTCAAGAGAAAAAATATGATGAAATGGATTACTAAAGATTCCCTTCTCAGCTCCCATATGCAGCACTTTTGACTAAACTGCAATCACAAAGGCTATAATTCCAAGTTAAAATATATTCCAGAATTATACTAGGTCTTCTCAACCCCATCAATGACCACATTTCAAGAATGGAATTATTTCACAGAATGATGAAGTTGTAGTTGATCTATAAAAAGTATCTGTTTTCTTCCAAAAATTCTGTCTTTGGACCGCCTCATACCATTTCAAATCCTTTTAAGCCAGCAAAAGCACAGCAAACAGAGGAAATTTTCTAGTCCATATATCTAGTTATTACTGGGGACTTTTCAGCATAATACACCTCCTTTACTAAGAGAAAACTTTGTAATGCATCTGGTTAGTATAATGCAAACATCCTAAGAAAACTGAAAACTTCAGTTTGTAGATAATAAATAGTATATAGCCTAGAATGGGCAATAAACATAGCAATGGATGTAGGGTTGTCAATGCTAGAATTTATCAAAAATGATACAGTATAATGGCATTTGAGACTCAAGGAAAATGAAGAAAATGTCTTTTTTTTTTTTTTCTTTTTCCTCACAGGATTGAACATGACAGTTAGAGTTGACAAGAAAAGGAGGAAATAGAAGCATAAAAAAATAAGACATGATCTAATATGGCAACTTTGGCAACAGACTTCTCAAGATATGATGCTTTTAGATAAATGATTTTAAGTAGCTACAATAGAGGGCATAGATGCTATAAACATGAATTCACCATCACCAACAAATATGATCTGTCATGACTCATCTAAGTTCTGATATACCAAAGAACAGCCTATAAACTTTGTCATCACAATTCACACATAAGATAGATGTGAGTTATAATAGAAAGGAAATGAAGCTGAATATATTTTCTTCGCAAATTTTGCTTATTTTCAAATGTAGAAGATTACTACACTTCCAATATCATCAAAACTCAAATACCATGTGGAATTATAAAAGAGAAACATCAATCTCCACCACCCACCTCCCCCAAACATCCTCTCAATCAAATCTTGGTTCTAGAGAAGATAACTTCTCAGATTTTTCAGAAGGAAAAAAATGTGCACCATATAGATTGATTGTACTTGTATTCAAATGAAACTACTTTGTTCCAACATCCCTTCCTATATAAGTTGGACAATCTGCTCAAATCTGAGTTACCAAAAACATTGGCCAAAAGAAGGAAAGCCAGACAAGAGGGGAAAAGACAGATAAAATGCCAGGAAGTGTGACAAATTTTTTCTTAACAGCTCCCATTTGCATAGTAATAGTGATAGTCCACAAAAAGCCAAGGTCGAACCTCAAGCATAAAACTGATTATTCTGGTGGATATGCAATTAAATAAGCTCACGTTCTGATTCATACTTGATATAGCACAATGAACTCCTGCTAGACATGTTCCATGATAATCAATACTGACAATAGAACCTTGGAAACAAAGCTTAACACTCAACCCTGCACAAACATAACCATGGATTCAGAGGCAAAGTTACCGAAAATAGTTTTCTAATGAATACAGTTAATTTAGTGCCAATCATGTTTACATCAATATGTTAAGTATATAACCTTTAGGTATGAGCCACTGGTCTTAAACTGTAAAACTAAAACAAAGAGTGGACAAACAAGTTATTTAGGTACAGCACTTGAAACTTACCCAAAAGAGATTAATCACGTGGAAATAGAGAATGCTTTAAAGGTTTGGAAGTGATGGAGACTGCAGATGCTTCCACCAAGGAGACAGTTCTGCAGAGGCCCTGTCTTTTTTCTTTCTCACTGCATTATTTCATTCATCATCCAACAATTTTTTTGATGAATCCATGCCTAAGACCTGGCAGAGGGTAGAGTGTCAAGTCTGTGAACTGGCAGAAATTAAAGCAACTGATGCATGCCTTCCTGCACCATGGTAATGTCACTAATTTGACATCTTAGGAAAGAGCATTGTAAGTCCAAGACTGCAAGAACAATGGTCATTAAGAGACCAAAGAAGCTATGCAATCACCAGAACTACTTCTTCATCGAAAAGGCAGATGTTTCAATAGATTTCCCTGATTGCATTTTACATCATGTTGATGAAAACATATGGATCTCATGCTAATCAGAAGCCCAAAAGCACCAGATCAGTTGCACTAGAAGAAAAAGAGACTGGCTTATTGACTTAGCAGGATTAAAATTTCACCTTCTGCAGACCAGCAAAGGTACAGGCAATGCAGTACACGAAGAAATGTTGCAGAAACAACTTAGCTACCCTGGGGAAAACACTCAAAATAAGTCCTCACTTCTGCCTACCAGAGAAAAAAGAAATTTTCTAATATGATATCTGCTTTTTCAGTGGTTTTATTGACACATTTTAGTGAACATTTTCAATTCAGATCTTCTAAAACTGCAAGAAATAAAAAATTTGTTGAAGATCATCAAGCAAATAACCAAGATCGTCTGATGCCTTAGCCTCAATCATTTTAGATCTGTAATGTTGTTTGTTCAAAAGAAATGACATTCTAACGAAATGAGAACAAAAGTCTTCTAATAATAAAATAACTGTAGAATCAGAATTAAGCAAGTTGAAATAAATTCACAGACCTACTACATCAAAAAACACCAGTTTCAACATCAATTTGATTATACACCAATATCAATTTGATTATACACCAATATGAATTTGATTATACACAAATTATCTGATTGTCTTTATTGAATTTGTAAGGGCAGATGCTCAACAAGAAGCACCTCATAATTTTGCAAATTTCTTGAGCTTATCCCCAGCATCTTTGAGATTTTCTGGCACAGGCAAGTTACAAAAAAGCGTTACTCTAGAGGAAGCAATCAACACTTTTGACTCGGAATCTGGGGAAGCAGAACCGGCAGTAACCTTCCAGAGCTTCACTTCCCAAACCTGAATTGTTTTGCCAAGACTCAAAGGAACAGCTTCTGCAAATACAAGGTCACCAACCTGGGCACTCTTGACATGATTAATGTTGAGGTTTAAACCAGCAACCCTTTTAAACCCGGATGCCATATGGGCTCCCATGCTTGATAAAGACTCAGATATCAAAGCTGAGACTCCACCATGCAAAACCTTGAATGGCTGACAACATTTAGAGGTCACTGGAAGACGCCCTGTAACTCTGCGAGGGGAAATTTCGTCAAGCTCGAAACCAAGTGTTGAAAGTGGAAAATCCAATTCCTCTGCCTTTGATGATGATGCCATGTCTTCAGGCCCGCCCTTATCGTCTTTCTTTGTTTCACAAGATTAAAATCAACCCAAGATTCCAAATTGCACTAAAAGAACAAGATTTGAAGCTTCGGAATTAGATTCATATTCATTGGAAACAAGAAATGAAGTGAACAATCATCCACTGTACTTTGGTGGGTAGTAGACTTGATAAGGGAACCTTCACCATTCGTTAAAGGAGTGGGTAGACCTTGACATTTTTGCTTGGTTTACGACGTGACTTCATCGCCTTGAGATGGTAAGTTCATACCATGTCTTGTCTTCCATACGTACACTTCAAAATTTTCACACAGTCCAATAATTCACACGGGATAATTCTCCTTTGTTTTTTGTTTTTTTTCACATGTCCATATTAATAATATAATTTTTTTTCTAGATTATTAATTTTCAATATGGAATGAATTCGGCTATAGATTTTTTAATCTATGGTCAATTCCAATATCTTATGTTTTTATGGATATATATCTTCACACATCGTTAACGTACTACGTATAAATTGATCTATTTAAAAATTTTCTATAAAAGTCAGACTTTTAAAATCGTAACACTAATTGAGTCTGAATTAATCTTATTAAACATGGAAATGGTGATATCTAACCTTTGAAGTATAAAATTATAGATTTTCCAGAAAATTTTGAAATTAAAGTTAATGATCAAGTGCTTCTAGTTGAGGTCTTACATTTGACAGGAGAATCAAATGACTTGACAAGCATATCTCTTTACGCCTATTACTCAGAAAATGGCAAATAGAGGGGAAGCACGGCATAATAATAATGATAATAACAAAGTTTCATTAGAATGGCTATGGTCGGCCATCCCAACGACAAAGCCCAAGCTTAGAAGTTTGGTTCAAATAAAGGATGAAAAGGTAAATCTGTGGAATCTTTAATTCGAATATAAACTTATACGTTAAATCTTAAAATTAAAAAAAAAATTCTGCACTTCCTCCTTAAACTCTTTGCCAATCGCAAGATATCCAAGAAACTCAAAGTTTGATCCGAAAATGAACTATTAAGGAACAGATAACACACCTCAAGAGCATTATCAGATGTCCGAAAATAATATGAATATTACATTATTCATATAATTCATCAACTCATTTCGCAATATCCTTCTACAGGCTTGATGATGCAAAAGAGCGGGAAAGATGTCTGACAATACAAGCAACACTATAGATGACAAGCAGGCAGAAATTGCAATTGACAAAACAGAAAATAAATGAAAAGTACAACTACAATATTGCAATCACCATAACACAATACGGGAAAAATACAAGAGTGGACTTGCTGCCAAGAATTTCTCATCTTCAAATCAGGAGAAATCAGATCAAACATCTCATATTCGATCGGCAACATATCTCCGAAGAGTATCAATTGGCTTGCTTGAGTTAGCACTCCCTATCCCCTTACTCCTAATTTTAATTCTTGCAAGATAATCAGCAGCAATCCAACCAAAGCTTAACATCACTGTCTTTCCAACGCCTTCTGGCACTAGTAACTCCAGTGACTTCTTTACCCATTCGGGATGGTATGTTACCTGATACCAAGCTGAAGCCTTTCTTTCAAACAAAACATTTTTCTCTTCGTCAGAAAGAAGATCAAAACCTGGCTCCATCTGCTCAAAAACTCTCCTGTAGTCCTTTCTTAGGTTATTGTAGGCATGTTTGAGTCTCTCTTTCAATTCACCTAGCCTTCTGCTACTGTACTTTGGCATGGACCATACATGTCCAGTGACAACCTCCTCTTCGGAATTTACTTTGTACTGTCCCAAAAGGCCATTAAGCTGCCCATCATAAGAGCATTTACAACTCCATGCCGCTTCTATAAAAGCCTCGGAACCCGCAACTTCAAGGTCTTTGTCGTAAGGAATATCCTTGGGTTCAAATGAAAGTTCTGAAGTGGCACACTCTTCTTCATCACAAGCATCCCTCACGCGGCGGTAAAGCTTACCCAAAATCTTTTTTGACCTGTATGTTTGAAATTTTTCTTTACCCATAAAATCGGGATACAATTTGGGTCTATATTCAGCCGGCATGGTCACAATCTTTCCAGTTTTGGGGAAATCAACAGCTGTTGCAGCTAGCTCAGCCAATTTAGTGCACTTTTCATCCAATGCCCCATTATCACTGAGGTCTGCATGAACCACATGTGCATTGCAAATGGTACCAAGACTTTCAGTAACCATGTTCTTTGTGAAGAAGTCTATAATGTCCTACAAACAAACAAAAAACCATCAGGTAAGAGAAAATATTGGCAAATTAGAAAGACATGGTTTCAGGTGCACCGAGAGAAGAAAACAATAATGGAGAAAATTATAAATTATCATGTTAAAAACCCAGAACAAATGTCATATTGTGGTAAACAACTGATTTAATGAACCACATGAAGCTCAAGAAGCACACTTGGGGGAAAAAACAAAGTTAAAAAAAAAAAAATAAGCCAATTGCATTCACAATTTGTGTTTCCCCTAACACCTGTTACACCACAACTTTGGAATGAAGTAGCCTGCTGATTAACTTAAAATAGTCTCTACATCATTTCAGTAGGCCATGAAATGATGTATTCCGAATGAATCTCAAACTTTGAATAGTGGATCTGTGAACAATATAAACCTCTAAAGCATTTCATAATATAAGCATCTATGTTATTATCAAATATGCAGGAAAACATTAAGAGATAAATGCTCCAGTTGCACACCTAGATAAAGGCTCCAGCATCTATATTTGGAGCCAAACCATAAAGGTTGCATGCCTAGATATCCAGTACAGATAAAGAGATAAATGACCATTATTCTTTTTTTAAATCAACAAAGAGATAACTGAAGAACCAGTCAGAATAAGTAAATGACATTTCCAATCAGCTAGAAGCAAAGGATCATTCGATTACCGTATGCTTAACTTCACGGGGCAATGATTTAATTTCTCCAGGGGAATAATCCATTGGAGGGAAGCTCGTATGAGAAGGGGGGACCAAATTGTCATCCCAAGTGACAAAGTAAAGATCTCCATCTAGGTCACTCCCAGAAGCTTCATTTGTATGGGGTCTATCTCCCTTCTGAGGAAAGACAAGACAATCATAAAGATGGTGCAACTCTGGTGCATCTACAGCCTTCAAAATCCTCACATCTCCTGGATGAAGACAAGGATTCTTAGCTATCGCTACATAGCCTTTTACTACTTGTAGATTTTGCTTTCTCTCAGAAAATTTGGAGCCATGACCAGCAAAGCAGTTCTCAAGAGAAGGGCTTGACACTTGGATGAAACATTGGCCTTGTTCCAGCACAGCTAGCTCATCCAAGCAGCCCATCAACCATCTTCCAGATGGAACAAAGATCCTAGCCCTTTCCCTAAGGTCCTCAAGTTGTGCAGCCCTTATGGTAGTTAACATTCCCCGAAGATGAGGTTCAGTTTCAGGTTTGAAACCAGCAGTCAACATGATTGCTGCAGTGTTTCCTTGCTCTGCACATGAAGCAGTAAGAACATCAAAAGCTACATCTGTGTCAACAAGCATCTGATTCAAATTGATCATCATCGACTCCTGCATGTTCCAAAATATTTGGTCTTTAACCTCCAATGCAGAAAGTAAAGTGACTATTTGCCTGTTCAGAAAACCAGGCTGAAACCGAGCCCACGAACAAATCTCAAGGATTGTGTGATTAGACTCAAATTTCTTCATACTTGGCCTTAGGTATAGGCGGATGGCATCTCTTTCTGGTGGCCAACAAGCAATCACACCTTTGTAACCTGCAAACCTGATCTGATATGCACATGGTGGATTTTCACTCAATTGTAATCTCCTTGCAACTTCTGCTGCCAGATCAGGTGACACCTTACCAATCCCATCAGAGAAAACATATCCATTTCTCTCTATGTCACGGACTTTCAAGTCACATTTACTTATGGGGACATGCACGGTTGCATAAGTGGATGAGAAGCACTGTCCCATTCTGGCAGCACACTTGGCAATATTTCTGTTAGTAAACTTCCCCATCCAATTGATTATATTAGTCACTCTAACATTTTTATCTTCAGCAAAAAACCAAGCAGAACGGTCCCTCAATTGATTAGCTGAGAAAGCCAGAAACAAGTACTTTCGGCCACATAAGTAAAATCCCTCATTCAGAATACTTTTCACCCTCTTAAACATGGCTGTTCTCTGGAGATTTGAGATTGAAGTAACATCCCGCACAATAGGAGCAGCATAATAGTCCAATACATTCTTATTCAGTGTCTGCATGCCCTCATCCATGAAGGTGACTCTTAAAAACCGATCAGCAACATCTCTATAATGCCTGAGGACTCTATTCGACAGTTCCACTTCTGGTGGAATGCAATATGCTTTAGCTGGTGTAATAATCAACCTTCTCACTTCGACAATGTCATCCAACTGTTTAGGTCTCTCAACAAGTTTAGGGTTTCTAATCAACCATTTCTGCACAAATCCAAGTCTCTTAGGGGCATCAAGGGTAGGCTGTTTATAAGAATATATGTGCTTTAGTGCAGCTAGATTGACCTCTTCTGGTTGAATTCTCAGCAAATCAAAAAACATTTCATCCAACTGGTGCTGATTTATTATACCTTTGTGTATGACAGCATTAAGCAAAAATAAGACCTTGAAGGCTATACCTTCCTGGTATTGGATACAAAAGAACTGATCAGACAATGGGATCCCAAAATCAGGTTCATCTTTTATAAGACACTTCTCGCTGAAAGACATCTCATGTGTGTTAACCCTACTTTCTTTAAGATAGACCAAAGCTTTTTTCAGGGTTGCACCATACCTTGGAGGGATTGATATTCTGTAAGTGTTACATCTGCCGATTGCCCCACTAGGTGTAAAATCTGTAGTGCGTATCCAAGGATCATCATCATCCAACAAATCATATGGAACTGGTTCTTCAATATCATCTTCTGCAGTTCTATAATAAATTTTGGGGGATGAAGCCAACCGCAACCAAATTTTATAACCTGAATAATCCTGATATGAATTTATCTCGTTGATTTCTCGCACCATGAACTCAACCTTAAAATTGCATCTTATCACCGTGTACCTAACTTCACCCTTGAAGGAGAAAGCAGTATCCCTTGAGAAGAGGAATTTGCAAGTCCCATTGAAGGGGTCCACCAAAAGATCTACTCCTTTAGGAGAACCCCTCCAACCAACAAAAAATGTATCTCGGCTAACCAAATCACCAATCTCAATTTGAACATCAGACATCCTAAATGGTATCATAGTCCTCCTCCTCTCATTCATTCTGTAGGGAGTTTCAGGCCCCAGACTAACCTTCAGAGATCTGTTGACAAATACGAGTTTGCCGCATCCTGCAGCATCCAGCGCACGCTTTGCTGCATCTGAAGTGGCAAAATGCACAAATGCATGGGGCTCCACTTTTTGGTAATCATTTTTTCTTGGTACAGAAGCAATGTCAATATCATAAGCTGGGTATGTATCAAAAGGAGTAGAGGAAGTCTTTAGTCTACACCTCCAAACCATTCCAATAGTTTCTTCAAAATAGCCCAAAAGCGATTTTGCAGTGACATAATTATCAAATCCTCCAACACTAATTTGAGTAACTACTAAATTCATTGCACTTGTATCTGATCCCATTATTCTGCTCAAAAATTTTACTGCAATCGAATCCTGAATATGTATAAAAACCCACTCAGTATTCTATGTCCCTGCCAACAAATAGAAAGATCTTTTAAGAAAAATTCAGAAGTAGAAAAGCAGAATTACTTGTGTGTGTGTTGGGGGTGGGTGGAAGGTGAGAGATGAGGGTGGACATTATAGCTATAACTTCGGCTTTGAGAACATAATTATTTGAGTAAGAGCTTTCCAACACTAATTCAAAGAAACTACAAGCAAAGAAAGGCACCTGATACCTAACTATTTCTCATTGGAGGAGTCTAATGTTGTAAATCAGGGGACTAGTATAATCATTTAACTAGGTCAGCTAATCAAGTTTGCATATACAGTTCAGTCCCTAGTAACTCTTTTGTTGTACAAAACTTCAGGACAGGAAGGATATGCCTACCGTTTTGTACATTCAGCAATTCCCCCCCAATTCAGGCATTGGACATTAAGTGTTAGACATGTTCTATTGAGAGCATTCATTGTGGCAAATTCTTACTACATAACAAGGTTAATGAATGACTGTTTTGGCATACAATGAAAAGATATCTTTAATCTCTGTCAGTTGAAATTTAGATCTTTATAACCCCAAAAGGAACTATTTCTCTCATCTTAACCATTAATAGAAAGAGCAATGTAGACTGTACTTAATCAATTAAATCCTTATTGACACAATAAATTATAAATGGAGACAAAGTTGTGATTTCAGTCATGCTTTTCTGAAAATGAGACTTAGAGACATGTCCTGAACATCATAGTTAGTTATACTGTAATCAGAAGTACACAACGAAACGAAAACAGCCGAGATACATGCAAAAACACAGATTTAAACAAGACATGGCAATATGTTATAGGGGTTCGAGAATTATTAACATAGAAGAAAATTAACATAGAGCTAAATCACGAATGGAAAAAAATGGATACCTTGTAACTGTTATCAACAAAACCTTAAGAAACTATCAATGATATTTGAGGTCCCTATTTCTGCTTGGAAATTGCAAAGAACAAACCAAATCAATGATATATTTCTTAGAATCATGGAAAACAAACGACATAAATGAAGTTGTACGAATAACCAAATGAGCACAATTTCCCACATAGTACCACTATGTTCTGGAACTTAAACATTCTACTCAATTAGCCTCAACAGCATAAGAGCGAGTAAGGGAGAAACAACCCATCACAAGAAGTCAACAGTCTTTTCATGACCAAAAAGACAATCAATCTAGGACAATATTTGCAATTCAGGCGGATACCAAGTTGATTGCAAGAAAAAACCAATTACAAGAAGTCACTAAACCTGAAACTTCACTCATTTTCTCCAAAGCAGGGGTGCAAGAAATAGATAATTAGTTTATAAGCTCAAAAGTTTGAACAGTGGTGTATAAATTCACTAATCCCCAGATTCATTCTCTCATTCTCTTAGATTCTACTTTTTATCCCTCCCTTGAGTCTTCCTTTCCTTTAGGTTTCTGGAAGGTTGATACATGGTGATCCCGCTGGAACTGGCCCACCTCCACCGA
>JAOXNR010000022.1:11085283-11105603 GCA_028571225.1 Parsonsia alboflavescens
AAAATAAGTAACATTTATCAATATTTATTGGATTTTTACTTTAATAAGTAAATGAACTAAATTGTTATTAATATGATTTTTTTATTTAAAATCATGTAATTTTGACTTATGATAAAAAATAAGAAGTGTATTTAAATTTAATAAAGTTATCAAATTACCCTAATTATTAACATTGTTAATACCAAATTATCTTATTACTATGGAAACTCTAGTGAATTTCAAATTAAATTTAAAGTAAATTCCATTGTTTCAAAATAAAAATTATTTCACCCTTTGAAACTTGTTTTACAATATTAGAAAATCTTATAAATAGTTATTACTATTTTCCATTATTACCTTTAATAGTCTTTTCATTTTTTCAGGTTCTTACAAGTTTGACCAAGAGGTTATTTTAGTCTTTAGCTTAATAAATAGACTATCTTTTCAAATTTTCGTGCACAATCATTTTAAACAACAAGTATCGTGAAAACACATTAATAATAAATAATATGTGTCTTTTTATTTTTTATTTTAAAGAAACATATTCCCTCTATTTGGAAATAAATATCTCATATTTTATTTTGAGTTATCCAGAATTAAATGTCTCATTCCTAAACTAGTAAAAAATTTATTAAGAAAATTGGTAATGTAATATGTCAATGAATTAAGTCAAATTTCTATGATAAAATTCTTGTAAGTCAAATTGAGTCATTCGATTCCGAATGGAGTGAATACCATTTTATTTTTTTCATCCATTCTAAAAAGAAATTGCACAATATTGTTTTGAAAAAATTTAGGAAATGTTATATAATTTAATTAGTGTTACTCTCTACGTTAGAAAATAAAAGTCATTTTAAAATGTTTCATTTATCTCACAATGTAAGTAGTTTTTTAATTATCAATAAATCATGATGATATTTTTTATATTCTTAATTCTATTATATATCCATCCATTTATTGGAAAGAAAAGAGGGATGTATTTACTATGAAGACAAAAAATGGATACTTTTGATATAACTTCATAATTTATGAGAAAAGATAATTATCGTCTTATATTGTATAGAAGTAGTACATTTTTTAAAAATTATATAATGAACCCAATCTATTAGATTATGTGACTCACATCACAAAATCTCTCACATAAACTATATATGGTAAAAAAATAAATAATACAATTTAATAAACCATAATGTCCATATGTAGGAATCGATCCATATAAGAATTTTCAGGTGATAATTTTACCTCAACACTTCATTCATTGTATTTTTGTTAAAGAAGAAACTTTAAACCGTTTGACCTCTTTGCGAGACAAGATAAATTCTTCCCAATCGAATGAGAAGGCTGCAGGCCATCCACGGAACAACGTGGCAAAATCTCAACGGTTAAACCGATAAGAATATTCCCCAATCAAGGAAAGATCAATAGTAGTACCACTGTACATCATGATCATCTCTCATTATCCGCCCAGTGAATATTCGCTTTTTCTTACATATTCCCCTGAATAATCGAAGCTTGGAATATTCCCACATCACCAAATTTATAAAAATGCCCAGTCTCTGAATCCATCTTCTACTTTCACACTGCTTGTTGGTTACCAAGATTGAGTTTTGATAGGTTTGTCGACTGTTCAGGAACTATGAAATTTTGGAAGATCTTGAGTAGTTTGATTGAGGAGACGTTGCCTGATTGGCGAGACAAGTTTTTGTCATATAAGGACTTGAAGAAACAACTCAAAATAATTTATCCCGAAGAGAGTGTTGTTGATCGTGGTGATAGTTATGGCGGGAGGCCCAGTAAGAGGCGGAGATTGGGAGATGATGATGGTCACGGGGGAAAGGAAAGAGAGGAAAGAGAAATTGATGCTGGGAATTGTGAGGTGACACAAGAGGTTACCGATTTTGTTAAATTGTTGGAAGAGGAGATTGATAAGTTTAATGCCTTCTTTGTTGATAAGGAAGAAAATTACATCATCCAACTAAAGGTAAAGTCTTTGTGCTTGTGTTTTTCTTTTCAACTAGAATGATTGAACCCATTTCTAATTTCTGAAGTTCATTATATTATGAGAGAGATTGGAAGAAGCCAGTTTTTGGACTAGTATATCTAATGATATGAGATTAGTTTCTTTCTCTAGGTAGCCAGTAACTCAAAGAATTATGATATTTTAGTTTTTTGTGTAGCAGTGCAAGGGTGTGAATAACTTTAGGCTTTTAGGATTTTGGAGGAGAAAGATTATCCCTTTTGATGTATAAAATTACATTGGAATTCTTTTGGTAACTTTAGTGCCATTTGCGGTGGTGGGTTAATGTTTTCTTCTGACATCTTAAACGCAGGTGCTGCAAGATAGGTTGGGAGAGGCAAGATACTTAAACGGAGATATGATTAAAGTTGGCAGAGAGATAGTTGATTTTCACGGAGAGATGGTCCTCTTGGAGAATTACAGCGCACTTAATTATACAGGTATTTCCCCCGGTAGATTGCTTAAACAAGTTGAATCTGAAATGAGCACCATGGCAGTAAAAGAAAAAAGAGACTGTTCAGTCTTGTTCCTGTGCAAGGAAATTATTATCTCTCTTATGCAGTCTATTTATGATATGAGTGGTGCTTCATACGAAGTTTTATTGACTTAAGGCATACACAAGACATCATACCCCTAATCCCTAGAAAACCAAGAACTTGATGTTTTCTTTTATACTTAGTCTTCCTTTTTTCTCTGAAATGTGGGTCGAGCTGATGGAAGTTTCAAAGATTTAATAAGTTTACAAATTTATTTTAGCCGATTTGATCATATTAATGTCATCAGAGTTTATTCTTTTGTTTGACTGCTTGTTTTGATGTACAAAAGTGTTCATTCATGTGATCATGTGTTCTACATCTTCATATCTTTTTCGTGGATTCACATGAGCATATTCTTGAATTGCCAAAGTAGAGTGCCAATGCTAAGGTTTTAATTGTTGCTTGAAATATAAAGATGCTTAGGCTTGTGTAGTGTACAATTTCCACAAATTTAATTTCTCTTTCTGCGTTCTAGGTGGCATCAGTTGATTTAGGTTCTTCTGAAATAAGCTCCACTGGAAAACGTGAATAGGTTCTGTTTTGCCATTGAATTTCATGATTAGAATTACAAACTGCTTTTGAAATCTTTTTCGGTTACAAAGTGATCCAATATGCTCTGTGAAAATACATAGATCAAGAAGTCTTCAGAATCCTTAATAGCTTATTTCTTGAATCACACATATTCTCCTTATGCATACCTCTCTGTTATTATTGCTCCTCTTTGAATGTTAATCTGTTCTAGTCTGTAAATGATCAATGTTCTTGACCAGCATTGCCAATTGCCATCTGAAAAAATTCGGTTTTGGGGGTTTATTATCAGGTAATAACAGGGCAAATTAGTTCAAATACTCAATGGCAGTTGAGTTCTATGCTCGTCATCAATTTGAAGTGATTAATGAATTAAAATCTTCACGTTTTGCTGGGAAAAATAGAATACATGGCAGGGTAGTCAGTAGAATATTATGTAAAAACTCTTCAAGCACATTTCATTAATGTTGTAATTTGATACTTGGTTATCTATTTGGAACCCATGACAATATTTTCAATATCACAAAAAAAAACATGTTATTTAGATATATTCTATCTTGTGTGCTCTTTTATCTCTGGGGTGGAATATCGCATAACATCGGCTTGCTGGAGCTTCAAGTTGTCATTAATTGACAAAATTGTGTCTTTCAGAAAATGTGATACCTAAGCATCCTGTTTCTGCTTCTATTCTATTCTCCTTTTTGGATATGAAAGCTCCCATACCTATCTGCTTTGTTCTCGTCTTAGAGTCAAAGAAGAGTTTGGACCTTTGTGGAAAAAGAGAAAAGTTAAGAGGAATTAGACTGTCTCCTTTTTATCATATGCTTTGGTTGACAATGTAACCTGATAGAGATATGCCGACTTTTCTCATGATAGAAAGACTATATAAACTCTTTCTCAGAAATCAAGTCTTCTTTTTGCAGGATTAGTTAAGATTTTGAAGAAATATGACAAGCGAAGTGGTGCTCTCATTCGCATGCCTTTCATTCAGAAGGTTCTCCAAGAGCCATTCTTCAAAATTGATGTTTTAGATGAGCTAGTGAAGGAGTGTGAAACAATGCTCAATCACCTTTTCTCAATGAATGAATTATCAACACAATCTGAAGCTCCTGAAGGGAACGAAAGCTGCAAACCCCAAGTCGCGACAAATGATACTAAAGACAAATCTCTGAAAGTGCCAGAACTTGAGGAAATTGAGCTCATGGAAAACATGTATGTGAAGCTTGCTACCTCAGCACTAAGAGTCTTGAAGGAGATTCGTGGTGGTAGTTCCACAGTAGACATGTTTTCTTTGCCGCCTCTAGGAAAAAATGAATTAGAGGAATTCTGGATGAAAGCACCTATAGTAGAACAAGCAGCAAAGTAATGTAATAGTTTGAAACTCCAGCTTTATACTTCTTTTGTTTACATTTTCTTGTTGGTACTTTGCTTCCTTGCTCGGCAGTCTGTTGAACTGCCAGCATTAGCTATAGATTAACAAGAGAAGTGAGAAGTGCATGTTACGATGTAAACATACATTACATCTTCAGTGTTTTATGTTTCCATCAATTCCAGAGTTCTTAAATAATCTTGGCTGCCTAAATTTTGTTTATTTCGATCAAAATCTTAAACCAGTTCATGGATGGTCCATTGCACCTGTAGCTCAGTGGATCGAGTGTCTGTTTCCTAAGCAGAAAGTGTTAGGTCCGACCCCTACCCAGCGTGGGTTTTAATATTTAATATTTTCCCGAATTTCCCAGAAATTCTGACAACCCGAACTATTAATAAAAAAGATTGTTAACTTTTTTTGTAGTATTTTTTTCCATCTCTTCAAGAGAGATTTTAATAAGATTGTTAATTGTTTTTGTTTTTCAAGTGTTTGATTGTTTTTTAAAGTGGTTAAGACTTTGGAGGCCTCTGTCCAGAATGCTTATCACACAAGATTTATGAATTTCCAGAAATTGTACAACCCAAATCGAACCTACTGAATATTAAATTAACACATGAACCCTGTTCAACTTACCCAGTTATTACCAAATTGCGGTTCTTGATCTACTTTTTGCCTATTTAACCCTGTCCATGTTCAATGGACCTTAGCAGCTTCATTTACATTGTTCTTTAAAAACCTTCCAGAAAAAAGAAAAAAAATGTCCACAGATGCTGATTTTCACCCTTTCTTTCAAGTTTTCTCCGACGGTTCTGTGAAACGAGTCGATCCCGAAATAGCTACCGCTTCAGCAGAAACATCTAATGGATACCGATCCAAGGATGTGACAGTTGATTCAGCAAAACCAATAACAGCTAGGATGTTTCTTCCTGATGTTCCTGAATCAGTTGGTCAGCTTCCAGTCTTAGTTTACTTCCATGGAGGAGGATTTTGCTTTGGCTCAACAACATGGCTATCATATCATTCCTTCCTAGGGGACCTTTCCATCATATCCAGAACCATTGTCCTCTCTGTTGACTATAGACTTGCACCAGAGAATAAACTTCCAATAGCTTATGATGACTGTTATGCTTCACTGGAATGGCTTGTCAAGAATAACGACTCTGAACCATGGCTTCAACAGGCTGATCTTTCTCGAGTTTTTCTCTCAGGTGATAGTGCTGGTGGCAACATTGTTCACCAGGTTGCAACTAGATCTATACAGATTACTGAAGCTGCCAATGTTAAAATTAAAGGGCTGCTGCCAATCCATGCTTTCTTTGGGAGTGAAAAGAGGACAGAGAAAGAACTGGCTGATGGATCTGCAGGTCCAGTGTCCGATAGTGATATGTTCTGGAAATTAAGCTTGCCAGAAGGGGAGAACCGTGACTTCCATGGATGCAACTTTGAGAATGGAAAGCTTTCAGAAGCTGAATGGAGTCGGTTTCCTGATGTGTTGGTTTTTGTTGCAGGCTTAGATTTCTTGAAAGAAAGGGGTGTCAGCTATGCAGAGTTTTTGAAGAAAAAAGGTGTTCCAAAAGTGAAGCTGATTGAAACCAAAGATGAGCCCCATGTCTTTCATTTGTTTAATCCTAAATCAGAAGCAACTAGTTTGCTGCAGCAGCAGATCAGTGATTTTATAGCTGGTCTCTAGAGTCCTGCCTCCTAGCCATGAAATCTATTCTTGGTTCAAGGCTTGAAGATTACTATTATAAACTAAATAAGGTTCATAGAAGCTACAAATAAAGGTTGCAGACTGCTCAATGCAAATACCATTTCATATATATTATTGACAAGTGAATACCATTGAAGTTCCTTCCATTATCTTGTTCTCCTGAAAATACTGATGTACATAGAAATCAATTTCTGTGAAAGCAAGCAGACCTTGGACTTGGGTTTTCATTAATCCAGAACATTGTCATGAACATCCCAAGCAATCAACCCTGCAGTGATGCTGAGCTATAAACCTTCTTTGAACCAAGCACTTGCTTCTTTGTACCTTCTTTGATCTTTAAGTGTCCGATGTGGTCATGAAACCTCCAATAAAACCTGCCCCATTGCAATTACCACACAACATGTTCTTCTTTCCACTGCAAGAGATGAATATTATTACTTCCCATTCAACCATGGCTGGTTTTTCAAGTCAGACAATCAATCAATCAAGGGACCTAGCCTTTCCACTTTTGAAATTGAACTAAGTAGTTTGTGAGATTTTTCTTTTTATTATCTTGTATAGAATCCAATGAATTAAAGATATATAATAACAGAACCAGAAAGAACTTAACAATCAAAAACAATACCCGCAGAGCCAGCAAGAATCACCAGCTTTAAATTGCCCATTGAAGTGATCAACAGAGTTCACCCCCTTGCCCTGGCATTGGGAGCATGGAACTGCGCCTGGAAATTTTGACCACAAAACCTATTAAATAAGGTCACAAAACCTCTTAATATTTTTTCCAAATATATACCATCTAATTCCGCAATTCTTCAGACTGCTTCCAGCTTTTTCATACTACCTTAACTATTCCAAAATCCTAATCTTGAACCATGCTTTGTATTAGTAAAGCTACAATTTCAAACATAGCCAAGAATGTAAAATGCTGGGAAAAAAAATATGAACTTACCATTTCCATCACAATCAGCACATATCACACTATTCTTTTTTGTGCTTGGTTCATTTGCTGAAGCCTTTACAGTATAAAAGAAAAGGAACCACAAAAGAAAAAGTCATTCTAAAGGGAAAAAAAAAACCCACAAAATCTTTGGAAAGAAGAAGCATTTTTTCCAATATTACTACAGAAGCGAGAATTTCCTAAGTCTGGTTTTATGCATGAGCTTTGGACCTTGGCTTTCACAGAACAGAACTTGTTGATTCCTCCAACAGCCGTCTGATTGCTTGTGTTGGTGCTACAAGAACCTGAGAAATTCAGTAACTAATTGCTGAGCATAAAGAGCTATAGAGGAATGAAGCTTTTCATATTTTACCCAACCGCAAAGGATTATAAACAAAGATTAAGTACCTCGGCTTTTTGTAGCTATGTAGGGGTAGCTAACTGGTCGAGAACATGAGGTTATTATTGCTGCCATTGAAGTTAAAGGGAAGATACCAAAAAAAAGGTTTAGTGGGTGGAGTGAGAAGAGAGGAGGCTTGAGAGAGTTTTTGATAGGATTAGATTTTTCATATTTGTTTGGTTGAATTATTGGTTCATAAGGACTCAAATTATATTTTTTTGATCATTTTGATCTCTAAAATATTTTTTTGATCTATTTAGTTATCGATCGATCATTTTGATTAGAATTTTAAAAAAAGTTATCAAAATTTAGAGTTAACGGTAATTTGACAAAAATGAGAAGGAAATTTCGATCATTACACTCTTCATGTAATAAAAAAAAAAAAAAAGAAAATCCAACACTGTTCATCGAGTGCCGGAGTTTGAGTTTCTTTTTTTTCCACATGAACAGTGTAATGATTGAAATGCTCTTTCCATTTTGATCAAATTACGGTTGACTCCAAATTCAAGTGATTTTTTTTTAAGATTCAGATTAAAAGAACTAAAATAACTAATAGGTAAATAGTTAAGGACTAAATAGGTCAAAAAAATACTTTATGAATCAAAATGATCAAAAGGATATAGTTTTAATAGTTGATTAGACAATAATTCTTGTTTGGTTCCTTTTACCCTTTTTTTATATATATTATGAAATATTGGTATTTTTAATCCATCAATTATTTTCTATTTTCAAATATCGTAAAGTTTTTTTTATTATTATTGATTTAGTCATCCAATTTTTTTTTTTTTTTTGGTGCAATCACTCTTTATGACTTGAAATTGAATTTTTTATGGTTTCTGTTGGGGGTATTTTCGTCAATACTTGTAACCCTTAGTTTATCACCCAATTGAATCAGACAAAAATAATTTAGATAATAAACTTTACTATCTTTCTCTTTTCTCGCCACTCACCTCCGCCCAACCCTTACTTCTGCCCATTTCACACAATTACACACAACCATACACAAATTAGAGGGGGAAAAAAACCATTATTTTTTTTGTTTCCAAGAATTCATCCATATATTTACAGAGGGAGCTTAGTATTGTGGTGGCATTTGAGAATTGAATGGGTGTTGGTCAAGCAGAGTAAGAGAAAATAGTATCGAGGATGAAGGAAGAAAAAGAGGTGGTGCTCAGGTGCAAATGGCGATGGACTCGAGAGATCAACATCATCCTCATCCGAATAGTCGTTGCATAATTTTACCATTCCCCGAAGATTGAGATTGGAAAAATCAGAGATGATTAAAAAATACTAATTCTCATGCTTTGGGTTCCAATTTATACTTCCATCAATGGAAAACAAAAAATAAAGGAAGAAATTCAAGGACCCACCCCTTCCTCCTTCTAACCATCGGGGCAGATGCAATTGTAGAAATTCAGGTTTTAATTTCAACATACCTCCTCTTCCTTTTCCCCTATCATCATCCTCTGATAATCTGATCATCCTAAGTGATTGCGCTTCAATACATAGATGAATTGAAAACAAAAAGAAAGAGGTTTTTCCTTTCTTCTAATTTGTCTGTGTGATTGTGAAGGCTGAGGTGAGTGTCGAGGGGAGAGAAAAAAGAGAGAGAATAAAGTTTATTACCCAAATTATTTTTACCTAGTTCAATTGGGTGGGCAAAATGGGTGTTACATTACATGAATATTTCTGTATGCTACGTAACATAAAAATTCGTGTGTTACAGACGGAAAAAGTAACGACAATCTTCTACGACGTTGGTTTTTTCAATTTGTAAAGAGAAGGTCGAGGCATCGCGAAGTATACAAATTGAAAAAACCGAAGTTGCAAAAGTTTGTCGTTACTTTTTCCGTGAGTGACACAAATTTATGTGTTACGTAACATACAGAGGTGTTCCTAATTACATTATATTGACAAAAATACCAAAGCTATAAAAAACTAAAAAAATCCAATTACCGGTTAAAAGGATTGATTGCACCAAATGAAAAGAGTTGAATGACCAAATAAACCAAAAACAAAAAAAAAAAAAAAAACTTTGTGGACAAGATTTGAAAATAGAAAATAATTGACGGGTCAAAAGTACCAATCTTCCTATATATTAGTCTAAAATATTATCTTTTAGTGTACCTTCTGCCTAATATTCTCTAGTATATCAATAAAAAATTTACACGTGTGCTAAAATACCCTTAAAGTTTAATTTATCTATTTAGGATTTAATTAATAAAATATATTTTAAAATAAAGGATTAAGAGACAAGATAAAATTTGTATTAATATATTAAAGAATATTACACAAAATGCATAGTAGAAGATTTGAAGCCATAAGCTCTATTCATTTGTCCTTAATTATATGTAGTTTACTTTCACCTTTTTGATTTCTTATTATAGTTTGTTTTCCATAATTTTTACGCATTCAAAATTGATTGTAAACAATGCATAATTAAGGATGAAGGAAGTACGATAAAAATGTTTATCCATAAAATAATATTTAAACTAAAATTTTTTAAAAAATTCTAATTAACTGAAAATTCAACTTTGAGCTTTATTTAAATCATTGATTTAAGTATTAAAAAGTTAGTTATTATTCCCTTATTACTATTTATAAATCTATAATTAAATATAAGTTATTATTGTTAATTGATTATGTATTTTATAGATTTTTTACCATTTTATCCCGACATCTCTCCTTTTCCTAGATATATTGTTAGTTTAATTAAAATTATAAATAAAATAATTTTTAAAAAATATATTATCCTAACTTAGAGAAAATGATTGAGATTTGAACCTTGCTTGTGATTCTAACTTAATTACTTTGGTTGAAATTAGATTGGATACTTGTACTATTTTTTTCGAAAGTCCAATCCTGTCCCTAATTCTAGTGTATGAAAAATAGGTTGGAATTACAAATTATTTTCTTTTTGTAAATGTTTTTACTAGATTTATTTATTTTTTTAAAATGAAATTATCACCTATTTCTTATTATTTTCCTTAATTTTTTTAGTACATATTTTATTTTGAATAAAATAAAATGCAATCCCTTTGAGAATATTTCATTGGATGAAGTGACAAACGTTATTCGTAATAAACGGAATGTCCTGATGGGTGTAAATTGATAAAAAAATCGCTAAAAAAGATGTAGAAAGAAAAAAAGAAAAGATAAAATCGAAATTTCTGACAGGCGTAGATGGTGTGGGAGTTTTCAACAAGCTAAGAGGGCATAACCGTAAAAGAAATCATCTCCCTTTTTATTTAAACAGCTTCCCTGCTCCTTTACCCAACCCTATCTATTTCCCACCTCTCTCTACATTTTTCATTTTTTTCCTTTCAATTATTTTTGTTAGTATTGTTTCTCTGCAGACGCGCCTAAACCCTAACCCTAATCCCCTTTCCCCAGACCTCAATCGTTAAAGAGATTTTGAGCAGGTGAATAATTCGTATTTTCTTCAAATCTCTAACGTTTCTTCTCTCCTTCCCAGGATCTGTGCTTGAAATTATGGAAGTTGAATTTCTCTTTGAATTGGAAAGATTTCGTTTTTGATTGGATCTGTGCTTTTATTCTGTTTGCAGTTTGAAAGCAGCAAAGAAAGAAATGGGAGAGACAAAGGAGAACGATGCTTACGAGGAAGAGCTGCTCGACTATGACGAGGAGGACGAGAAAGCCACCGATTCAGTTGCGGCGAAAGTCAACGGCGAGTCCGTTAAAAAGTTAGTTCCTTTCTGTCTCATACTTTATCACTGAGAAGTGGTCCTTGATTTGTTTTCTTAAGACTAGAAAATTTCATAGATAGGCACTGGTTTCAGTTTCCTAGATGTCACAGATATGTTTATCATTGATTTTCAACCATGTTATGTGTTTTTGGGTTATGCAGATGTCTTACGTGTTCAAATTCCCGCTCGTGTGCTTTTATCATTGCTTGCTTGTTGATAAGCTGTTTTCTATGTACTTTCAATTCTTGTAACTTTGTCCTGGTATTTATAGGAAGTATTTAACTTTTAGCCTTTCTTGTCATTACTTAATTGTCTGGATATGTATATCATTTGACTTGAAACAAGGTAGTTCTTGTTATGCCCAGAGCACTTGAATATACCAAATTATCCCTTTATTAATAATATTGTACAACAGATGCTGTAACTAATTGCTGCTTGAGTTGTATATTTGTTGGTGAAAAGGTTGATGAGGTGATGGGTATGCTATCTATAATGTGTATTTTCTTATTGTGTCACAGAGCTTTAAATGGTTTTGTTTGATTATTTGGACATCTTTCTTCGTGTTCTAACCATCTTCTAACCGCCCTTACGTCATTTTTCCTTTTCATTTTATTTTTTATCTCTTCTTCCTCTTCTTTCCGTCACAGTACAGACCTCATTAACCTTAGTTTGCCATGAAATTTTTTTCCGAATGCAGAGGCTATGTGGGCATTCACAGTTCCGGATTCAGAGACTTCCTTTTGAAACCTGAGCTTCTTCGAGCAATTGTGGATTCTGGATTTGAGCATCCTTCGGAAGGCAAGACACTTTCCCTTGCTGTTCTTAGCTGAAGTTGTACTTTTATGGCCTATGTTTCAGTTTTGTTTTCTATAGAAGTATTGAATTTATGGGAACTGTATTCTTTGTTCTCTTGGTCTGGGACATAGTGGTCAAAAAACCATCATAACTGATGGCGGTGGCGGATTTTGACTAACACGTGGCGAAGTGGATTTCTCATCTTGCCCAGGTGGACGTGGCAGTTTATGGTGTGTGGGGCGCATTTGGTGGCTCCAGATGTGAAAAAAAACTCAATTATACTTGTTCAAATTGAATGGGTTTAATTTTATTGGGCTTATTTTAGTAAATTGATACATAAAATGTCCTAAAGCCTAAGAATTTCTCTAAATGGATCCATTTAGTGTTTTTTTGTTTTTTTTTTCCTTTCCAATTTCCCAACACCCATCTGCGCACATCTGTTTCTCTGCTTCTGATCTTGCCTTCAGTCTGTATAACTCTCTTTTATGATTTTTCCTCTTTCTAACTATCTCCTTCCTCTTTCGTATTACATCCTTCCTTCTTCCGTCCTTCAGTTCTGCCTCCTTCCTTGATTTTTTTCCTTTCTACCAATTTTTTTTTTTGATTTTCTTGCAAGTCAAATTTTCATTTCTTGATCTTTTCTTCTAGAATTTATTAAATTTCTTTTTTTCAATTTTTCTGTAGAATAACGTTCTGCAAACTATCTGTAATTTTCTGATTTTTTAAAATTAAATATTAGGATTTTGAAGATTATGTTTTAAATTATTGGAATTTGCAATTTTATTCAAAAGTTCATTATTTGTAATTATCTTTGTAATCTTTTCCTGATTTTTCCTTCTACAATTTGAATTTTTATTGTTATCTTGTGTCTTTTAAGGTGATTTATTTCACTTGAAATTTTCATAATTATCTTTTTTGTCACTTTATATTAACTGTCTTAGTTTTACTATAATTATATGTTATTTATAGTTATATTTTATTTTTTTCTATTGGCTGCCATCCATTCGCCGTCCGCCGGGCAGTTTTCAGGCCTTCGATTGCAAACCGCCATCTGCCATTAACAATAACCTATTATCTCTGTTTTGAAAAGATATTGAATTTCATTTTCACCTATTTATAGTTTTGATCCTCTAGTTTCTATTATCTCTTTTGTTTTTAATCTCTTGTAATATATATTTTCATTTGAGTTGTGCTCTTCTCATACTGTGCTCTTGGTTAATCAGGTAAATCACTACTACCACTCCTGTTTTGGAGACCTACAATGGTAAACTTTTTAAATTGAAACTGAGGCTTCCTTGGCTCCAATTTCTTTGGTTCTTCATCAGTTCAACATGAATGCATTCCTCAAGCTATTTTGGGCATGGATGTTATATGTCAAGCAAAATCTGGGATGGGGAAAACTGCAGTTTTTGTTTTGTCAACACTTCAACAGATTGAGCCCGTTGCGGGCCAAGTTGCTGCCCTTGTTCTGTGCCACACTAGAGAGTTGGCATATCAGGTACATACTGTTACTGTAACTCAAATGACTAAACATCCCGAATATAGTTTTATTAATTTGGAAAACATTACTCCACATCCACAGACCTAGTATAAATTTTCTGATTGTTACAAGTCTGATCATTTCCCTGATGAGCTATTTTTTATTACTTTGTAGATCTGTCATGAGTTCGAGCGTTTCAGCACATACTTGCCTGATATCAAAGTTGCTGTTTTCTATGGTGGTGTGAATATCAAAATTCACAAGGACCTTCTCAAGAATGAATGCCCTCATATTGTGGTTGGAACTCCTGGTAGAATTCTTGCATTGTCCAGAGATAAGGACTTATCTCTGAGGAATGTGAGGCATTTTATCCTGGACGAGTGTGACAAGATGCTTGAATCGTTGGGTATGATATCTAAATTAGATTTTCATGTGCCTTTCTAATGAAGTTTCTCATATGACCTTTTAATATAATGGGTCTTTGTTTGTCCTTTTGAGTTCATCTTAGTAATACATTGGCTGGTTGTATTCCTGCAGATATGAGGAGAGATGTTCAGGAAATCTTCAAGATGACTCCTCATGACAAGCAAGTGATGATGTTCTCAGCTACCCTTAGCAAGGAGATTCGACCAGTCTGCAAGAAGTTTATGCAAGATGTAATGTTCTGTGGCCAGCTCTACTTGAACTTTGACGTCTACCTTTTACATTATTCCAGCTTTCTTCAAGAGATAGTCCAGAATGCAGTAATTGAAGCACCTTATACTTAACCATGTGTATTTTGCTTTTCAATCCCTGAAACTGCAAAAGAGTCTTGGTATGAGAGGAGCTGGTGGAAATAGGTCCACTGAACCTACCTGAATAGAGTAGTTCTTACTGACCGCCTCTCCCCATCCTTCACTAGGCTTAATTTTCTATTTTAGGGGTTCTCTAACTATAAGTTGAGGAAAGGGGGGATCTGGGTGGGATTGATGATGGGTTTGATTCTGAGTGTTTCATTACATGCATAAGATATCTTTTTAGCAACTTAGACCCTAGATGGTGCGATTGATAATGCATCTCCGAGGAGGCAAATACAGATGGACCCGACCTTCAATTCTGGGGGAATTCTTCCATCATTCATTTCGTTCTGGATTCGATTAGCTTCAGGAAGGCTCCTAATATGCTTTACTGTGTGACATTTGTCCTTTCAGCCAATGGAAATCTATGTGGATGATGAGGCCAAGTTGACCCTACATGGTCTTGTGCAGGTGTGCCTTCAAGATATTTTTACATGACAATTTGTTGGTTGCTTGAAATATGGTTTGTTTTTTCATCTTACCTTCCCATTGTTCCCTGTCAGCATTACATCAAGTTGAGTGAGCTTGAGAAAAACAGGAAGCTGAATGATCTGCTTGATGCATTGGATTTCAACCAAGTTGTCATATTCGTTAAAAGTGTGAATCGGGCAGCAGAGCTGAACAAGTTGCTTGTGGAGTGTAACTTTCCATCTATTTGCATACATTCTGGAATGTCACAAGAGGAAAGGTTCGGATCTCATTCTGCTTTGGCCAACACTCTGGAGAATTTGTTTATTTTTTATTGCAGAAACTAGTTGGCTATTTTGAGTTTTTCTGTTGGGAGGACAGATGCAAGTGGAATCTAATGTGTTAAGTTAATGTTCCCCATAAATCTTTCCTCTGATGGAAGTATAGTTGTCTTAACTTTTTAACTTGATTTTTCTGATAATGTCTGTATTGACCTGAATATTTTATTTGTTCAATATTTTTGCATGATCTAGATTGACACGCTACAAGGGCTTCAAGGAGGGACATAAGAGGATTCTTGTGGCAACCGATTTGGTTGGAAGGGGAATTGACATTGAACGTGTTAACATTGTAATTAACTATGACATGCCAGATTCTGCGGATACATACCTTCATAGGGTGGGTCTAGTTTGGACTTGTGTGTGTATATATATATATATATATTTCTGATTGAGAATTCCTAAGTAAACCAATGATTTTTATAGGTGGGGAGAGCTGGTAGATTTGGTACCAAAGGACTTGCCATCACATTTGTTTCCTCTGCGTCCGATTCTGATGTTCTCAATCAAGTATGTGAAATGAAATCAGAATTTTGTTTGTTTGTATTTGATGCTTTTATTAAGTCTGGTTTCTCTGCTGGTTAATTTTTACTCTAGGTTCAGGAGAGGTTTGAAGTTGACATAAAGGAGCTACCTGAGCAGATTGATACTTCTACATACAGTATGTCATATTTGTTCATTGCTGATTTTTCTATTTTTATTTGCTCTCTGCATGTATGGAAAATAACAGCTGAACCTATGTGCATGATATTCTATTATGTACCTTTCCTTCCTTTCTTGCTTCATTGTTGACATGCTGCCTTGACAGTGCCCATGCTCGTGGATGACTGGCTTAGTTTGTGTAGTCTATAATTTCTAGTCTGAAATTCATCCATTCCATGTTTTTTCTGCTGTTCACTCTTTTTCATGTGTTGTATATCTTTCTTCCTCTTGTATCCTTCGTTCTAGCATGTCTTCCTTTCATGAAATATGAAATCTATTTGTGGGAGTACCCCATAAGCAAGTGATGTAGCATCCTTTGCTGAAATCTGAGGGTATTATAATAGTATTTTCTAGTGATGTATGTAGATTAGTATCAGTTAATTAACATGTACCCAAAAGATGGTTGGGGGATGTTGTTACTCTTGTTTTGAGTCTAAAGCTTGAATTCTTTGAAATATTTCTTTGGCGTATCATTTGGGTATATTCTTGTGAAAATGAATTATTTGCACCTCTTGTATGCTTGAGCTTTTGTTATGTAGATGTGTTACTGTCTATGTAAATTGAGTTAATCAGTGTTGTTCTCATTTACTTAGTGTTGGCATTTTCAGCATTCCTTTACTCCTGATTAATGTGGTCTCAATATTTTTTTTCAGTGCCATCTTAAGTGGTCATGATGAAAGCTTTAGCTATAAAAGCCAGAGAGTTGGGGACATGTTGGACTTTGATCGGGACTCTTTTTAGAGTGTTTGAACCTGTTGGTTCCAGGAGATTTATGATCAACTCTTCTATCGTAAACCTGCGTATTGAATTCTTGTAACTTTAATTAGATCTATTTGTTATTCTAGCATGAGGGAGGCATAGATTTATAATCGTCCCTTTACTATACATTCTTGTGAGAAGTAACTCTAGTGTTTGTTTGTCTAGATTTCTAGATATCTGTAGTTTGAATCTGCGTACCTAATTTTGTGCATTTTGAGTTCATTAGCATACATTTGTCTACCTGCCGATCGATGCTAATAACTAGTTTTGCAAGGGGAATCTTCTGTTTAGTGACGCGTGACCCGTGTTATGAGCCAAAAGTTATAAATTTTCAATGGAAATGACTTGCTGCTTGATGTGGTGGATGAACTTGTTGAAATTGCTGTGCCCCTTTTTGAGGGTAGATGGAAATGTCGATATGCTCGGGATAGCGAGTGCTCTGCTGCCCCTTGTAGTTTTTACAGGTTTCATAGTTTTTTCTTTTATGCAGATTCTGTATTTGCTTTTGCATATCCTTTTTGTTTGACAGATAGGCATACTTTGTTTGCTGCCCATGATATGCAGGTTGTTTTTTAGTTGCCTTCGGTTCTTGTTTTCTTGAAATTACTGAGGTACTTGTTGGATATGTCGAAGATAATGCTGCTAGACGGTGCTACTTAAAATCTATGAATAATGCGAAAAATGTTTCGTCGGTAACTAATAAAATAATATATATTATATGATTTAGATAAAGTATTTTTAAGGTTTAGTATATTTTTTTAAAGATTCTATTAATAAAATATGTGTAGAAGTATTATTAGGAAATTCGGAGCAAAATGTCCCTGCTTTTGAAATTTTTAATCTGTGTTTTTTTTTGCCTGAGAGATTCTAGGAAAATGTTTAAAGGCGTAAAAAACTTCACCAATTTGATTAGGGTAACATATACGTGTAGTTAAGTTTTGCGGATTAGTTACCATGTCTGTTTAATTGGATTTTTTTTTCTTTTTTTTGTTAAATTATGATGACGTGTTCCCAACCCACATAAATCAGTTTTATTGACCTTACGATGGATGTTTTCTTTCTAACAGGTAGTAGAATATTGGAAAATATATTTTTTTTAAGGAAAAAAATGAAATGATTTCTCTATTAATAATGAGATATCAAGAACAAAGTTGAAAGTTATTATTACTGAATTTTTGCGATTATGATATTAGGAGTCCATTGATCAGAAGGAGTTGGGTCGTTGAGGAAAGCCGGAACCCAATTTTTTGTAATATGAGACTTCTTAGTATATTCGGATAATACATAAACTGGAACTTTCTTAAAATTATGTTCATATAAATAGGTAAGTATATTGAAATATTACCAATTGTTCAATTGACATAGGTTATCTGTAAAAAGTTCTATTTCCAAAAATTATGAAAGATTAATAAAGTTTCTTATTTATTAATTTATGAAAGATTATATTCATTAAATATAAATAGTTTTATCTAATTTAGGAGTTATAAAAAATTACGTTCATTGAATATGAAAGATTTTGTTCATTAAACTTAAATAAGGACCTTTTATGGTAATATCTTAATTTTGGATAAAATTAGCTAATGTACTTTATGCCTTTAGAATATGAGATTTCAAATTTTGATGAGCTTGGTTGATTTGAGGAGCATATATATATATATATATATATAAAGACTAGTAAGTGCAACGTTGTTCCCTAAAGTTGTGTATATTAGAATGATACAACGTCGTTTCATTTAAAAAAAAAAAGGTCTTGGAGAGAGCAAAGACACTGACGGCACCGTTGTAGCATCGCCGCGAGCGGAGCAGAGACACAAAAGATGTCGATAGCACCGTTGCGACATCATAAAGAACAGAACAATGCATTCTCAATTGAAGTAGAAAACATGATTCACACCGGTAGTATGCCCAAGAGCAGTGTTCCCAAGAATCACACTTGATTTCTAATTCCAAACCACATTCACCACCACCTCCTTTGCCATTTGCGACCTCCAAACTCAACTAAATGAAAAAGGAGAAAAAGAAAAAATTGAATCTTACTCTCTTGTTGCCGAAGAAAAAGAAAAGAGTAGGTATTTTTGAAATTGAGAACAAAAACAGAGAAAATTAGAGAAGTAGTAGTTGGTATAAGCGAGGCACGAAGAAGGAGAGATTGCTTTGAGGATGCTCTCGTCGAAACCTCCTCGGTCTCTTTGCTCTGCTCTAGTCGAGACATTTTTTTTTTTTTTTTTTGAAACAAAATAATGTTGTATCGTCTTGGCGCACACAACTTTCGTATGCAAGGTCGCACTTACTAGTCTTTCTGTGTATATATATATATATATATATATACATAAAAAATAAATTTATTTATTTTTTCAAGTAGCTTATCTATATTAATGCATAAAAGTAGTTCCAAAATCACGAGAGACTGACAAGTATCATTCTCTGAATGTTCAGGATAAAGTCTATTTATGTCCAAATTGATTATTAACTCTCTCTATCAAGATAAAAGTTAAAATATTTTAGGAAAATAGATAATAATGAGTGAAAGTTCTGACAAAGGAAAAGAGATAATTACAAGAGAGTGTCAACAAAAGAATAATAATAATATATTAACACAAAAATGATTATTTTCTTTTTCCAATGAGATAAATGTTAAAATATTTCAAGAAAAGAGATAACAACAAGAGAGAATTTCAGCAAAATAATAATAATAATAACAACAACACAGAAATGTTTGAAAAACTCGTAGCCTTCTCCCACATCAGCAGTCTATAAAATAAGAAGAGATTGAAGATTGTATAAAAGGAGGAGGTCCAACACAAGATAACTCATACGTTCTTCGACCTTTTGGCTATCAGGTGTAGTATATCTTTTTATTAGTTTAATATTTATTGTATGAAATTAATATATAATACAAATAACTAATATAAATAAAATATAGTTAATATTAGTTTATTTAACAAATAGAATAAAAAACTAATATATTATAATAAATTTACAAAACAAAAAAAAATGAAATGGTATGTTAAGAGGATTCTAGAAAAGAAAAGAGAAAAAAAAAAACCTCTTTTATCTTTCCAAATATTATTAAATCAACTAAGTCTATTTAAAGGTTTTTTTGTTTTGGCGGTGGCGGGGGGAGGGGGGTAAATATCAAAATTTTCATTCCATTGAATAATTAAAAATTAAATTTTAATTATTGTTATAGAGATTATTAATTATTAAATAAATATGTGTAAAACAAATTGTGGATTTTGATTTTTAGGACACTAATGAAGTTTTGAAATTTAAACAAATTTATATAGGAATATATTATAAAAAATTTACAAAAAAAAGGGGTATGTTAAGGAGATTCTAGAAAAGAAAAAAAAAACCTCTTTTATCTTTCCAAATATTATTAAATCAAAATATAAATAGTTACAAAAATCATCATTATCTAAATGATTTATTTCAAAAATATATTTTTAATATATATTTTTTTTGGAATTCTAAAGTTTGAGATTTCGATATTGCATGATAGAAGCATTATTGTATTTGATAAAAAAAAAAAAACTTTCAATTAAATAATAATAATTATTCAATAAATTCAAAACATAGAATTTACACACAATATAATTTATAAATTAATTTAAAAAATTAATAATAAATCATGGGTTAAAACTATATTTTATTTGCTCAATTTTTCCATTTTCCAAGAAATATTTTTCAAATTTGAAACACCTTTTGATTAATCTATTTTTAAATTCATTGATTAATACATTAATTTGAAAGAAAATAATATCAAATCAAGTTATAAAAAAAGATGATAATAATAATTATTTTTAATTAAATTATAA
>JAOXNR010000022.1:11105703-11141595 GCA_028571225.1 Parsonsia alboflavescens
GAATTTTTATTGTTTTACTTATTACACAAATCTCTTTGTAAATTGGAAAGGTTGATTGCTCTTTACCTATATGACTAAAACAAAAAAAGTTATGGGACTAAAATTGACCATTTTACCTTAAAAAAATAGTAGTTAAAAGTATATTTATTTTAAATATATATATTTATATATATAAATATGAAAATGTTATGTGAACAACTGAGTACGTGTTCCTATTAAATCTATAACAATTAATTATTAAGTCTCTTATCTTCTTTTTTTCACAAAAAAATAATAAAATTTGATTAAGTATCCCTAAAATTTACAAAAGAATTTAGTTCATAAAATATCTAAAAAAAATAATTTTTTATACAATAATTTTTTTCCTTTTAAAAAAGACTATTAATTAAATAATTGATCATTAAAAATTTAATAAAAAAACTCAAAGGTGATCTTTGTTGCTTATCACATTACCTTATATAAACATAGTTAATTTTAAATTTAGTATAAGATGAGGATGGACACATTTAATTTTAAATAAAAGAAGTATTTTTGAAAAGAAGGACCTTTTGATCTAACTAAACTAGCTTCAATAATTTAAATTCTTGTAAAATCGTTAATACATTTCCACCTTGGCTCCGGATCTCCGGTTAGATAGGTGCGGTGCTGCTTCTGTAAAACTATAGGTTAACTTATGCTTTTTATGAGCAATTTTTATGCACAATCTCTCAATATTCTAAAATTTATGCATAAATCTGCCCTTGATGAAAATTTCAACCTTCAATTTTTTGTCAATTAGTTTATGCATGAAAAACAATTACTTTCTGTCTGTATCCTCACACTCTCTCTCTATACATGTCATGCAACTGCAAACACCAGTTGGGGAAACAATTCAAGCAAAATTCAACACTATTTCAAGTTTCCAGAAGAAGTAAATTTCTATCCCTCTAGTATTCATCATTTCCTTTTGTGTTTTTTGTTTGAATTTGGTATTAGGATCGTAAATACATCATCATTTATAGTTAATCAATTCCCATAAAAAGTGTTTATACAATGATTCAACTAATAAGTTTCAAAGAAATGGTGCTTCGCTTACCAGAAACAATTTCTGATCATCAGTAATCATGTTCACATCAAGAATCTTGCCACCATCTTCTGATAATAAAATGCAGGAAACACTGCTAAATTGTAACGTCTCTTTTGCTGTTTGAACGAGTTCTTGTATGCTTTCTGGAACCCACAGGACAACTCCAATTTTTCTCTCATGAATATGTTCCCAAGGATTCTGAGGGAACACTGTACATTTTATTTTTTTCCTCAAATCTGTCATTCAAACGGGACTGTTAGCTGAAAATTATGCAAAATAAAAGAAAGGATACCCAGATAAGGGGTACTCCCTTGTAGATTTTTCCTTGTATTTTATTGAATTAAAATTAAAATTTGGTTGTGGCAGGAGTACCTTGGTTTCTGTTGAAAAAGTCAGGAAGTTCTAGAGACCGTGCACACTTTGCTTCTTCAAGCAGATTAATCAGACTCTGATCTCCCCCATGACGAGCTTCATCAAGCGGAGTTTTTCCCCATCTGAAGGATTTCTTTCATCCAGCATTAGTCTCACAACTCTTTCAAGCAAATACAAGAAGCATATATGCGCAATCACCGGCAAGATAATTTTATGAAAAGGATTTCAGATCAAAAGCACTCAGCACTACTCCAGAGACATGAATTACATGTAAATTTATGTGACTAATTAAGTAAAATGCATTTCACAAGCATAATCAACCTTCAAAAATTCACTTGATTAAAGCATTTAGTGAGACATCAGTCATTTGACAAGAGCGTTACCATGTCTTCTTAATGAGTTTAAACATCTATGGAACAGACAAGATGGAACAATAGAAAAGATAGCATAATAAAGATCTCTTAAGGAAATTAAAGTCAATGCAATAAAATGAGAAAAGCCGAACAAAGTTTAATTCAGCTTAGAGGAGGAATAGCAGCTACATTGCTGATATATATTTTTCATTCATAAACCTGAGTTGATATATAATCATTCCTGTTCTATCTAATTGCGAGTACTTCAAGTATTCACAAAAACCAAAAAAAAAAATCAACATTGGCATTTCAGGAATAATAATTAAGGAAATGTCAGACCTGTCCACCAGAAGGACACTGGCTCCTGCTTCTAAAAGTGTAATTGACGTTGGATATAGCCCTTCTGATGCAGCAATGTGAAGTGGTGTCCTCAGATCATAATTTTTGGAGTTAGCATTTATGCCATTGGCCAAGAGTCTCCTTAAAAATTCAATGTCTTTGCTTGCAACTGCATCACATAAGCAATTTCCAGCATTTTCTATAAGTAGTGATGCCCCCACATTTGTGAGCAAAGAAGCCACTGCGTCATGCCTGTTCCTGACTGCCTCAAGCAATGGAGTGTTGCCAAAAATATCTACATTTTTTTTGGGGGGTTTTGGGGTGGGGGTGTAAAATGAGATTCCTTTCTGAATCAAAGATCAGGGCTAGAAACACTGCAATGAGAATATCAGTAGACCTTTTGCATTGACCGCTGCTCCTTTTATAATGAGAAACTGAGCAATATCATCATATCCCTTTGATGCAGCCACATGCTGTAGCAAATGATAATCATATTCTTGCAGAAGATTGTGCATGTTATTGTATTAAATCCCCTTTCCAAATAGGAAAACTGATGAATAATGATGATACAGTATGCAAAAAAATAACCAAAACAAATGCTATTGAAATCAAATACTTGAACAGAAACCAGAGCTGTAAGCAAAATGTAAGAATGTATAAGCAGTAGCATCTAATATTTGAACAGATACCAGAGCTGATCGTCCATTATAATCAGTCAAATTCAGATCTGCTCCTGCCTCAACAAAGCACTTTAGCTGATGCAGATCTCCATATTGAGCAGCACAATTTAATCTCATAGCTAATTCTGATTCACGTTTCGCAACATTAAGTGTGATTTTGGATTCCAGTATTTTGGTTCGGATACTAGATTCTTTTCCCTGAAATTGGACTATGAGTGAGATTGTTTTCTTCAAATATCCAAACAAAAGATTAACAGAATCCATGGTACAGATCCGTGTTCTTGCAATGAATTAATGCACTGGACATTGCTTCAAAACCCCTTTGAAAAATTATGTAATTAGCCTTACTATCTAATAAAAGACAGAAAGTGAATTTTATTCAGATAGCAAGAAAAAAGATTGCTACCAAACCTCAAGGAGATTATTGATGATCATCCTCCCATCAAGAAAGTATTTGTCCAGAATGTCTAGGAAAGCTTGCTTATTAATCCGTAGTAGTCTGCACAATTGATTAGCTCGAACTGTATATGGGACTGGGATATCACAAAGAACAAAGACTTCTCCAATTGAGTTGTACATTTCCAAATTGTGAAGGGACTCTTCTGTTTCAGAATCTGCACATCTTCTTACTTCATCCTGCAAAACTTGAATCGCTGTTGCATTTGGATGAACAAATCTCTACATGGTTGGAAAATGTAAGTTGCTTGCTCACTAGAGATAGTAGTTTTGACCTTTCATATAAATATATATTTATGTATGATTTATATATAAATATAAATATATATATATATACGGTTTTGCTAAGGCGCGCTCATGTATGATTTATATATAAATTTATATGCTTCATTTGCTACTTCTGATTTCACAACTCTTCATAAAGCCTTAACGTGAGACATGGAAATTATTATGGATTAATACTTGAGATCAACTTTGATTGTAAGAAACTTATACAAAGAAATGTCGAAAACCATCTTATAGATAATAAACCACTTCAAGAAAACTTGAAGAGACTTGTTCATTTTGTTGCCGAGCAGATACCACAAGTCAACTAAGTATCAGTACAGGACTCATCCTCGAGTATTAGCTACATGTGGAGAAGTAGTAGTTTTGCAATATATGGAAAAATTAAAGATGAGAGTTGTAAACAATCATATTGTTTGTCTAAACTTGCGGTTAGTTTCCATTTTTAAGTATTTTGTTATCCTGGCCAGTTATAGCTTCATTTTTCAGACTGGTCCCCAGAAAACATATTATGCATTACTACATGGAAAACATACTTCTAGTTTTCTTACTGATTTGCAAATAGATAACATTCATCTCCAGTTCCTCCTCTGATTCATCTCCTATAGCTGTTTCTGTATTCTTCATACTCTGTCCTTAATAAGTTTTCTACAATTCCACCATATCGTCATCTTTTGCAAGTCTTACTTCTCCAGCAATTCATAGGCTTACAGAATTTAGGCAAAGTGAAACAACTGTTAAGTCCAGGAATTCATACCAGGTTACCATAGCAAACAAAGTAAAGCTGATCAACAGTATTTCCCTGTTCTATAATCAATTCTCCTGGAAGGAAAAATTCTTCATGGACATTGATGGCCTGCAATGTCAAAGAAGTGAGAAACGATTATTTTTTTCAATTTGGAAAATTGCTGCCTTTAGTCTTCCCACAACTTAGACGGAGATATGGTCAGTATTTGTTCTTGTTATAAAAATATATTAATATAAAAAGAAGGAATAAGTTTTGCTTGCAAAGAAAATAAATGAAAAACAAATTTGATAATGGTATGTTACAATATCACTCCAAGTAACCATTTCCATTGACAGTCTCCTACGCCACAAGAAATGTGATCAAAAGAAACTCCAAGGAAAAAATTGTTAAGCTGCAACCAACATATTCAGGATATGTGAATTAAATGCTCACTACCACAGATGACTTACTATCTGCTTAAGGAATTCATCAGAGCAGCCATTAAGGAAAGGGACCTTTCTAACGTAAGGCTCATATATTGTTTGTGCAATCTACATAAGAGAAACAGTAATTGTCAAATGAAGCTCCATAAATCACCAAAAGTTATATCAGGAGAGGTCTTTGACAGGAGAACTTATATATATATTTATAAGAGCGTACCAAATATGGAACTAATTACAACTATTTGATATTTCACTCAAGAGATAGAGGAAGAGAAATACCTTAGCTCGAGTAGCAATGGGAATATCCTGAAGAGTGGCATCCTCATTGAAACCACTTTCATATTGTAATTGAACATGTCTTTTTATCTCTTTTCTTATGTCCTTTCCAAGCTTATTTCTATTCATGTATTTAATGAGATCTGCCATTTTATCTCTGAACTTCTCCGTTTTTGATCCTTTTACAATCAATGCTGTCATGTTACCAAGTAAATAAGCACCGAGAATCATGTCAAAAGAAACATAGATCATTACAAATATCATTTCTCTGGGATTGACAGCATGAACTTCTCCATAACCTGTGTGACAAAATAGAATTTTATCCACTATTTAGCAGTAGCACACCGCCTTGATTAAAATGGTATTAGAAATATTGCAGATATATTCACAAGGACTTCAAAATCTATATAACTATTTCTTAAGAGTTATAAACGAAGTTGAGAATAAATGTTTTTGTCTTGTATAATATTCAAGACCACATATGCATACATACATATATATATTACACACACATTAGAGAGAGCTAAGTAAGAAACTAGAATAAATATCAAACTAATCCAAAATCAAATCCCTATAAATTAACATTAAATCTAAATAGTTGAGCCTAAATCTAATCCCCATAGTTAAGCCAAAAATTTGATACATAATATACAATTAACACAACCCTCAAGCCAGATCATAGAAAATAACTATGGCGCAACATGGTATACGTATAATCAACCTAAACATTGTTGAAGGACCTTGTGAAACTATTTCCTAATGGTTCTCCGGTCTTACATGCTCAAAGCAAATATTGTTACAACTTCTCCTGAACCAAATAAGATTCAATATCATTTGTTCTGTTTGTTCATGAAATATAGGATCAGAAGCAACCTGAAGAGCAACCGCATTGTCACACCATAACTTTACTAGTATAAGAATCTTAACACCAACTTCAGTTAAGACTTGATATGACCACATTATCCCATAAAAAGAAAATGGCTGAAGCTCTATGCTATGTTTCTTCCCTGGATGGGGGCACAACATGGACCAAATTTCTTCCAACAGAAACACAATAGGTGATAGTTGATCTTCAGTCAATATTGGAACTAGCCCCATCTGTCCTTTGAGAAAAACTCAACACGATCATGTTCAAGATCTATTCTATTGATGCCCAACGAGAACAAAAAAGGAACATACGAATTAAGATACTAACAAAATACCCAGTGTCAAGATGAGTTACAGAGGTCAATCTTCCAACCAGTCTTCTATTCTTCTCAGACTCTTCATGTTCATTGCCCTCTTAGGGGAGTTGCAAATTATGAATCACTGGAGCACTACATGGCAGCTCCTAGTCTTCTTATCTCAGTTAAAAAATCAAGCACATATTTTGGTTGAGATAAAAGCATAATGTTCCTGCTTCTCATCATCACAACTCCCAAGACACACGTAACACCCCTAAATTTTTCTTGTAAATTGTGTGTGAACAAGGGACCTAATGTTCAAAAAGTCACTTCCTATAAGAACAATATCAGCGACAAGCACGAAGAGAGTGATAGCAGATTCTGGCGGTTTAAAGTAGACTCAGTGGTCACACTTGTTTCTCTGCATTCTTAACATCTCCATTACTTGACTAAATTTTCCAAACCAACAATATGGACTCTGTTTCAAGGTATATGAGGACTTTCCAAGATATCAAACTTTCCCAAATTCTCCCTGAGCAACAAACTGAATTGGTTGTTCAATGTAAAATTCCCTACAGATCACCAAGTAAGAATGCATTCTTCATGTAAAGTCCAATTATGAGAAGCAATATCAGCAACAAAGCTATCAAGATGACCTCGGCCACAAATACCCATTTACAGCTAGTAGCGCTTTTTAAATCAAGTAAAGACACTAAAGTCCAAATAGCAGTAGCTTCCAAAGCACTATCTCCTCAATATAGAGGCACACTAACGAGATGGGAGAATTCCAACTCAAAAGTTTTGGGAAGAGTCACGGCATCAAGTGAGACAATAAGAGAGCAAGAACTGAAGACAATATCTTGTGAGAAACAAATGAAGAAAGAGGGCACATCACTAACATTTACATTTCCTAACTGAAATAGGTGGATCAAGATCACTAGAGATGGAATCTAATGCCAAATTTAAGTTTCCCTTCCTTGGATTGCAATATTCAGAATCTTTTTGTAAGAAACACAAATGTTCTCATTGTGTTAACAAAGAAACAATAAAGAATTTTAAAAAATCAATGTTAAACGAAACTGAATATTTTTCACGTTGTATGTAGGAAAAAAAGAATATACTTGTGAGTGACAAAAGAAATAAGCAATCAAATAACAACCTTAGATAATTCAAAACAAGTCAAATGGATTGGCAAAATAAAGTATTAGAAGAAAGATAAGGATTTTTTTTCTTTGCAGAAAGATAAGGAAATTACTACTAAATAAGCACTAGAATGGCCAGTGATATTATTACATTAATAGCAAAGAAGAAGAAAAAGTAGCTTACCTACAGTTGCCATGGTAACAATAGCAAAGTAGAGGGCTGTTATATAGCGTGTCCAAAGGTCAATATCTCTGAAGTTTGTATAACTATAGTCTCCCATTTTTAAACTCCCTATCCACGTATAACCTTCTCTTGATTCAGGCAAAGTTGTAGCAAGATAATAAAAGATGCAAGCAGCTGTGTGTGTACAATACAGCTCCACAACAAAAAGTTTTATTATCCTTGTGAAAAGATAATTGAATCGGATGTCTTTCTCCAGCTTTTCAAAAAATTCTGTCACTCTAAATGCCCGACTGAGCCGAATCCATAGCAGATACCTGACTGGCTCCTTTTTTCCAGAAGCCTAATTAGAGAAATAGCCTGATTTAGTTTTGTGTATTACAAAGAATCATTATTAACTGGTGTATTATTCACCAGAACTACTAGTATTCAGAGTAGGTACTATTGGGAAAGCTACTTATATTCAGAGTAGGTATTTAAAAGGTGTTCAGTACATATGGGAACAAACTCAAGGAAAGTAGTAGATCAAAACTACTCTTGTTTCAAGCAAGATGAAAACCATAAGGCCCAAAACTGCCAAGTATGAACTGTACTGCAAATAATGTCACACACACCATGAAGACACGATACATTTCATATGAAATGTAACCATATGAGCTAATTTATTATATATATATACACACATATATACATAAAGTAGGTCAAAGCAAAAAACAGAACATTTCGGAGACAAAAGAGAAAGAAAGATGTCTAGCATAAAGTGTTACCTTATAGATATAATCCCAAGGTAAGCAACCTAGAAGATCAACCACAAACCGTGATCTTAAATAGCTGTAGGGATTTTAAGAGTTCAACAGAATACGTTAGAAGACATACATTCATAAATATGCATGAAAATAATCAAAAGAAAGTAAACTATTTTTTTAAACTCTTGTCACATCAGTATCCTCAAACAAATTAGCTACTAAGTGGAGAATACTGTGAGAAGATCATATTTTCGTATATTAAAACAAGAGAGAGTACATTGCAGTAAAAAGATTTATTTCTGTCTTACATTGTTCACTAATATTTAAAACTTTTTATTCCTTGGTTTTTGCACATCTCAGCATTTTAACATGTTATCCCTCCTTTCCTCTTTCAAATAAATAGTGAAGAGTTATTACTCAGATCTTTTATTATTCTTTGGTTTTTGGCTTGATCAAACAGTTCTGTATTAAGTGAGCTCCCATTTTCAATAGAATAATTTTAAAAACTAAACTAATTGGGTGCTGTAAAAGTTTCCTCATTCTCATAGCAGTATAGAAACTTTGTCCTTCACGAGGCATGTAGAATTGGAACCCTTACTGATTGAGATGATAAACAGAATGGTTACCTTTTGATATAAGAATATACGGTTTTGCTAAGGCGCGCGCTCCAACCGTTACCGTAATGGAATTCTTGTTACGGTGCTCATGCAGCGAACCAAGCGGAGCAAGAATTCCATTACGGTAACGGTTGGAGCGCGCATTAAGGCGCGCTCCGAAGCGCACCTTAGCAAATCCGTATGAATATATATATATATATATATAGATATATTCATATAATCCCAAAAAACATTTGTTCTTAAAGGGTTTTAACAAAACAGCATATATAATAAACTGCACTCAACTTAAATTCGCTACTACTCAACTTTTTCCATTTAAATAGTTTTTGGACCGGATTCACTGGCAGTTATAAATACGTATCCATCACTCTATATAGAAACAGAAATTCACTCCCGAATTTTGTAAGCAATATTCCAAAAAATCAGGCTAGAATTCATAATACTAAAGTCATTGATCACTAGTTTAAGTTCCATAAGAAATAGATAGACTGCAGCAATCGCTAGAATTGTGGAACAATCCAAGAGAAAGCCGTTAAAGGACTCACCGGATGGCAATGAGATTGTGATTATACACCCAACTGTAGGAATGAGGATCTCTGTACACGACAAAGAATCGCACGACAATGTCGATGAGAAAAGCAATTTGCCCAGCAATATCCAGAAGAAAAAGATTCTCCGGAAGCCCTCTGAAGAAGGCAAATTCGAGAGGTGTGAAGAAAGACGAGTATACTGCCCATAGTAGGATGAAGTGAGTCCATAACAAGTACCACCTGCGTTCATTTCATGTGATTATAGTTTCGGAATTGGAATCTCATCAAATTTCTTCCCTATTTTCAGACCTATTTCATGTTCATGCTAAAATCTTAATTTGATGAACTGTTCGTTTATTTTCCCAAAGAAAAAAAAAATTCATATAAAGATGACAGAAAACAATAATCTTGCTTCCAAAATAGAATATAGGTTAACTAATATTATTAATTAAATATTAAAACCTTTTGAAATAAATATATTTGATTATGACAATGATAAAACCACATATATATAGGGCAATAAAATAGCATTTGGGAAGAGAGGGTTTTTGTTTATGTTTGTTCCAATTTATTTAAGATCTAGTCATTTTTATTTAATTGAGAAAAAAGAATATAAAGATTTGGAAGAAAAACCATGAAAATTCACAAAATGGGAGTAGAAACTAGAAAGCACAGTAGTACGTGCTTAAGTAACAAAGATATGGTACGTACCCGCTATCAGGCTCGATGAAAAATCCTTCGGAACGGTTCCTCGTTCTGATAATATCTCTGCCAATTCCACCTCTAGCAGATTCAACTCCCGTGGAGAAGCTCCATGGCAGTCTCAGGTAAGTCTTCCATGACGCCTTATAAATCGACCCTTCAAGTTCCTGATCTATCCTATACTCTTCATCTTCCGACTCATCTTCACTTCTTCTGCCAACTCTTCCTCTGCTACTCTGCATCTTCTTCACCGATGGATCTAACCACAAACTTTTGCTTGTTTGCTTGCTTCAATTATTTGTCCGTCCTTTTGCACCAGGTATAAATGGGGTATAAATGTGATTGATTGATAGTTAGGGGGGAAAAAATCTTCATCAGTGAAACAAAATTAACCGTCCAATCCCAAATGTTATCTCAGCATTTATTTGTTCCCGGATCAAGTTCGGATACAGATACAGTGTCTCCAGGAAGAACCCTATGTTGTCACGTACTACGACTTTTTGGGATGCTCGAATGTTAAACAGTTGGTGGAAACAAGAGAACCCCGACAGAATTCCGACATGGAATCACATGGTTTTCAAAAAAGATCCCATAATCAGACCGGCTCCATCAGGCTTCTAAATCAATTCAATTAGAAAATTCTATCTAGTTCTTAGTCCAAACCCGGGTTTTTAGTTTGAAGCATGAGGAATAAAAATCCCATGCACGGAAAAGATTTTCAAACAATGGATAGAAAGGGGAGACTGTCCTCAAATAAAATAACCGTTTTTGAACAGTACAAAAGAAAGAAAGCTTCCATCATTCAGTTCAGAAGTCATCCTTATAAGAGGGAAATTATTCACTTTTTTTTTTTTGAGTTATTACCATCTCAGGGATGCCCATGAAATCGGAAAACAACGGGGTGGGTCGCTATCCGACGATGCAATTCGGGACCAAATTCTCACGTCAGAAGGCGATTTGGCTAAATCACTTGCTCATGTGGCGTTTTGAAGCAAAGACGCAAAAAAACAAGCAAAAGCGCCATACCGAACTACGAGTTGATGCTGATGTACCAAATCGGCATATCAGATTTTTAATCCTTTTACTGGACTACCGGAGTAAAAGCCTTAGATACTCTCCTTTAATGACAAATTTTTCAGACTGCAGAAAAACCACCTTTGGTTTTCGATCACTTAATATAAACCTGACTGATAGGACAGAATATGTATGTAAAGGGTTAAATACCGATCATTAGCTATGCACCGCATCCTTTTTTCAAGGAGTCATAAAATTGGAATGCAAAGTCAAACGTGATTGACCGTTTGTTTAGACTTGAAAAAAATGTTTATTTTGTTTCAATAAGTAATTAAATAAAAGAAAATCTAGTTTTAAAAGTGACAGAGAAAATAAGAAGAAAAAAATTAGGAAAAGCTAATATAAAGGTTGGGAGTTAAAGGTATTTTTTTGATAAGTTACTCCTTATAGTTAAAAAAAAAAAAAAAATCAAATTTTGACTTACTTCTCAACTTATGTTTTCTTCCAAAGTTTAACAGAATAAGATTTTTTTTTTTTTTTTCAAATACTTATTGGAACAAAAATAAGTACTTTTTAAAAAAAACCTAAACAAACATTCTCTAAACCAATTAGCGATTTATCTAAAAAGCAGAAAAAAAAAAAGAGGGAAAAATAGGTTTAATTAATACTGTTAGATGACATTTTCTGATTGGTTTCCATTAAAAAGGTACTGGTATATATTTTGTGTGTTGTGACTTGTGATTACCAAATAGGTCATGATAAAATTAATTTGCTTTATAAATACTCCTTCATTAAAAATTAACATTTTTTAAAATCTTTTTGAAATATATAATACTACATTATTATCATTATTAGTGTTTATGCAGTTATTAGAGAAGAAATTAAGGAGGTTGTTGGATAAATTTTAAATTATATAGGTGCTTATTTTAGGAAAATAAAAATAAATCAAATCAACTCCCATGAAGAAAAATCTCCTTTTTCTTGAAACAAGTAATGATTGGTATTTGACCCTTACATCTTCTCTCTTATCACGTAGGCTTATATTAAGTGATAGAAAAAACCAAAGGTGGTAGGCTTTTTCTCACTCCGGTGGGACCTCAATCACAGTCCACCACGAGCACTCTCTGCAGCCTACGTTCGACACACAGAATTCTGCTGCTGAAGCCCAACGAGAAGGTCTCCTCTCGGTAATCTTCAATGGCTTCCGCGCTCTCCTTCCCTCCCATCACAGACATTATAGTTTCTTCCTCCATCTTTCCTAAAAAATCTCAAAGAAGAATCCCACTTCAGCCCTTGTCTTCATCTTCTTTAAAGCTTGTCTCAAGCTCTGCAAGAAAAGTATCACGGCCATCCTTCTCCTCGTCAGCAGCGTCTATTCCGGACGCTGTGACCGATTCTCAATCTTTGACTCCAGATACTTTCCAAGATTCCCCAACTCGAGCTTCGGTTTCATCTTCTTCCAAGCTAGTTCTTGTGGTTGGCGGCTCTGGAGGTGTTGGTAATGACTCTTCACTTTCTTCTGTTGTACTTGGGATTTTCTGTGCTTTCATTATGCTGTGCTAGGAGTAGTTGAATTGATTGTTTTCTTCTTTTTTTTAATGAATTAATTGTAATACTTTTGATTTTGGAAATTGTGATTTCTCCTTATTTAAATTTGTTGTCCTTTGATTTCTGTAATCGAATGCCTTTTGGCAATTGGCAATTCTAAAGGCCCCGGTAAATAATTCTTTTTCCATGAAGAAGTTTTATGAATTTTTCTATGTCATGCAGGACAACTAATTGTAGCAAGATTACTTGAACGGGACATAAAGGCACGGATTATACTTCGAGATCCTGAGAAGGCAAATTCTCTTTTTGGCATTCAGGATGAGGAAAAATTGCAGGTTTTAGTTTCAATTTCTCTTCCCGTAATTTCTATTTCTACTTTTAATGAGTAAATTTTTTTGCATACATATTTTTGCCTCTATTTTTTTTTTTTTTTTTTATGTGTATGACAACATTTTTCCTTAAAATTATGTTCCATAGGTTATTAAAGGTGACACCAGGAACCCTGTGGATCTAGATCCTTCAATATTTGAGGTCAGTGCATTTGGTGCACTCATGAACTCCAACCCCCGCTTCCTTTATTCTGTTATCTTGGGGATTTTAGTTATTGTCAAAAATTTGTGAGAAGTAAGGCTTATGAACGAATTCCAATCTGTTTCTAGGGGGTTACACATGTTATTTGCTGTACCGGGACAACAGCTTTTCCATCAAAGCGATGGGATGGAGATAATACACCTGAAAGAGTAGGTCGATCCGAAGGATAAGTCTTGAGGATAGTTTCATTTCAAGTATCTTTAGTCCATAATCGTATTTGTTCTTGTTTCTATTTTGTCCTAGAATTGGATCACTAGTTGCATTGAAACCACAGAAATGGTAAAAGCCAGTGAGCTTTATTACAAAAGGAATTAATTGTAAGGGTCAGATCTTTTCTTTATCCTGAAAGACCTTTTCTACCAAGTATTTTATTGTTTATCCAGTGAATCCCGATTCATTTTTAACTATAAAACAACATATGAAGCAGAGGGATTGTTATTCAAATATGGAAAAGGACTTTAAATTTCCTCACTTTAATGCTTGGAATCTATGCATATTTTCTTGGACCTCATGTCTACTTACCTATTACTTTGCCTTTGCAGATTGGGAAGGTGTCAGAAACCTTGTTTCATCCTTGCCCACAGGCATAAAAAGAATTGTCCTTGTATCATCACTTGGAGTCACCAAATTCAATGAACTACCTTGGAGGTATGACTGAAAATGGTTTTGATATTTAGAATGTCAATGATCTTGGTTAATGTTGCAAAAGCATAAACAAAATTAACTCCACATTATTCTACTTCTCCTGGAAATTAACATATGTATAAGTTTGGTTATGGTTTATATTTCTTGTTTCTTGTTAACAAGCATAAAAATGTTGACCCCCTGTACTTATTTTGTTTCTGAAAGAAATTATTGTAAAATACTTAATTCATCTTGAGATTTCAGATTTCTGATGCAAATGGATGACTTCCAAATAGTTGAGAGAGAGTTAAGCTGGTTCACTATAAAGAGGAAAATTATTTCAAAGTTAAAAGATGGATAGCTAAAAATATATGAGGATAAATGTTAAGAGAACCTACGAGGCGCAGTGGAAATTGTTTGAATTGTTCATTGGAAACAATATGGTGTAGGAATGTTAAGGTTACATGAACTAGGAGATCATATATCATTGCTTCGACTTTTTGAACAAGTTTGGAATTGGTGACAAATTATTATGTTTAATATAACATAGTCAACTGCCTTTGCATGAAGAATATTCGTCTGAAATGAGTTAGTGGAGAAACAACAATCCCTTACTCTCTACTCTTTTTTGCCTTTTGTCTGTGCAGTATCATGAACCTTTTTGGTGTTCTCAAGTACAAGAAAATGGGGGAAGACTTTCTTCGAAATTCTGGTTTACCATTCACAATATTAAGGTGCATTTTCCGGTTTCCACACCAAGTATCCCATTATTGATCTAGGTTTCAATTAAAGCAGGTTCACTGTTAGTCTATTCTTATGCTACTTCTCTTACTATGGACTTTACACCATAGCAGACCTGGAAGGTTGACAGATGGACCATATACGTCCTATGATTTGAATACACTACTCAAAGCAACTGCAGGACAAAGACGTGCCGTCCTTGTTGGACAAGGTAGGTGCTCTAATGAGCATATAAAATATATGTACCTGAATTTCCTTTCATTACCATGTTTTTGTCTTGGTGATTTCCACCAGGGGATAAGCTTGTTGGTGAGGTTAGCAGGCTAGTTGTTGCAGAAGCTTGCATTCAGGCACTGGACATAGATTTAACAGAAGGACAAATTTATGAAATCAATTCCATTGAGGTAACCAACCCTCTTCAGAACATGTCAATCTGACAGACATGATTCCTGTTATGCTCCTTCATTTTCACCCATTTCTGAAGTCTTCATTTCTGTTAATCTTCAGGGTGAAGGACCAGGAAGTGATAAAGAGAAGTGGCAAGAGTTGTTTAAGGGAGCACACGTGCCAGGAACCATATCTGATCCACTGTAACATACAGTTTAGCAGCCAATTTGTAAGTAGAAATACAATTCATATATTCTGTAAATGAAATTAAAAGTATTTCATCCAAAATAACAAGTAGAAAAGAGAACAATAAGACACCCTAATTTGCACAGCTTTTTTAACCCGTATGATCCCTCAAATTGGTGTCGAACTTATTATGTTTAAATGTAAATTGTTTCAACTATGCATAAAGAAAGTATCTTTTCCTTTACTCTTTGGTAGGTGTTGAATCCACCAAAATATCCTACTAAATATAACTCTAATAGAATTGTAATATAAGTAGGTATCGAATCTACACGTAAATTTGATTTAGCAAAACCAATTTCTTTTTAAGACCAAAAGAACCAAAATTAATTTAATAAAGAAAAGGGGTTTTTTTAAATAGAATTAAATTGAAAGAAATCTAACAAATAAAAGAGTTTTATGAGAAATAAATCTAGTCGTATCCGTTCTAGTTAATACAATTTATTATTGACACAAATAATTAAAATATACAGACAGTTATAGTTAAATAGAAATGCCTATGTTTACCAATTTTTCCTAACTTAAAGTAATCATGAGAATGCTCACTAATTGGTCCCTAACTAATAAGTAACTTAATGTCTGATTCAAAATGTCAGTTGCATTAAAACTCTAGAAAAACTTGTCTCAAATTAACAAATTCCTCTGTATGAATGTTCAAATTTGATCAATTACTTCTTGGGAAATAATCCGAATTGTTACTAAGTAATGACTCTAAATGATAACGATTTAGAGTCAAATGCTAAAGATATATTACTTAAAAACATGCAAATCAATGAATCCGATTAGTTGGTGGACATTCAATTTCGGATGAACGAGTATTATTTTATTAGTTAAGAGTAGAAGATGAACTAGAATATTCTTAATCTTCTTTTTTTTTTTGTTATTATTATTTACTCCCTCCCTTTCTTTTTAAAAATCATTTAAGGTTTTGGAATAAAGATCAAGGCAATGCTTATTTCAGTAATTAATATTTTCTTTTTAAAAATCATTTAAAATTTTGGAATACAGACCAAGGCAAGGATTATTTTAGTAATTAATATTCTTCTTGGATTAAAATACCTTTTATAATAAATAATATTCATATGAATTCAATCCTAATATTTATTGTGATTATAAGGGTGTGTTGGAAATTTTTCTTTAAATGCTTGTTGAGAAATAAAAATGTTCTTTGAAAAGTATAAAGTGACTTAGAACTCTAGGAATTTGTTAATGTCTGCAAAGATTCAAAATGTCAGTTGCATTAAAACTCTAGAAAAACTTGTCTCAAATTAACAAATTCCTCTGTATGAATGTTCAAATTTGATCAATTACTTCTTGGGAAATAATCCTAATTGTTACTAAGTAATGACTCTAAATGATAACGATTTAGAGTCAAATGCTAACGATAAGATTTAGAGTCAAATGCTAACGATATATTACTTAAAAACATGCAAATCAATGAATCCGATTAGTTGGTAGACATTTAATTTTGGATGAAGGAGTATTATTTTATTAGTTAAGAGTAGAAGATGAACTAGAATATTCTTAATCTTCTTTTTTTTTTTTGTTATTATTATTTACTCCCTCCATTTCTTTTTAAAAATCATTTAAGGTTTTGGAATAAAGATCACGGCAATGCTTATTTCAGTAATTAATATTTTCTTTTTAAAAATCATTTAAAATTTTGGAATACAGACCAAGGCAAGGATTATTTCAGTAATTAATATTCTTCTTGGATTAAAATACCCTTTATAATAAATAATATTCATATGAATTCAATCTTAATATTTATTGTGATTATAAGGGTATATTGGAAATTTTTCTTTAAATGTTTGTTGGGAAATAAAAATGCTCTTTGAAAAGTATAAAGTGATTTCTATTTTAAAATAAAATTGATTAACTGAAACGATTAGTAATAAGAAGCAAAAGGTGTGTTAGGTATTGTGATGATTAACGAAATATCAAGATATGTGAAAATTTATTCAAACATCATTAAAAAAAAATATCATGTCGATTTTTTATCATATCACACTTATCTCTCTTTCTTCGTTATTTACAATTAATTGATTAAAATCATAAATAGAGATATCTTAAGAAAAAAACATTAACTTAAATAGAATGACTTCTAGTAACTTATAAATAGTGATGAAGGAGTAATATTTTCTCAATTCATTATACAAAGAGAATTATTACAAAAAAAAAAAAAAGGGATTTTAAATATATTAATATATTTGTATCTAAATATTACTCCCTCTATTTCAAAATAATTGTCATTTACTCCCAACTTTTAATAAATCTAAGGAGGAATAAAATCATCCAAAATAGATAATACTAGAATTATCTTAATCTGGGTAAAAAACCTTTAAGTAATAAAAACAGAGGGTATTAAATTGTATAAAAGTAGAATTAATAATTTATATTTTAACCTTCTTACTGACCACCAAATCAAAGGTAGATTGATTGGAAAAAGATAACTCTACTTAATAACTACTACATCATTTACAAAAAAAATAATAATAAAATCCCCATCTAATTTCTCTAGAGCTCTAACAAAATAAATGGATAATATGCTTGAAAGAAATCAGGCATTTTGAAAATTCTTCCTCAAATTGAGGAGTGAAGAAGTTGCTTGGAGATGACCAATCTATGCAAAACTCTACCAAAAACATCATAGTAAGCTACTTCTACATCATTTATCGTCACTTCAACCGACATAAAACCCTGTCCATCATAGTAAAAATTTAGTCCTTCTCTGTTAAATGTCTTCACATCCCCTCTCCAAGCCTTGGATCCAGCTCCACTAGTTAGAAATTGGATGCGACTAAAACAAACAAACAAATTAAACCATCATTTTCAAGAAAAAGAAAAACAACCCACAAAACAAACTTTTTTCCTTATTTTGTGGGGTGGAGGAATTTATCACCCTTAGGAATTTAACGAAATGTACCTTTGGGTATCCTTAATGTGTTCTAGGCAATGGTCATGGCCATTCATGTAGAGGTCCACATTATTGGCCTGGAGAATTGGAAGAAGTTCTTCCACAAGTTCTTGGGTATCACCATGATGTCCTACACTCCTAATAGCATGATGACCTATAACAAATTTCCACTTTGCTCTTGATTCCATTAATGCGAATTCAAGATTCTGTTCAAAAAGGTTTTAATCACAAGATTACGGCAAAACTCAAAATAAATTCAAATGAGACATTCAAATCCAAATATAACTCATAGTAAAGTTATATGTTCAGAATCAAACTTACCCTTAGTATATTTGTAGTGTATAACTTTCGAGGCCTCACGCCTCGCCAATCATAGACATGGCTTTTCTGGTCGGTAAAGTATTCTTTCACAAAAGGAGTGGTGTCTATGAAGAACAATTCAACCATCTCTGAGGCAAAATTAAGAAGAAAAACCAAAAAAGAACATGTTCAGTTTATACATAGCAAAAAAACATATAAGATTGAGTTGCATTTTTTGCACAAAGTAAATTCCCACCAGCTTCAACTATGAATGATCTAAGGCAAAGCCATCTGTTATCAATTTTCCTAAGTAGAGGACTCAATTGGGCTTTAATATCGCCCCTGTAGTCATGATTTCCTAAAACTGCAGAGCATAAGAAAAGAAAAGATAATCTTTGATCAAAAACCTCGATAATTATTTCATGACAGGATTAGGAAAGAGAGGGCAATATGGTATAACCTTACCAGTGTACCATAGTTTTTGAAGGCTCTCTGCTGTGTAAATATTTGTAAATGAATCTACAAATGCAGGGTCGTGTTCCCCTACCAATCCATCGTCATAGAAATTATCTCCTGTCGAAACTACAAAATCTACATTTAATCTATCTCCAATAATTCCCATCTGCAGCAGTAATGATTGATTAATCCCCCCAAAAAAAACACAAGTTAGAAGATTAGAATTAGGCAAATCAAGTCCCATAAATTAATTGAAATAAAAAAGAGAGTTAGAATGTATGAAAATTCTCACCTGATGGGCAACTTGAGATTGGTTAAATTCTCCTTTTCTTCCCCAGTCACCAACAACAAGGAAGCTGAGAGTGCCATCCCCTCTGGTGGGATGTTCAAATCTCTGAAACTCCGCTGCAACGAGAAGAAAGCCAAACCCGGAACCAAGGATGGCGAGACAGAGGCACAGAACCATGGATTTGTTCGAAAAACTAGCCATGGCTCTGTGTATATAAAGAGAGAAGAAAGCGAATCAAAGGAAAAAGAAAGAAAAACCAGAAAGATGAAATTCTCCAATGCCGTTAGGCCTGGCTTGCTGCTCTTCACAGCATAAACCAAAAAAGAAAACCAACCCCAGGTTCAGATTTGCTTCTGAAATCAATCAGACTCGTCACGCAGATACATGAGAATATATAATATACATATAGATAGAGAGGATGAGACCCGACATGGATGCTTCCACGCACAAAATAACTGATTAACAATTTTATCACCAATAATTTCCTTTTCCCGGTTTATAACTATTAATTGGTGAAAGGAATTTTTTAAAATAAGTTGAATGTTCTTATAAGTTTAAAATATTAAGAAAAAAATTTTTACGTATAAAATTAATAAAGTTATAATATACAGTTACTTTAACCATCTATTTGTATTCACTAGTCAATCAATAATAACAATAATAGTTAAAAAGAATAAATAAGTAATTTTAATAAAATTAAAGACACTCTTTAATTTTTTTTTTTTTTTTAATCAAAGTCATTCCGGATGAAGAGTAAATAAAAACTCGCGGTTAAGTATTTTAAAATGACGAGTGTTGGTGGAGTCCTTGTATCTTACCTAACCCTACCTTCTTTACGTGTGTCATGATTGTAAAAGACTAATTATTAATTAAAAATGCGAAGAATACGTAGGATTAATTGGATAGAGACGGAAAATAGAATATGAGAAGCACGTGCAATTATCCAACCAGAAGAAAAGATAACCACTATTCAGTATTCCCCCTCATTAAAGATTTATCCTTAATAAACAAAATGCAATTTAAATACGTGATTAAATAAATGGTGGTATTGTTACGTGGTGCCCTGTATTCGTTGAACCAGAGGTGGCTGCTGTCTGCCTCTGTGATAGGATAGGTTTATAATAATAATAAGAATAAGAATAATGGGGGTGTAGCAGTGGAGGAGTTTATGCGAAGGGATCCATAAGAGGATGGCATGAAATTGAAGAGAGATGGAGAATGTTCCAAAAACAAGTGTCTCAGAAACTAAGAATATCCGTATTCCTATTCCCATGGAACTGGATAGGATTTGCCTTCTTCCATGGAACTGGGTCTTTTCTCCTTCTGTCCCAAGTCCTTAAAATCTATTGCGTCACCTTTAAAAATTTAAAGAAAAGAAGTGTTGCTTCTTTAACCAATGAAAGTCGGCCTTTTTTCTGTCTATATAAACAAGTTTCTGATATAGTCAAATGAACTTTATCCGCTTAAAACTGTCAAAGAAAGATCAATGTTACTGTTAAATTTCTTTGTAGAATATCCACAGCAGGCGGCACGAGGAGCTATATGAACCGGCATAAATTGAAGCCCCAAGTAGGTTGCTGTAAATAAAGGAAGGTTGCATTTGGGTCATGGCGACCAAGAGTTTTTTTTCTTTTGGTGGATTTGTCAAATGCATTCCCTCAAAAATGCTCCTTATATTTTTACTTCAAGGCAGGCTAATGGAGAAGGATAGGACATTGGTGGACAATGCCGTGGGGGCGACAGTGCATTTGCCAAATGCACCACACCCATGGGGGGAATGGAATTCAAAATTGGATTCGATTTCTGAATCCATTTTAAAAATAGATCTAAATCGAGTAAAGCCTTCAAATAACATACTGTTTAAAATTTGTAAAAAATAATTAGAAGACATTTTAAGGGAAAAAAAAATTATCTTAATTAAAAAGGTGCAATTTAATGTCAATATATAATAATCCTTTACCCGAGTTTCAACCTCCCATTCATAATTTTAAATGTATCGAATTCAACCTATTATTTTTTAAATTATTTTTTTTTAATGATTTTCAGGTCAATTTTTACGTACCTCAATATTTTAATTATTCAGAAGAATGTTGATAGGATAAATTAGTTAAAATTTTATAAAAATCTTTAATATTATTATATTTAAAATGGATTGGATCAAACTCTTTTAATAAAATTTGTCAAAGTTAAAATATTTAAACGGACGAAATATATGAGATATACGGTTTTCTTGTAATTCTATTGAATTAAACATACAAAATTAGCGATCTTCCTATTCACGCTCATTTTCGCTCTTGTAGAAAATTTTCATGTCTTATCGCTCTGGGCCGGTCAGACCTCAGTTCCTTTTTTCCTTCACCTTTTACATAACATTCTCATTATATAAAAATAGTTCTCAAAATTTTTTTTTTCCAAAGTCAAACTTTTGCAGGCACCTTGACTATATGATTGAAGTTACTACTCATCAAGTTTACAAGAAAACTAAATCAAACTTACCAGTTACCACATGCATTATATAAGTCTCATCTCCTGAACCAGACTCAATCACACCACCCTTGAGTACAAATAGTCCTCCAATTGAACACCTCTAAACATCATTTAACTAAGTTGACTGTTTCATTGTTAATCTTAAAGATCCCCAGAAATTAAATAGCATGTTTTGAAGAAGAGGTTATAATGAATGGCATCACAAAGAATGACACTTCTGTCCAGGAAAAATGGTAATTCCTTCTTCCTCTAGAATTTTAATTCTATTTTGAACTATCTAAAACTAATTATATCAATCCTTAAATTAATTAATTAAATTAATGAATCGATACTAATAAATTCAAAATAAAGTAAATTAAACTCTTTAAATATAATTTGTCTGAGTAAGTAAATAAAACATTCTTGATTGAGAATGTGTAGAAATACTGTTAGTAAATAAACCTGAAATGACATTGCACCACAGATGGATTGAAATCAAGTTGAGAGTCTCCATGCATCATCATTGGTGGCAGCGACATGCATGATTGATTGACTGCGGTTTGCAAAGGGACGGCGTGGGGGCGCATGCATGTGATATTCAATTGGAACGACCATGAGATAAACCATAAAATATGGAACCACACGAGACACTTTCCAATTTTTATCATTAAGACGAGATCATAGAATATATAAAGGCCAGCAGTACAAAGAAAAGGTCATCAATCTGGTTAAGGTTTCAATTAATGTCTGAAAATCTTCCTAGGATTTGTCCATTGAGCTAGGATTCCATGTCCCCTACAATGTGCTTACTGCTTTGCCTCCTTCATACAAGTAAGTTTTGTCAATGTTTACACACCTGATGACATGGGAATATATAAGGGTTCAAGGTTTTGGTTTCCAGCTAATTTTTTCAACCACCTCTGAGATCATCTCAGGGCATGGCTGGTCGCATGACAACAAAGACAAGGCGATAACAGAAAACAGAGTACTATATACTGCATATTCTCCACAAGATTTTGGCCATTAGAATGTGTATAAGTTATGCATGTCTGTAAGCATAAAGTAGGCTAGTTTTATTTTCCCTTTGTCATAAATCAGAATACATCAGAGTGCCAAGAGACTTCTATTTACAACACAGGGCAACGGTACCTCTAAACTATAGAGTGATTGTGTGCATTCAAGGGACCAAGTTAACTCTCAGCTGCCAATTTTGCTTCTGCCACAGGGATATATATATATATATATATATATAGATATAGACAAGGCTCAATTTGCAACGAAATGGTACCTTGAGTCAACATAACTCTCAACATCCCAGAGGAAGGAACCGAAGGTCACTGCCTCCAGAACAAGTTTCTTCAGGCCTCCAAAGCTAATTTTTATTAGTTCATCTTTCGAAGAATCAACAGTTCCCTCAGGTGTAATAACAATCTCGGGCTTACCAAATAGCGCTTCTGTGTGCTTTTCAATAATAGTAATTGCCTCTTTAGATCGAATGGTAGCATATCTCTGAAGTGTTTCCCCATCAAATGACCTTACATAACTTCGCAACCTGGTGGACCTCATCCCATGACCAAAACCTCCAGGACTAATGCCACCAGCAGAAAATGATGACTCTTCAGGATGGGACTGTGATCCCCTCAAAGAGTCATTAGTTGTCTCATCACCATGGTGATAGTCCTGCCCCACACTCTGCTGCATTGTGTTACCTTTGTCATCATCCAATCCTTCTGGAAGGACTTTCATTGTTTTTTCTAGTTGAAACCTGTGGTCAACACGCTTAAGGAAATAACCATACATAACAGATGCTGCATAAACCTGGCCAACCCTCACTTTGCTGATTTGTGCTGCAGAAGTTGAATCACCCAATCGGTTTCCGAGAATAATAGCCAGATGATTCTGGATCATGTCATAAGCTTCAGGAGAGTGAAGCCTCTCGAGCTTCTCATCTTGGCTGGGCCACGTGTCAACTTGGCCAGAAGCATCTGATGAAGGTGCTACAGAAGGAATTAAGGACACATTGGCATCCATGAATTTTTGCACAATTAAGGTATATAATATCTCTTCCAATGCCTTTCTCCTCTCATTGGCCTTCACCTCCGCAATTCTCCTGATGATTTTGAAAGCCACACAATAAGTCAATCACTAAGCCATTTATTTTAATTTTTGGATCTGAAAAACTGTTTAATGGGCTTCATTTAATTTTTTGAGGGTGAACACATAACTATTATTCTGAAAATGTTTCTTTGTGAATCTTAGTTAATAATAAGTAGCCGCAATTTCAAGAATTCACATATATTCAAGCATTAAAAAGTACCTGTATAACACTAAATCAGTACCACTAGCAGATGGCTCTTCAATCTGTTTTTCAGCATCACGGTCAGTTTGAAGTTGCTCAAGCTGTTGCTCTACTGCAGCAGGTACAAGATGTGGGTGGCTAACTAAGATTTGAGACAGAAATTGGCCAATTGGAGACTCCAACTGAAGTGGAGCAATTGGAGCAGCATAACCTTCTGAATTAGATGATGATGACACTGAAGCTTGGATAGTAGTGCATCTCCTGCTGTTAGGAGCCATTCTCTTTTGGCTCAACTTCAAGTGAGATGCAAAAGAATTTCGCTGTATGTTCGAAAGAGAAAGGATACATTAGTTTTTCATGAAGCCTAGACAATTGCCATGAATTAAACAACCTATACCCACACGAAAAGGGATGATCAAATAATCATGCATATTCATCTTTTTAAAACTTGTAATTTCTAGTAACTAGTTACATTTTTAATAAGAACTCATTGCAGAAGCTAACCTCTTTTACAGCAATGTCACTAGTTATTATTTATTTTATCATATACCGGTGTAAACTATTATTCAAGATCTGAGACAGTGGAAAAAATACTTCTTAATAAAACACATTAAACTCAAATCATTCGAAACAAGAATATTCATAAGAAAGACCTAGTAATTTCATAGTCTAATCTCTCTCTCCCTCCCATCACTTAAATTTTATGAGTAGAGTAGAATACAACATGTAACTTCTCACATATAATTGAACTTTACAGACTCAATAACATGAATATAATCGAATTCAATGCATAAATTTTTGCCCTTTTGTCTTATGATACATCACATTTTTGGTCCCTCAACAGTAACTGCCCCCATAAAAATATATATATATATATTTTGAAATGTTTTCAGACTATGCCAATCTTTTACTAGCAGTAGATTTAGATTATAGGAGATTAACAGGAATTACTACAATTTGGATAGCATCCTTCAAAATTCAGGGGAAAAGATGGTGGAAAGACAAAATAAGTGTTTTTTCCTCTTTCTTTTCCTTTTGAAGGAAATTTGTTGTACATTACAAATAATATCAGTATCATCTAACTAGCATGTACAAAACTGAAAAAGAAAGCTGGTAAGTGAGGGTCAATTTGTACTGATCCAGAAGCCGATGCCCATATTGCAAAGCACCAAAAAAAGGTCGATCAGCTACACTGTTTGGAGGAAGGAGAGAAAGCACCTTTATTCCCCCTTTCTATCATCCTTTCACAATTACCTAATATATTATTTCTGGGGCAACATTGATACAACTTTAAAGGTTTAGCATGAATAGAGAGAGGAGTTAATAGTCAGGGGGGAAAAAGATCGTTCACTATAACCTGTGTTCCAGATCGTTTAGTTTTCGCCTGATTACTAATAATAAGATATGAATAAACTGCAGAATCTCTTCATATTTTCTGGGCATCCATCACCTCAAAGCAAAAACAAGAAAACATAACCCAGGGTTCAAATTTATCTCTGGAAGATGATGACATATCGTATGCATGAAATTAAGTAAAGAAATACAGTATTGAATTTATTTGACTCTTATGATCTCAGTAACAAATTATTGAACATGTTTTCAGACAAAACAATAACCGGGAGACCTAATTGGCTTAAGTGATTCAGCAAGACAGCATGAACTCTGAGAAATAAATCTCATCTATTGCAAAAAATCTAGTGTCAGACTAAAATTGTTAAATACAATGACCTCATTTCAAGTACCTTAAGCAAAGCAGATGAGCACCGGGAAAATGATCCGAACCGCAACAAATAGGGTCCGTTGACCTGCGGAATAGCCGATTGAACACTGGCACATGGAGGGCTAGTCTTAAATCCGATGGCCATAGATGATCGGAATATGGTGGCGGTTTCCATCTTCTACCTGAAATTCAACATCAGATAACTAAACCTAACGAAGAACAGATAATCGAACGAAACCCTAGAGTTACAAAGATCAAATACCTCGGAGGATCTATAGCTGATTCAGTAGCAGAGACTTACGTCTTCTTGTTTGCCCAATTATGTACAGGAAAAATTAAAATGAAATTATAAATGTTATGTTTTCAATAGTTTATTTAAATGGTTGCGAAGAGGTCGGCGTTTGGAGGGAGAGAAAAACAGCGAGGCGGATGGCTGTTCTGTTGAGTTGAGAACTTGGATAGTGGGCGACGTTGTGACAAACGTGGAAGTGATAGTGTGAAAAGACGAAAGAGCCCTCCAGATCTAGAGATTTTTTTTAAAAAAAAAAAAAGAAGAAGAAAAATTAGAAATAAGAATGATTATTTTTTGCTTAGTTTTGTGATAAAATTTTTTTTTATATGTTTTGTACTTTTTTTCATTTACTTTCTTCATATTCACAGTATTTATAATTTATTCCAAACAATATATGTATATATCATATGGATTAAACCTTTTCAAAAAATCAAAATTCAATTTGAATTGTTAGGGATTTTAAGATGCATAAGAGAAAAATAGTTTTAGTTGAAAATTGAAAGCGTACTATAATAAAAGCACTCTTATGTAATGGACATGTTCTTTAAAGAATTATGCTATAATAGAAATTGAATTTCATGATTCAATTGATATTTAAGTTGCGAAGTGTGAATAAGAGTTAATTTCTAAGTAGTTTTATCAGATAAGAGTTTGTTACAAAATTATATCACTGTCCAAAATCTAACAAACATAGGAGTAAAAAGAAATTTCTTGAAAGGAAAATTTCTTACTTGCAATCTTTTAAATTTTAGTTATTTTCTCTTAATGAAAGTCTTTAAGCATAATTTTCTTGTTTACATATATGTAAATTCACTTTCGCAACCTATTGTCAATTATGAGAAGAAGAATTCTTATTTTTGAACTTTTTTTTTTTGAGAAAATATGATAATTCATAAATGAGATTGGGTTAAATTTCTTCATTTTTAATAAATTATACATGAGAGGTACTCCTTTTCCTCGAATTCGTCTAATGTTTTGGTGACAAAGCATTAAGGATGGATAAATTTATTTATATACATAAAAATTGAAGAATAAAATACACAGACATACATATATATATATATATATATATTTATATATATATATAGAGCATCTTATAACCTTATACAAGTGAATTAGTAATTACTCCATCGTGACTATTTATAAGTCAATAATAACTATTTTATAAAAATTAAGGTAATATATATATATATATATTTATATTTATATATTTTTCTAACATGTCCTATTTACGATTCTAATCAAGTTAAGAATAGTGAGTGGGGAAAAGAAAAATAAACAAGGATAATATAATTAAAAAAAACAATAAAATACCTAATCAACTAAGAATTACAACTTATATTTAGTAATAAAAAAATAAGTTCAAATGACTTATAAATAATAACGGAAAGAGTATTATAAAATTTTAGAATAATAACATCTTTAAAAAGAACCACACTAATGCACTAACATTATTCCAATTCTTTCACATGCACAAAGACTACTTAATAATATGTCAATATACTCTTTCTGTGACACTCTTCAATACACTACTAATAAAAACAACTTACACATATCTTTTAATTTTTTTGAGATATATTTTATAAACTAAACTCTAGTAGAACTGAATCTTTCAAGATACTTGTAAGTTTTCTATTAATACATTAGAGAGTATCACATAAAAATATACTGAAAAAATTTGAAAACCAGAATGGCTTTATAAACATGAGATTAAAAAATTTGCGTCTAGTTCTAAGTAAATCAAATTTAAGTTTATATGTTTTTTTCCTTGCAACAAAAAATTAGTCATTATTGTATAAATTATTTTAAAACAAATATTTTTTTTACAATTATACTCTTTTAAGATTATAAAATTATATTAATTTTCCTAAGAAATTAATATGATTAAGTGTAAAATGAATTAAGTTAACTATTTTTCTTAAAATTTGTATAAATTAAAATAAGATATTCAATTCCAGAGGAACGAAGTAATATAACTTTGTTTGGCATGTTAACAAAATATTCTATCAAATATAGAAAGAAAACTAGAATAAAAGAAGCTCGAATGAAAAATAGAGGGGTATTTTGGGTAATTGCCAAGAAGCATGGGAGATTTTTTTCTTATCTAGATTTTCCTGTCATCTCCGGAGATCTCTTGAGAGAAAAGATGGGACCCACCTGGAGCCTGTCTTGGTCGGGAAAAAAAAAAAATTGTGGTGGTGATCGTGATACTTACGCGTCATGTTTTGACTGGTTTTTTACTTTTTGTGGGCATTAAAAATTATTTGGCTAAAAAAGAAAAAAAAAAGAAAAGAAAATCTATGGTCAAACTTGTTACAAAAGTCGAAGTTAGAGTAGGGCCTCAGTTATCATTCTCCCTGTCGATTGGAAGCGTATCAATTTAATTTATAAACATTTTAATAAAAAGTTTTAATTTATTTTATTTTAATATTATAATATCATTTTTCTTAATACTCATTTCATCATCAAATATAAGTTATTAATTGTAATTTTATACAAATAAAGATAATTTTTTTTCCTTTAAAATGCCTTTTAACCACAATTTTAAAATATTATAGGGTTTTGGACATCTAACAAAAAGAGGTAATATAGGAAAAAGAATTTCAAATACCTAATTAACTAACCACAATGATTTATAATTAGTAACAAAAAAAGTTAGAATAATTTTTAAGGTTTTTCTCCAAAATGATCCCACATATTTGAACTAAAATATTGTTGGATCCCTACGTTTTTTTTTTTTTTCAACCACTAAAGTCTTGTATTAATTTACAGACAGCCATTAAGGTTTACACCATCCAATTCCGATCATTTTCATGGTTGCACTAGTCACATGACAAACTTGTGAAAATTTTTAGAGGTAAAATCGTCCTTAAACTTTAATCTTTATAAATTAAAAAAAAATTTTAAATGTAGCAAAATCGTCATTGATTAAGTAAATTGATTATTTAGCTGTATCTTTTTTTTTTTTTTAAGATTAAAATGTAAGAACGATTTTACCTCAAAAAATTTCTCACAAGTTAGTCATGTGACCGGTGGTGTCATGAAAATGATTAGAATTGAGTGATATGGACTTTAATGGCTGTTTGTATATTGATATGGGACCTTAATAGTTGCCCGTAAATTGATTTTGGACCTTAATGGTAGAAAAAAAAAACATAAAGGATCCAATAATGTTTTAACCCAAATATGAAGGACTATTTTGACTGAAAGTCCAAATTTTTATTTAGTGACAAAGGTAGTAAAAGTTTAACTAAATCAAGAATGATATGCTCAATTATGAACAAATCAAAATGAAAAATGACACATTAAATATCAAAAGGAGAGATTATTACTATTATTATTATTATTTTGATTTAAAAAAAAGGAGGTTATTTGGATTTTTTTTTTTTTTTTGACATCCACCCTGGACGGAATTATTTGGAATCTAAGAATTAGAACATGAAACTTTTTAAACTTACATTTTATTTAATACTCCCTATCTTCTAATTATAAGTCATCTATAGTATTTTGTTAATATTAATTTTTTAAAAATGTCCTTATTAGAGAATATAAGAAAAAAAAAGTTTTATGAAAGGAAAGAAAAAACTAAGACAATTAGAAAAAAAATAAAATTCCTAGCAAATTACCAATAATAACTCATAATAAAGAAAGTAAATCAAATGACTAATAATTAAGGATAAAAAGAGTACTCGTTATTTTCACATTTAGTAAATTTGATTTAGACTTGAAATTTTCATTTGGGTGAATTTTATTTAATTTTTTAGTATGACAATATCAATTCACACACACACACACACATATATATATATATATGTAAAGGCCTCATTTTTTAACCAAAACTTAAATAGGATGCATACTAATTTTTTTTTCTTTTAGAAAAAAGGTTTCAAATTTTCTATTACACTTTTGCATGACACTTTCTAGTATACTGATGAAAAACTTACATGTTACAGTTTATTTTTTAAAAGTTTATTTAATAAAATATATTTACATATAAAAATAAATAAAAGACAAGTGTAAATTTTTTATTAATGTATCAGAGAATGTCATACCAAAAGATATACTAAAAGATTCGGAGTCAAAAATAATTTCTTTAAAATACTCTCTTTATCCATAATTGAATGTTCCAATTTGATCAATAAGCATTTTAATAAAAAAAATTTAACTTAATTCATTAACACATTGCAATATTAATTTTTTTTAATAAAACTTTTACTAATTTAATAAATAAGATATTCAATTTCACATAACCCAAAATAAAATATAAAATATTAATTTTCGAAACGAAGGAAATACCATTGGATGAGATCCAATTGATTCTAAATCTCTAATTTAGTTAACATTTAAAGTACTCCCTCATCAATTAGCACAAACAAAAAAAAAAAAGTCAATCATTATCATTTTTTAAAAATTAAGAAAATCTTTTTTTTTATTTTTTTAATAAAAATGTCCTTTAAGTGAGATTTGAAGGGAGAAAAAAGGAAAAGAAACAGTTTACATAGAATAAACAAACGTTAACTTATAATTAGTAAAAAAAAAAAATTAGCTCGACTTATTAACGTTGGAGTAATAAAGACTATATGGACCTTTTCTATATAATTTTCTATCTAAGAAAAGGTCCAAATGCCAAATAAACAGAAAGTGGAAAAAAATAATACACCAGATTCTCAGCCAAAAGAATCAAAGCTAAAAAAGAAGCCAGTGTATACAGCAAGGAGACAACCTTCTCTTGAATTGTACAAACTAGTTCTCGTCTCATGAATCAAACATCCAGTTCTCTCCAGGGCAGTAAAAGTTCATTGCCAGGAAATCTCCTTACAAGAACATTCGACGGATTCTGTTCTCCTCACAACAATGGCAGAGAAACGGTCTTTGCGTTGAGGGAAGGTGGAAAGCTAATGAAACAAACTTGTCATGGAATCCAGTTTGGCAACAACAAATCATACAAGATAGTAAAGTGATGCCAAGCAAATGAGAGTGTCCGAAAGAATCAGACCCACAACATCGAAAACAAACTTGGGAGCAAATAATCCCCAGACCTGCATTTGAATTTTGGATTTGGAAACATGGGTGTCAAACAGATATCACGATTATAAGAAGGCACATGCATAATGTTTGTCTTTGACCATGCATATGTAAAGATTAATTCAACTTTATTAAAAACACAGTAATCTGGCATACCATTAAGTGTCGCCTTTGTATAGTAACACAGAGAATGGTAGATGTGACTGATATAGCCATAATCAATCCATACATCAAATATACCTGGAACAGAACAAATGGAAAAAGGTATCCATATATTTCTGATCAATTGTGTTCAGAAAGTCAGAGGGGAGCAGGGAAGGAGGAAGGAGGAAGAGAGGGCAAAACTAATCAGTGCTATTCTGTACTCGATAGTTTGCAAACGATTCAGAAACTTACTTGACATATCTGTATGGGGAAGCCCTTCGTTTGCACATCCCCCTTCATTGGATGTAGACATGCAACAAGTAATGGGAGTCCAAGAATTGGCAAAATGTGGGAGAAACCAAATGTATCGATGGTAAGAAGGACAGCTTGGCGAATCAGATTGAATTCATCAAACCTGTTATGTAGTAGTAAAAATTAGACGAAAATCCCTGTTTTCAGGTTTCTCCACACAAGCATTGACCTTCGAAAACTCTATGGTAATTGGTAAACCTTTCTCAAGGCCCCAAAATCATATGAAGAATAAAATAAGTTACAAGCACAAAGAGAAAAAGAATTTTCGACAAAAGAGCTGGAAACCATTAACTCATAGATTGAAAATCTTAACTGCTAGGAGTAAAAACTAGTCTCACCCAATAAATGCGGCCGCATACCGTAGTCCATCGAAGGCACACCTGCACAAGGACTAATTCATGAAACAGCATGATCCCCAGAGAAGAAGCATTGTGCGGATGCTTAACTGAATGAAGGAACTTTTCCATTTTGAATGTCTATTATCTAAGGATGCAGTTAAAGGAAAACTAGTTGGCAGTAACAAAGCTAATAGGATTTGAAGCAGTGCAAGCTATGGTTATTTGCTGAAGGAAATTTGTAACCCTGATGTTGCCCGATAAAGTAAAAGAGAGCTGAACAGTAATGTATCTGTTTAAACAATGAGAAGAATGCTAGAAATTTACCAATGACCAGTGCAGAAAAACAGGGCAGTGGCGAGCAGACTCCACTGTGCCACAGGTAAAGAATAGAATGATGAAACCCTAGAAGAGCCATTACCAGAATTCCGTTTGAATCTCAAGAACTTAATTATGCACCAACCTATCATCAGAAATTCAATACTGTAATTATAATATGAGAAAATTATGATGCGCTTTGAACCAAACATCAAGTTTTGAGGTCTGAAAGTTTCATATTGAATTTATACAATTAAGTATCCATCCACATTACTCAGTATGCATTAAACTACCTTATACTTGTTGAAAGATCAAGTACCTGCAATCATGGGTGCCAAAACCACCAGAGGACCTTGTTTTCCAGAGAGAAGTATAATGGGAGAGCTCCATGAAGTTAACATGGCTGATGCTTTAACGAATGTCCTTTCTACGTGATCTACACATTTGTCTTTAGTAAAAGGCTGAACGATAGACAAAAATAACAGTTGCAGAAAACTAATGGCATAAATAATTTGAGGAATTAGATTTCCTTTCAAACTTTTGAGTTCTAAGGGAAGTCTCAGTAGGCTAGAATCCAAAGCCCACATCAGGGATATAAGCATATAACTAAACACACTTCCAAAAGTAACATACTTCGAAGTCCCTCTCATGGAGCTGCAAATAATGCACCGACACAGAATATAGGCCACAAGAAAAAGGCTTATTTGTGGCACAAGTTCCACCACAAATGTGAAAAAATCTGAGTTGCTCTGAATCCCAAGAGTCCATGAAGGATCCATTTTCAAGAACAAAGAATTGACAGCCTGCTTTGATTGTCCAAGTTCAATACCAAACTTGAGGAAAGGAACCAATACAACAAATGCAACACCCTGCACATTGATTACAGGTCAAAGGAGATAAAAACAAGAAAGAAAGAATGCAATAAAATAACATCCAAAGACCTAGAGACTAAGGAAAAAACGTATGCCAGGAGAACCATAATATTAAAAGTGTACCTCCAAAATCTTCTTCTTTCTAATTATTGCATAGCGTAACTGAAGCATCCCAGTAGTAGCCAAAAGAAAACTAGCAACTCTACCTTCTTCCACTATAGCATATGAAATATAGAACACAAAATCACAGAAAGGTTAGGATGTATTAGAGGAAATTTATCTCTACATTTGGGAAATTGAGCAGAAACAGGACTTACATATAAAACTATTTGAAAGAAAGCTGCATGCTCGTATCAGCACAATTACATATGCAAAAGAAGCTGTGGAGGAAATACCAAATCCAGAGAAAGGGAAAAAGAGTCCACATAGCTTATCTAGCCTCGAAATGATGAGGACATGAATTATAAGAGACGCCACCATCAAGAAAAGACCAAAGTTCATCAACCTTAAATTAAACTCAGTCCATTTGGACCTCGCTAATCCTGCAACAGTGGCGAGGAAATTTGTATATGCTTTAATTTGGATCTTCATAATGGATGGTGATGTAAAACAATTCTCATTGTCACATAGCCACGAAGGTTTAATATTCTGCAGCCAAATCTCCTGTGCATCAGCATAGAGGTCGGAAATATGTGATAGATCTTTGCTTGAAAATCCTATAGGTGATGATTCTGAATAGACATCAATATATCGTTTCACCTACATTAAGCAATCCAAGTGTTAAGAAATTAAACATTAAACTTGAACATGAAAGATGAACTTCTTGAGGATTAAAAGACTATTTATTTCCACATTAGACAAAAAAGATAAACCTAAACTGTGCATATAAACACTTCAACGGATTTCCATCCTGAACAGGAACTGTGGATAGTGTGACATATTTTTACAGCAGAATTAAATTCTAAAATCAGTCATGTAGGCATTCTTGACCCCCTATGCTAAGTGATTATCTAGGGGATGATATCGGTAAAGATGAAGCCTTGCTTCAGTAAATATAAAAAAAAATTACTGAGAGAAGGATTGCCAAGGCGGACAAATGAGATGGTGATACATTTTTTAATTTACCACACAAACCGAAAACATTATGATCCCTGAATGTTCATAATTATGCTTTCAAATATGTTAGCTCTCATGTATTTGGGAGGGTAAAACTTTTGAGATGTAATCAGATTTGTTCAATTTAAATAGACTTCTCTATAGGGTCCAAATGGTAGTTTCTGTTGACAATTATAAATGATGAGAAGCATTATTAGGATCTGTTGCAACAGCACCGAACCACCCAACCACCTCTAGGGAGGAGGACAGCCTAAGATCTTGATAGTACTTATTACAAGAAATGAACAAGTCAAAAATTATTTTCAAATTAACTAATAGAAATTATAATAAGATTGATGAAGAAAATTTATCTCAGTTTGACAGAATTGCACAAAAAAGATTGATTCAATTTTACTTTGCAGAGGAAGAACTTCAATAATCTTTAAAAAGCCATATAAAGAAGACTTGATTCCTGAGATAACTTGGAGGAATTAAAGAAGGGTAATTTGAAAACTGTATAATATGGAGATCAATAGTATTCTCCAGTTAAGATCACCCCGTTTTGTCTTAGCATCTTCACTCTCACATTTCCTCCGTCCTTCATCTCATTAACATTTTTAACTTAATTTTTTCATTTTTATTTTTGGTACAAATCAAAATAATTCTATTCATTGCACGGAGAAAGGTTAGTCGCTGTAGATAGGAACAAACAAATATTCAACCACATAGCATCCAATCTTTCAGATGTTTCACAATAAATCCCGGAACAACATAACAAATACTGCAATTCATGTAAGCTCCAACTAGTTAAATGAACAAGAGCAGTCAAAGCACTAGAACCATCAATTTGAAAGATCAACCATCTGAAAAAACACAATGAAGTCTAAAGCTCTCATGTCAACAAATCATCACTGCCTTATCACTCATGGCAGTGGCAGAGCCAGGCCCCGAATGCCAGGAGGGGCACTTATTCAATGAGCTTCGAGATTTTTTTACCTCAAGTCATCCATAACTCAAAATCACAACAAGAATTCATTTTGATCGATTTGACTAGTTTCCTTTGTTTACATATCACATTTCAGGAGGAAATCCTATTTCTATTATACTTATTTCGATTTTTTTTAGTTAGTATAACTTTAGATCTATATCTTACTCTTATACAAATTCTCTTATTTTCACCTGGAATTCTCTCTGAAGAAAGGGAATTCCATATTCCATATTTATATGGAATTCAACTTAGAATTTTTAGAATTTAGACCTTCTTTATTTTTATTTTTTATTTTTTATTTTCTTCTATCCTATCAAATAAAAATAATATATATTACCCTTTATTATTATTATTTTTTTGCAATGTCTAGATCAATTTGCATGCATTTCGACATTGCACTAATCCCGAAGGGTGTTGATGGAATACGAACTCAAGACATGTGGTCTGCATACTCGTCACTCCACCCAGTGAGGTGTTCCCGAAGGGGCAATATATATTACCTTTTAAAGACTAAGTACCCTTAGGGTTTAGGATATTCTTTTAGGATTTTATTAATAACATTATTTGCAAAAAGATGGTTGTTCATTTATTATTAGGGGTAGTGTAGAATATGAGGTAGAAGATGCGGAGCCATCCAATCATATATATTTTCTAAGAAAAAATAATTATTTTATTAAGGTTATGAGATAAAATTTTTAAGTTACAATTTTAGATATGTATTAAGTTATGCCTATTAGGGCCTTGTTTTTAACTATTTTGTGTATCAATTTTTAGAGACTCATTTTTTAAAAAGAAATATATTCATATCTTATAAAATAAGAGTGAAGAATATAAAAGG
>JAOXNR010000022.1:11141695-11157753 GCA_028571225.1 Parsonsia alboflavescens
TGTGAAATGTTGTGAAAAATTGGGTAAATAAGAAATTACTGTTTTAATATGGGTAAAAATGAAAACGCCCCCATTTTTTTCTTCATATAAATAATTTGTACGGTCTATCTTCTTTCTACTGGTGCATGCATGCATCCATATGTTTTCCGACCTTCCCTAGCTATTTACTGTGGCAAAAGCTGCAAAGGGTTCAACATGAAATGTGGTTTCAGATGGTCCCTTTTCCCCGAATACGATGGACGAGTATTTGTTGCCTATCATTCGGTTCTGCAATATCTTTGTTGAAATACAGAAGCTCGTTATGATCCTTATTTGAGCAAACAGACAGTGAAGAAGTTTCTATTCTCTCAATTCAAATCACTGATATCCACTCAAGAAGATTCTACTCTCTCAATTCAAATCACTGTGTTTATTTGAATTTGGTGAAATTACATGATAGCAATGAAATATGCTAATCATCCAAGCATTCATGTCAAGAATTGTTGTAATAGAAGTTTCTATATATATTAATAAAATTTAAGTCTTCTTCTTAGATATAAACTCTCTAAAAAAGTAAAAGAATGTCGAGTTATTAATTTTCTTTATTTATTTATTTTGCTTATTAGATTAGATGTGTTAATTGTGAATTCTGCCCGCGCAAATGCACAGGTAACAAACTCGTATCATATAAAATTTTAGGAAGAATAGTTAATTTGATATTTAAAATTATGCCCAAAAACAATATTGGTATCCAAACAACTTTTGAACTTCTAAATTAATACTTTTGACTATATTCCAACATATTTCCTGCCAAAATAGCATGTGTTGGTTTTTTTATTACCTAAAGATTTATATAAATTCAGGATTGATACCTATTATTTTTTCTTCTATCAAATAAATATCCAAATAACTTATGATTTGAAAGTTTTTTTGGTATTTAACCGTGTAAGTGTTAAGTCAATTGTTATGTTAGGTAAGTTGTTATTATTTTTTCCTAATTAGGTCTTGGGTAGCTTTTTGTTTCGATTTTTGACACCATTTAGGTTGTCTTTACTAAGACTCCAAACGTACACTTCTCTGAATTTGGGTTCATTTAGGCCAACTTCAAAGTTTGAAATGTCGCTCTAACGTCTTCAATGATGTTAGTTAAGGTCACGAGCTTCATGACGATGTTATTTACATATACTTCAATGTTTATTTTCTAAAAAATAACTTTCAGCAAACCTTGTGCATGCATAGCTCCTTGTACCTCCAATTCCTACATTTTTTTGACCAAATGGCATTTTAGTGTAACAGTATGTCTCTACCTCAATCATGAAAGAGATCTTCTCCATGTCTTCCTCCATCATGGGTATCTAGTGATACCCTTTGTATGTATTCAAAAACTAAGCCACTGATATCTTGCAGTTGAGTCCACCACCTAGTTTATGTTCGATAGTGAATGTAAGTCCTTTTGGGGGCAACACTTGTAAAACATCATGAAATCGAAACATGTTTTCACAACTCTTCTTTCTTCTTGACCACTACCAAGTTGGTTAGCTAGTTTGGATATTGTACTTTTCTGAGTATTGTTATGCCGTGTATGGCTTGTACTTCATCAACAATGGCTTTAGTCCTTTCAAAGGACAATGTTCACTTCTCTTATTTGATTAGTTTCACCCCATGACCAAAACAACAAAACGATTGAGACTAACAAAACGGTCTAATGACATAAACTACAAATGGTTGCCGAATGATTTTAATAGTTGAAAAACCAAATAACAAGTGGACCATGGCTAGCCAAGACCGAGTTCATTGTTGAGTTAGGTTGCACCAAATTGTACAAACTTAGTTGAACCCGAGCCCGAAAAGGCAAAGTCAAAGATAAACCAGATGGTTAAAGTTAAATCGGACCATGATTGGTCATAGTCAAACCATTCAATAAGTACTTCAAGAAATAGAAATTTGAGGAATAAAAAGCTTTTAACCATTTTAATGAATTAATTCTTAATTTGATTTTATTTTTATTTAAGACCAAATGCCCTAGCCAAAATGTTCGATTTGTGTCAATTAATTTTGAACTTCTTTTCTAAACTTATTATATTCCTTGTAAATTTCAAAACATTCTTTTAAAACTCATTTGATCCTTTAACAAGTATAGAAATTTTTTTAAGTTTATTCAAATTGTGAAAGATTTTTGGTTATTTTTAAGTCTCTTCTAAAGAGTATCAATTTGCAAGTTATTTGAATCTTATTTCTTCACAAATAGTTTATAATTGAGAATCTGTTTTGAATAAGCCATTTGAGAGGGAAACCTCTATCTACTTTGGAATTGACTGAATGCCTTAATAAAGAAGAATCCCAAGGCAATCCCATTTTGAATAGTTAAGATAGTGAATATATTGTATTATGTTATGTTAGTCAACAGTATGAGGGCTTCAGGAGTTCATTTGGCTGGCTTGAAGTGAGTCTTGTTTCATTTGGATAGTCCTATGATCTAACCACCTTTGATGGGGAAGCATGGACTGTCATAATAAGATAGGAAAATCAAAGGTCTTGTTTTAGTTAGGAATTGCTTACTGCTTGGGGATAGAGTTTACTTAGCTAACATGGTTATACTCTTTTGCATGATTGGTGGACAAGACTGAAAGCGTGACTAAATTGGTCCTAGTTACTCTTTAGGATGGAGTGGAAGAAGTTAAGGGATTCAATCTTTACCCTCCAACTACAACTACTAAAATTTATAAAATAAAATAGTCCTTCCATCTATTTTGGGCATTTAGGTTTAACGGAATCTAATATTGTGCATCTATGGATGGCCTTTCCAGTTTTTTCATTACTCTATCAGCCATTACTCTTTCACATTTATATATCATTACTCTTTCATTTTTAGGTAAAAAGTCCCATATACCCTTAAGCTTTCCTAACATCTGGTTTTTGTTTCCAACTTTTAACCTACTCGTTGCCCTCCAACTATTTCAATCTACAAAAAAAAAAAAAAAGGAAAAAAAAAAGGCCTTTCCATCCTATTTGGTCATTTAGGCTTGACAGAATTTGACCTTGTGTCATCCACAATGTGTTTTAAGTGGGGTAATTTCGTCGTTTCCTTCAATAGTGGCATTCAAATTGATCGATACTCTTTTGGCTATCAAATTCTTTTCCCTAATTTTCACAAGAATAAACTAATATCGATGTTGTATAAGCAAAAGAGAAGATATTGTTTCCTCAATTTAATTTCACTTCCTATATTTTGGATCTAATCTGCATTGGGATATTTCACAAACGTATTTATATAGACGATTGGATCTATGTTCTAGTGACCACCATGGCGGCAACACCAAATAACAATAGTACAGAGAAGAGGTAAGGACGAAGAAATGTGTTTTGATTTTCCAAAGTTTGAAACATTTATCCAAAGTTATTTATTTCTTATAAATTGTTCATCCTAATTTGGCAGATATTCAATGGTTACGAGGGCAAACAATGGGATTGGATTTGAGATCTATAGGGAGTTAACTTCGCATAGTATTATTGTTATTTTCACTACCTAAGCTATGGAGAGGGGGCATGATGCTCTCGAGAAACTTTAGGGGTTGTTTTCTCAGAAAACTTGTTTTTTTATTAGCTAGATGTCACAAATTCATCCACTGTTGCTTCCCTTGTTGTGTTTGTCAGGATTCATTGATATCTTGCTAATACTTAGAAACCCTTTTTAACTGTCTCACTTATTTTGTAGATTAGCTTCTAGATATTTTAAGTAAGTTTTACTTACGATGCAAATATATGATTTTTTTTATTTATTTTAGTGTTAGTTTTAGTGATTTGGCTATTAATTAATGTCAAGATGCTTCTTCTACTCACACCTATAAAGCTCCATGGCTTGAGTCGACAGAAGTTCAAGGAGTGGAGTACTCTGGTTGCTGTTTCTGCCTTTCTGGTGAAGGAATTAGAAGCTCTGTGGCTTGGTTCAATTAAAGTTGAAGGAGACTAATAAAAGAGAAAATTATATGCGACGAAAATAACCCTCTTAAAAAACATACGTGACAGTCACAGAGGTCAAATTTTGTCAGACCTAAATTCCCAAAATGGACCACTCTATTATGATAATCTAGTTTCTTGAACCACAATTAACATTACTCTTTTCAAAGTTTTACTTTACTTAGTTTAATTTGTATTATTATTTGAATCTTCTATCTCGAATATTTTTTTAAAATTTTTTTAATTTGAATAGTTGAACCAATTTTTCTTTGGGACCTGATAAATATTCATCTCATTTTAACACTCTCACAATTAACAACTCTTATTCGTCATTGAACATAAAGGTCGGACTAAACAAAAGCTCTTCATAAAATTGAATTTTATATTTTCAATTCAATCACAAGTTAGATTGGTTTATTGAAGAAATTTAATTTTTCATCAAATTCACATATTTCTACGGTTTGGGATCTCCAATTACACGTTAGTTAGCCACTTCTATTATACCAGTAAAAATTTAACATGTGTCTCTAAAAAAATTTCGCTTTTTAGGTTTTAAAATATAAAATATATTAAAAAGATAATACTTCAAGATTACGAATAAGATTTTTATTAATACTACTGCAGTAATATATAGATGTGCAATGGGAGATTCAAACCCATTTTGTTAAAAAAATTCTGATACGAGTTGGTTGCATACCCCATACATGAACTTTGTGTCTCACATCGAATCATGCCATATATTTTGATAAAATACTTTTGGGTGAAATAAATAAATTATAGCCCTTTTAATTTTCTTTTCATTTATTTGACTTGTGAATCACAAGATTCATATGTGGAGATATGAATCCAGTCCATATAAGAATGTTCTCTTTTTTTTTTTTTGAAAAATTCTATTATGAATCGAATCGATTGAACCTTGTGCCTCACATTATGCCACGTCATATATTTTTCTCATAAAATATTAATACTTTGGAAACAAAAAATAATATTCCTTGATTTGATTTGGATCATAAGGTCCACATATGGGGCATTAATCGGTCCATATTAGAATTTTTACTTTATTTCTATGTAAATGAAAACAGCACAAAATTAGTGTATATTCAAGTGAACAGTGTCAAGAAGAGGAGTAACCCAGCACAGTTGGTGTGTATATTCAGCTGCGTCAATCTGTCAAAACTTGTCCTTTCTCTTGCAACCCTAGTCTGCTGAGTCTCTCTCTCTCCTCTCTCAAAAAAACCCTCCCCACGCTTTTCTCTCTCGCGCTGTCTTGTCTCCTCACTCCACTTGCTAACAACCACCATACCCGCCCACCTCTAATGCCAGCGCTGGTCCGTACGACGGCGTACCCTCACTCCACTCCACTCCACTGAGCAGTTAGTATTTAATTGAGTTTAATATAATTTTTTTGGGTTACCTTTTGTTTTCCTGTGATTCTGTGTTTTCTGGGAATGGCTTTGGCGGACAATGATGGAAGCGGGGATGATCAAAAGGATGTGCCTGCACCTCCGAAATCTCCATGGAAGAATACTGGTACTGTAGCAGTTCATGCTTCTGCTCCGGTTTCGGCTGCTTCTGATTCCGATACTTGGCCAGCACTTTCCGATGTTCAGCAGCGGCCTAAGAGCAACTCAACTGATTCTGGCTCTTCCAAGTCTCCGCCACTAGTTGCGGCGGCGCCTGACAGTGCTCCTCCTCCTCAGCCTGCTGAGCGGGTATGATTAATAACTTTTCCTTGTTTTCTTGATTATATATGTAATTTTATTATGCCACGAATAATGTGGTCTCTGCGAGCTTTTACGTCGTGTTGATTCTGGAGTGTAATATGAAAGATGGAAAATTCCAATCTTTTTTGAGGATAGAAATGTGTAATGGCGGCCCAGGTCAGTATAGAATTTTTGTGTTCTGAGGTTGTTACGTTGCACGCGTATACTACATGAGCAGATATTTCTCTACTTGAAACTTTCCGACAAAATTGATTTGCAAGAGTTTTAGAATTTAGGTTTACCTACGCTAAATTAGCTGATTAGACTGAAAAAGGAAAGAAAAAAATAGAAGAAAATTAATGCAACTGAAAAAAGAAAGTATCCAACTCATATTGATTGACGAGATTAAATAGGATTTTTATTGTTTTTTTTTGTTTAATTTTGAAATTCCCGAGATATGAAGGTAAGTACATGAATTTTTTGATGTTTTTATGCCAATGAATACCAAGTAAATTTAATTCTTGTAAATGTGCACAGACACAATTTCTATATCTGCACTTCAAACTACATTTGAGCTTTTTAAATATTCTGAAGAAGTGTCAAATAAAGGGTTTAAACTTGCTTGCTTAATTGGTCGGAAATACTAGAATAAAGGACAAAGCAGTATGCAGGTTTCCTATGGAGGCAGCAATATTGTTGTTGTATACTTACTTCATGTTGGCCTCTTACCCATGGAGGGATATTCAAGTCAAATCATTCAAGTGTTTTATTTAGTATGTTCAATAATACTGATGTGTACTCTTTTACTTCTATGTTCCACCAGGGATCAGCTGAGCAGCAAAAGTCGAATCTGCGTCCTAACTTCAAGGCTTCCAATAAATCCCAGGGAATTCGTCAACCAAGGCCTAAGCATTATGCAAATGCTGTACAACATATTCCGGGACCCTTGTCTTATTATTCTCAACCAGCGATGCCACCAGTTTTTCATACAATGGTCCCTGTACCCCATATTCCTGTTCCTGGATACATTTATCAGCCTCAGCCTGGACCTTTTCCTGGTGCTGAACCACATTTGTTAAAGCCTGTTTATGATGCTCCCATGCACACTTTTCCTCCAGCAGTGGATGGTAACTTTCAGCCTCCTCCACGGGCTGATCATGGAGCATTTACTGATGCCAATTCTTCAAAAAGAAGAGCTGAGATACAAGACCATGGTTTTCAGTTTAATCCTACTCGGCCAAATCAGCCTCCAGCTGGTTCCAAGGACAATGTACGCTTGCAGCAACCTATGGGACCTAGGCTTTTCATAAGGCCTCCATTTTTTCCTGTTTCAGGAGGCTTTATAGATGGGTCAAATTTTCCAGGTAATTTTTTGTTATTAAAGCATCTAAAATAAGGAACTCATTTCAGCGGTCTTGTTTTAAAATATATTTGTCTCTTCATCCTCTCACTGAGTGTGCAGTTGTCACTTGTCACCTCCCTTTTCTTGAATGGTTTATTTGCTGAAAGTTCTAATTCGGTAACCTAATGCAGGTCCACCAGGTGCCATATGTTATATCCCTTCTGTTCCTCCAAGCTCTGTTAGGGTCCCTTACCCATCCGTATTCTTTCCACATCCTGTCAACCCTGGGGCTCCTGTGCCACCGTCCCCAACATTAGCATTGAGAGCTAACATTGTAAAGCAAATTGAATATTACTTCAGGTGACATATGGGAAGGATTTTGCGCATGTGATATCTTTTGATCTTTTTTGTTTAGGGAGATGTTTTATTTTATTGTCTTATAGGCTTCTTTTATATGTTCACATCTATTCTCCTTATAATGAAATACAATTGTCAATCATGTGGTTTTCTTGTCTAATGAATATATATACATATTTTTTAAAGTTTGGTGGGCAGTTAATTTGTTGGCTGTTTATGACATTTTAAGTGCTTCCTTGAAATTGGTTTCTAAATTTTTTTTTTGGCTCATCTTTGAATGAACTATATTTCTTTTTCATTCTTTTGAATGTATATGGAATGTTAGCCTATCCCTCTGGCTTCTAGCTGTTTATGAAGTTTAAATCATTTTGATTGGAGACTATGCGAAACTAAGATGTCTGATTGTTAATACTCTTAGTTTCCTTTTACAGTGATGAGAATATTCAAAATGATCACTTCTTACTTTCCTTGTTGGATGACCATGGCTGGGTTTCCATTTCCATAATTGGCTTTTTGATTTTTTGCATGTGATATCTTTCGATCTTTTTTATTTAGGGAGGTTTTATTTTTTTGTGTTATTGGCTTCTTTTATGTGTTCACATCTATTCTCCTGATAACAAAATGCAATTGTCAATTATGTGGTTTTCTTGGTTAATGATTTTTTTTTTCTAAGTTTGGTGGGCAATTAATTTGTTGACTGTTTATGACATTTTAAGTTGCGTCCTTGAAATAGGTCCCTCTTTTTTTTTTTTTTTTGTTTCAATCATCTTTGAATTAACTATATGTATATTTTTCATTTTTTTTAATATATAATATAGAACAAGTGGAATGTTAACCTGTTCCTCTGGCTTCTAGCTGTTTATGAAGTTTAAATGATTTTGATTGGAGACTGAGAAACTAAGAGGTCTGATTGTTAATACTCTTATTTTCCATTTACAGTGATGAGAATCTTCAAAATGATCACTTCTTGCTTTCCTTGATGGATGACCATGGTTGGGTTGCCATTTCCATAATTGCTGACTTTAAAAGGGTAAGCTTGTGTCATGGCTGATGTTTAATTGGTCATGTCGGTAAAAATGAAAGTTGAATTGCCAAGATGTTTTATGCTATCCCACTTGCTGGGTTTCAGGTTAAGAGGATGAGTACGGACATACCCTTTATCCTTGATGCATTGCAGTCCTCAAGGACCATAGAAGTTCAGGTTTTCAGTCCCAACTTTTCCTAATTTCCATACCCTAAGACACACTGTCTTACTTCCTGACCCCTTTTAATCCTTTTCTTCCTTGGACTTTGTAATCATGGATTAATTGGATTGCTTTTGCTCTGCAGGGTGACATGGTGAGAAGACGTGATGAATGGTCAAAGTGGATTGGTCATAAATCACCTACTGCAGCATGGTCTAGCCCTAAAGAGCCTCTGGAGAGTAGTGCTGTAGGTACTGGTATCGGATTGAATGATGGTAAGGAGGATTGTAGGGAAGGAACAAAAAAGTTTTGCACTGGTGATGATGGTACAATTGACAACTCATTTTGCAATGACACTCGAACTGAGATAACTACTGATAACGAAGAGAAGAATTTACATCAAGAGTCTTGTGCAAGCAATGAGGTTTCAAGTTCAGGATTGGATCCCCAATTGAATAAAGAGTGCAGGGATCTTGGTCCCAAGAATTACTTAATCAAAACGGCCAACTCCGGTGGAACTCAGTTAGAAAAGTCCAATGTTTATGATGGCCCCAGAAATAAAAAGCCAGATTTGCATTCACATTCAAAAATTGAAAAACTGGAGGACTTGACAAATGATTTTTCAAACACTTTCATGCTGGATGAAGAGATAGAACATGAGCACAGAACAATTAGCAGGGAACATCTGTCCACAGTGGGAAGGTATTGTTTGCTTTCACTAATGTTAAATCAAAACTGGATTTGGGGCTACCTTTTTCATATTATCCCATGTCTTGTTTCGACCAGGAGAATGATACATGGAATACTAGGTTCTATATGGTTGTGACCTCACCTGTTAGCAACTCCATTCTCTTTTTTCCTTTCCCCTCGTCTTTTTATTTTGCATTTCTTGTTTTTATTGTGCAGTTTGTGTGTGTACACACACACACACACACACACACACACACACACACATATATTTCTATGCTTTTCCACCATTGACAGATGATACTTTAAACCAAAGTGAGGAAGCAAACTGCTCAAGAAGATTTGCTGGTCCAAATTGACTGCTAATAAATGATGGTGCAGTTGTGAATCTGTTGTTGCAAAAGTTTGTCTAAAAAGATGATATGTATTTGAACAATGTATTTTGTTTATATGGGCTAACATTCTCCCTGAGTTTCTGTAACTAATAAAATGAAATAATGTTTGGCTGTTTATATTGTTGGCTATTTCACTTGGTTTTTGTCATATTTATTCTGGTTTAAGCAAGTTGCTTCACTTATTAGACACTCCTACGGGTGTCTCTTCCTCTTTGCCTTTCTGGGGGCTTACCAGCACTGTTCATGAAATCAAGTATGCCCATCACTACCATTTTTGATACTTGATAGCTGATTGCCTACAGGGTTGATGATGAAGATGACGAGATGGTTGTCAATGATCAGGCTGTTGAAAGACTTGTAATTGTGACTCAGGTAAGAATGTTGAGCAGTTTTTATTTTGTATTTCTTTTGGACATCCTCATTTGCTTTGAGATGGTATCACTGCCCAGTTTGTCACTACTTGTACCACTGTTTGAATCCTGCTACATTCTTCCAGTCTGTGTGTGATTTTTGTTTACTCTCTTGGGAGGACACAAAACCCACCATACACAAAACCCACTACCATTTGAAGAGTTCCATTTGAAGATGTACTGTTGATCATATAACTATCAGTTTGTCAAGTACTTGAAAAAAATTCTTTCAAGCCTCAGTATTTTGATTCTCTTTGTTATGGAATATCCTTTATAGACATAAGACATTGTAATGGGGCACGACTAGTTTATAACTGCTATAGCACTTCTCTATAGGTGATTGCATGTAATGAATGATATGCTTTTTACTCCTTTTTGCTCCTCGTTGCAAGAATTTTTTGTTGACCTTGGTAGTTGATGCTGAGCTGTGATCTATTTTTGTAACAGGAAACTCATATGGTTGATGGATCCAAAATTAGGGTAAAAGGATCAAAATCCTTGTCTAGTGAGCTTGCTTCTGCTATTAATGATGGCCTCTATTTTTATGAGCAGGTTGATGGATGTTCAATTTATTTTTATTGCTTTCTCTATTAGGAAATGGTGAATTTATTTTTCTATCCATGATTACTTGCCTTATAGGAACTAAGAGCTAGGCGATCTAGTCATGGGACTAACAACCCAAGTAATGAAAACAGAGATGAGAATTCCAAATCTTCTACTACTGCTTCCACATTGTTAAAATCAAGGGCTGGCAATCATTCTTCTGGAACCAGTGGCGGTGAAGTGCCAGGAAGTTCTAATTCTCGAAGGAAGCAAAACAAAGGGTATTCTAAGCAGCACACAAGTCCAAAACAGAGGCTATTCCCCAGCACTCTGAGAAATCATGGAACTGGGCGGAACTCTCAAGGTGGCATATCTGAAAGTCCCCCGAGTGATTCTGTTGGATTCTTCTTTGGTTCTACACCTCCAGACAATCACGGGTTAGTGGTCAAAGATATCATTTACATCCTTCTTGGATCCCATATAAACTGATTTTCACATAATTTAACCTTTGGAAATTGGGCAAGTTTATCAAGAATTGGCTTTCCTTTGATACTGACAAATGTTGAAAGCTTTGTTCTTGTAGTTTTTCTGTTGTTCCTAATTCTAGCTTTTATGGAACAGAATTCATATTTCAAGCCCCAGACCTTCCAAGTTAAGTGCTTCTCCTCATGGAATTCTTTCTAGCTGCAGTCCACCTGTAGGTTCAGTGCCAAAGTCATTTCCTCCTTTCCAGCACCCTAGTCATCAACTTTTGGAGGAAAATGGTTTCAAACAGCAGCTGTAAGTCAGTTTCTTGTTTGAACCTGAATGCAGGGCCTCTTACTTTCATGTGAATATGCGTCTGGATGCTAGTTGCATCCTTGGGATTTCATCAAATTTTCTGTTATTTTGTTGGTTTTATTACTTTATGGTGTTCATTTCCATTGCAGGTACAAGAAGTATCATAAACGTTGTCTTAGTGAACGGAAGAAACTGGGAATAGGTTGCAGTGAGGTGCATATAGTGCTCTTACTAAGTTTCTTGATTTTCTCAAAATTCCATGCTTGATACTGACTTCTCTAGATTTATAGATCCATTAGGAAGTACTATGCAGAATGTCTGACAAGTAAAGAAATTATGTTTTGAGTAAAATTTAGTAATAGATTTACATATTTCTGTATAGTAATAGCATATCTTCAACATGATGTATGTTACATTTTTTTTTTCTGTTGTTCTCTTTTGCTTTGAAATTGCCTGCTATACTTTCTTCCTATACAGCAGTGTCTTCTTCGCATATGTTCCTGATTATAATTAGGTGATGATGGAAACGTCTTTCAAATCTGAGCTGTTGTCATTGTTATGAATGCTACTTCCTGGGTGCATGTGATGGATATGCCCTAGAGGTTAACAGGAGAAGTTTAGAAGGCCACCTTTAACTCTTGGTCTGGTCAATTTGAGATACATTAACCTAATAAAAAAATATGATTAAGTCCAACTTTTTAGTTTATGGATCATCCTTTAGATATACTCTTTTCTTTATCAAGGTGTATATACTGGAAAGGTGAAGGGAAATGCATTTAATAATAAACTTATAAACCTTGTCTAATCATAATCCTTTGGCCAGTTTGGTAATGATAAGCTGTACTGAGTGTACTCCATACTAGGCAGCGGCCTTGAGTTACATTTCCTCCAGGTATTAGAAAAACAAATGTCTTGGAACTCTGAGAAGGACTGAATAAAGTGGTGCTTACAGGTCATAGGGGTTTCATACAGATACCAACTTCTGATCAGGAATTTTTTGAAAGTAGCTTGTTGTAGGTAATTTTGGTCATTTCCAAATGGAGAGTGATAAATTTACCAATGTAATTGACTTCAGCTTCCAGTGGTGGTAGGCAAGGCTCCAGGATAATTTAGAAGATATTTTGTGTTGTTTGGTTGGAGAGAATAGATAGGGAATGGGATCCTTATTCTTCAAGGTACAAGACATCATGTAGTCCGTTAGAGTCCAAATTTTATTCGATGTTTTATTTTTATTTTTACAGTAAATGAAGAAGATGGAGAATCTCTATTCCTTATTCCATGTATATGCATAATTTAGATTTTTGTCCTAATTTTTATTTTAGTTGAATTTCAACTTATTAAATGGTATTATCTTATCATAATTTTTATTAAATTATCTCTGTTTTTTAATTTTAGTATTTTTAAAATTTGTTTCTGGTTAGATGACTAAAAGATTATAATTTAAATTAAAATAGCTAAAAAAGCCCAAGTATTATGTAATAAAAAGAAAACAGGAATTTCTTAATTTTTTAAATCTTATTTTTGAATACTTAATATATTAAAATAATAGCTATTCCATCCCATGAAACAAATTATAGAATCATTCATATTTTACCTATTCTGTTCACATGGAATAATCATTCTCAATCTTTAATAAGAATCTGAAGTTTATTGTTTATTACATTTTGAAGGCTATTGGAGAATTTCTAGCTTGCTGATTGGCATTTAAGTGATTAATTTGCTCCTTGTGCTTTAGAAAGGCTACAAAAACAGACACATGGATAAAAATTGATGGGCAAACATTGGCAGCTTTAGATTGGACAAACATTGATGGTTGAATATTTTGCTTCCTTGCATGGGTGGGCATGCATCTGTATGGCACATTGTAAATGTGGTTTTATCATTTTTCTCATGCCGGTGTAACATGTCTCATTGAATGTTAGTACTACTGAACAAGTGTCCAAAGTTGAAATGTACTTCAATTGTTGACAGTCAAATAACTGTTGGATGTATTTTGAAGAGTTCACAGTGTTGGACACGTATAGGTAACCGTCTTTTTCTGTTTGTGCTTTTGAGAAGTGGGTGTTCCTTACGTTACGAACATTTATTGCATGTGCATATTGTGAGCACATCCATGCAAACTACATTTCACATTTTGTGATGGAGAGGAATTACTAAAAATTTGAATGGTTCCTATATATAAATACTTCAGCAAATGCTCCACTTAGCTCTCTTGCTAGATTGTGTTACTGTACAGTAATTGTGAGTCCTCGAATAATATGTTAATAACCTGAAATCCTAACACTATTTTGATTAACTGCAAAGCTTATTTATTCTTTTATGTAGGTTTTGACTCCTAAGTAAACTTTGGTTTCTATCAACCTTTGTTTGTATGCTCACCCGAAGGTTTTAATGTCTTTGTTTTGACACTCGTGCCTTCTTGCATTTGTTTCAACACTCCCACTGGTTCACTTTCCAGTAATTTGTGCTTTGATTCAGAACTGTTTTTCTTTACCTGCTCCTGCTCATCTATTGTCTGTCATGTGTACCATACTCTTAACCTTTTTGAGAATGTTCTTAGTTGCATGTTACAGTATCTAAGAGGAGATTTCTCATGTTTGTATGTGTAGGAAATGAATACCCTCTATAGGTTCTGGTCGTACTTTTTGAGGAACATGTTTATAACCTCTATGTATAATGAATTCCGGAAATTGGCCCTTGAAGATGCTGCTGCTAATTACAACTATGGAGTGGAGTGCCTATTTAGGTTTTATAGGTATGGCATTATATTTGACTTGATCGAAGCACCGAGGCAGGTTAACCTTTAGGATTGCGTATTATCCTTTCTGCTTTTATATATGCTCTTGGTTCTTCCTATAAAGCTTTATTTCAGTTACTTCTGCTTCATGCTTTAGTTTAGTCACTCCATTTCCTTGTTCCAGTTATGGGTTGGAGAAGGAATTCAGAGAGGACCTATACAAGGACTTTGAACAGATGACACTTGACTTCTACAACAAAGGCAGCCTTTATGGGCTTGAAAAATACTGGTACTACTTCTTTGCGTAGAAAACATTATTGTGATGAAAAGCTCAAAAGTCTACTTTATTTTTTTTGTTTGTCCATACCAATTGATTTTTCTATTTGATACTAAAGGTATAAACATATTTTGTTTTTGATATCAGACGCAATAGTGACTTTGTATGTATGTGTATATAATTTATATATATTTAGTGATGCCATGGAGGGTTATGGAGCACACCCGTAGAATGCTTTAGTTAAGTCTCTAACGGCCAAAGTTAACTGTCTGTTGTTAAGAAAAAAAGAAAATTTTCTATAAAAAATTATTTTTTATGAATTAAACCCTTGAAGGATAAACTAAACCTTAAGGATACTTGATTAAATTTTATTTTTTTAAAAAGGATAATAAATCATTAACTTTGACCGTTAAAAATTTAATGGGAGCACTCTATAACGTTTATGTATATGCATATATATATATGAAAATATTAGTGTGTGTAACATATTTTACACATTAACAAATGCAACCGTTAGTCAATTAATAGTCAACTATCTTATTCTTTTTCAAACAATTAATTAAAATTTAATCAAATATCCTAGGGTTTAATTTATCATTTTAGGATGGACTTTATAAAAAATATTTGAAAAAATAATTTTTTATAGAAGAATTTATTTTTTTCTTAATAACTAACTGTTAAATTGACCGTTAGTTGATTAATGGTTGTACTTGTTAGTGTGCAATGTTGCACATCCTAACATTAATATATATATATATATATATTTATATGTTTGTGCGTGTGTATGTATATTATCAGGAGTTCATGAAATAGTGAAGCACCTTGTTAAAGAAAATCATTTCTGATACTACGGTACTTCTGCATCCTATCTATGATAGTGAAGGTGGGAGAAGAAGAGGAGAACTTTGTGAGCTGGATATATTGGAAAAAGAAATTGGAAAGTAAAATAGTAAATGTGTATTTTTCTGGGTAATCTGGTAATGCTGTTCCTCTTCTTCCGTTGTCAAAGATTTCCATTTTTTATTCAGAATGCTGCTTTTAATCATATCCTTATATACTTTGTGAGATGAAAGCACAACTGATGGATTTTAATAGGCAGAGAGTTTTTCACATTCCTCATTGAATGGATGCTTCCCCTAAATGTAATTTGCTTGTGTAATTGTCATATACTTTTTGTGGCAGGGCATTTCATCATTACCGCGAAGCTCGTGGCCAGAAAGATCCCATAAAGAAACATCCTGTTTTGGATAGATTGCTGAGGGAAGAATTCCAGAGTTTGGACGATTTCAATCGGGTCAAAGGAAGGTCTACAACCGTGCAAGAGGATAGTGGCTAGGTAGGTCCTTCTGAGTGTGTTTTGCAATCAGCTGACTTGATCAAATTTTGGGAAGGGAAAAGTTCTAACCTGTTTTTTCGAGCAATGCAAATGCTGGAAGATGACATTTTGAAAATGAGAGATGATTTTGTAAATAGGGATTTTGGATAGGGCTTATTCATATGTCTCTCTGGGGGCTCAATGCGGTTCTTCTTGGGAGTTTGGATAAGTTCTTCATAGCGCAGCTTAAGAGAGATTTGTTCATCAATCATCTGGATTGTAATTTGTACATAGGAATAAAACATAATAGAAAGTGAGGGGGAAAAAAAAAATAATGGATATTTATTTGTACGTTTTTGGTTTGTGAATCAACCAATCCCCCGCCCCCTCAC
>JAOXNR010000022.1:11157853-11176348 GCA_028571225.1 Parsonsia alboflavescens
GAAACACTAGAAAAAGAATGGTCAATGTTAGAAGTAGGAATATAAATCTCTTTGTTCCTCACTAAAGCACTCTTATTTTCTCTCTCTTTCTCATAAGCATTTTCATTTTCTAATCTTTTCTTTCAATGACACTAATTTCCTTTCTCTCAATCTCATATTCTTCCTCAAGCTCACTCTGATTTTTCCACTCAACTTCACTCTCATGTTCTTTTTCTTCCTTCACTTCACATGAGATCTCGTGGACTTGCTCATTTCCCACAATTTCTTGAAGACCCATTTCACCTTTCATTTCATTGGTAATTGAGGTGTCTTCATTTTTAGGGTCCAAACTCTCCCATGTTGGGCAATGTGAAATACCATGTCCATGTTCATTGCATTTGAAGCACTTGGGATCTTCACTTTTGGGAAGTTGTGATAGTGTGTTTCTCCTTTCTCCACGAGTCACCTTCACCACTTGCATTTGAGGTTTGGGCTCCTCTTCTCTTGGACTTAGACTTTGCACGTTCATTGTTGAAGAGATGACATGATGTGAGCTCTCATAAGATCTCCCATATGAGCCCCTTCCATTAGACACTTGTCTTTCATCCTCCCTTTTTGGTGGTCTTTCATTCCTCATATGCCTTCAATGTCTCAATGGTTCACCATGTTCATTGTAGTAAAAATAAGAGTTTTCATCTCTTCTTGTCCCCCCCTGAGCTTCTTTTAACTTCATGGTCACAATAGTCTTCATCAATATCCTCCATTTTCTCATTTCTCCTTCTTGGTAGACTCCCTTGATATTGTCTTCTATCAACTCCTTGATATGGCACATACTCTCTAGAAGAGCTAGGTTGATATTCATCTCCAATTTCTTTCAAAGCTATCAACTCTTGAGTTGAAATCCTTTCTTATTTCCTTCATTTTTTTGAGATTTCACTTGTCATTTGCTCCATTCGTTCCAAGATGGTGGATAGAATGACATTGCTACGTCCCATATTTGATGTGTGTGAAGATCGTGTTGCTTCGTTGGTCTTAATATTCCTTCAAAGAACAATCCAGAAAAAAAAGAGGGAAAATGGCTCCTCTCTTGTCACTCGTGTATCACACTTTCAATTGGCTTTTTTTTTTTATCTCCATTGATCTCATTCCTAATGCCTTTTTCTACTCTAATTCCTCTTTCAAGTTCTTACTCAACTCACAAAAGCAATTGCAAATCACTTTAGGCACGAGTACCAAAATAATCCACACAAATCAATTAGTTGAACAATTGATGATCTTCAGATAGGAGTCAACAAGTAGAGTTTCAAAGAATTAAGGTCAACCAATTCAATACAAAAGAACAAAAACTTAGAATTCAACGAAATTTTCAAAGAGGCATTCCATCAAACACCTAGAGGGCAACGAAAATGTGATCCAAGCTGTCAATGAATTCAACAAACTCTATTCCCTTAATTTCAAATTTGATACATACTAATTAACTTAAACTCAATAGGACTTCAATTCAACTTCAACCCAATCAATTTTCAATACGATTCAACAAGAAATCTCACAATTTCATTCAAATTTGGCACTTTCTCTCTTTCCTTTTTGTGCAAGAATTTTGTGCTCTTCTATTTTCTTCTCTCTCTCTCTCTTTTTTTTTTTTTGAATTTTCAAGAACAAGAACTCTTCCTTCTTTTCTTATTTTTGGAGATGTAGATGAACAACTCAACAAACACAAAAGATCACAAGAAGATACTAGGATAGTTTTAAAGGAACAAAACAACAAAAAACATGTAAGACCATAATTTTCAAAGAAGCAAACATGATCTTAGCACTTAACTACAAAGAAAGCAAGTAAGATAGTCAAACCTTTGATGATAACCTAGCCTCTGACACCAAAATATGATGTGATTCCTTGAAGGTTGAAGATTTGCTTTCACACAAACAACAAAACCAATGAAGTGTAAAGAAAAGGACTCATCAAAGCTTTGTGTGGGAGATTAGGAAGACCTTTGTAGAAGATTCCACAACAACCATCCTCTTGATTTGTAGAGACTATTCAATACCTCACCCTAGTAATTGAAAGCCCAAGTTGAAGTGACTAAGAACCCTAGGAGGAAGTTCTAAGAACACTCTCGAAGACCAAGTTTTGATCTTGTTTTTGGATTAATTCCCAAATGAAGTTGTTTGTCAAAAGTTATTTCCTATTACATATAAGGGTCTATTTATAGTGTAAGTAATGAGAAACCCTACTGAAAGCCCTAAATAAGTCTTACAAGAGGTCACGGACCGAAAACAGTGAAGGAAAGCCAGTCAAATTCGGGATATCATCGCATTCAGGTGTGCAGGGGAGGACTGAGCCAGTGCCTGCTCAAACTATTGCAGTTCCAGATGTCTAGCCAGATAGCTACTGGAAGAGTCCGGTGCTTCCATTCGGCATGGGATGGGATACTGTAGAGGGCTGGATGTCCTTGATACCAACCATTCAGCTCTCTCTCGTGCTAGCTCCACTCCAGCTTTGTTTTGCCTCGTGCCATCTTCCTTCCAAGCTTTCCTAGGCTTTCCAACTTCACATCTAAGGTCTAAAATGCCTTGTTCTTCTTTTAGAATCCTCCCATCGTCATAATCAAGGTATTGAATTGATTATGCATCCCATAGCTTCAAGCCTTCCATTTCATCCTCAAGTTTATTCCTCTAGAGCATGGCTTCAAAATCGAATTGCTCCTCTATGTCTTGAACAAATACCATCAATGCTTCTTCATTCTTGAAGCTTCATATTTGTATTTGAAATACTATTCCTTGTACATGGCTTCTTTGCATATCATCATGGTTCTCTCATACCTGAAGTGAAAGTGCATAGAAGCATGTTTTCTTCCATGAACTTCATCTTTAATGCGCCTTTCCTTTGATGGCTTCCATGATAGCTCCACCAATGCTGAGATAGCTAATTGATCAATATTAGACTTGCATAGAAATTCTTTTCCAAACAGACAAAACCGAGAATGTTTTTTCATAATAAAATGTATTGGTCCAATCATCAATATAATCTCAATAATTATATTAATATGTTGAACCTTGAGGTGTAACAGCCAGTTTATTGCTGACTATTATGGTCTTGAATGGGTTCATTCCCAATCAATGAGGTTTAAAACCTTTATTATAGCGCATTTGCTATAATCATTGATTCCAGATAAAGCATTTCCATTGTGATAGAAATACTTTATTTCAACAGAACCAGTACTCTCCAATATGGTTGAGTAGAACATTCTGGGCTTATACTATTTTGCTATATAAGCTCTTTGACCCAGGTATTTCTGCATCAAATACCATGGATCATTTACCCATGTAAAATCTTCTATTTCGATTAGAAGAATTTCTTCCTAAAATGTGCCTTCAGTACATATTAGTTCAGCACTAAACACCTTTTTCGTTGAGAGTTGGTTTTGTTCTAAGGACTTTTCTTCAGGTGTAGATGGCTCTTTACATAAATATTCTTTTAGGTCGGTCATCTTTTTAGGGATCGAATTTCTTCCCCTTCCTCTACTTGTAGAGGAACTTACTCTACTGCCTTTGCCTTGAAGTCGATTCATAATTTGCTTCTTTTTGGCATGTTTCTTCATAAACTCTACAAAAATTCAAGGGTCAGAAAATCAGGCAAAGAGTTATATTCTCCTTTAATGTATTCAATATCAAAATCAAATACAGATAATTGTGCTTGCCACCTAGCAAATATTTCCTTGGATACTAAATTTTTTACATCTTTTTCAATGATTTGTTTGGCAATAATTCTTAATAAGAATTTCTTATTTAACAAATCATCTTGCATTTTATTAATGCACTTAAAAATTGAAAGCATGTCTTTCTTAATTGTTGAATATTTCTTCTGGGTATCTTTCCATTTTCCCAAAGTATATCTAACTAATTCCTCTTTGTTATTCGTAGGATTTCTTTATTTAAGAATCCCCCATAACCTATATCTGATGCATTAGTTTCCACAATTTTATAAAAAAGTAGATTTACTAATTTTTGTTTAATCTTTTTGACTGTAGTAGTATGGCTGTCAGTTCATGGACTAGATTTCTTTTTTAATCTAGTATAAAGAATAGCAGTATCTTCTACTAAATTCTTATAATGGGAAGAACTATAATTAAGACTTCCTAAAAATGTTAGTAATTGATAAAGTCCACTTAATTCATTTAAGTTTATTTTTCATGGGAATAAAACCTCAGGAGAGACATTATATTACCTTTCCATACTTCCAAAAGGCTTCACAAATATTTGGACAACAAGAAACATATAAGGGTCTTTTGTCAACTAGTGGTTTTGTGGGATTTGTTTCCGTGTTTAGAGTAGAATAAGCATATTGGATTTGTGAGCTTTGCATATCAAATGTAATCCTATGAAATAACTGTAAAAATTTACTTTTTGGGTAAAATATCTGTTCCAGTATTGTAAAAATAAAATGGAGACATTTTATTAAAAATGATCCTAATAATATTATCTTAATAGGCTTTTAAATCTTGTTGATATTCTTTATGAAAACAATCAGATCTGCATAGACACAATCCTGCTCCACAATCTATATAAGCAGCAAAATATTCTACTTTATAATCGTTAGATGTTATTCCTATGGGTATATAAATACTATAAGGACTTGTCATCTAGGAATATAAATCATTTTTCCCATATATAAAAATACTACAATCTGATTCTAAATTTTCAAAGTCATTAATCTGAACAAATTCTCCTCATAATATCATTGCTTCAATATCATTATCGATTTATATTTTCTTTTTATTCCTATCAAATTTCTTTGGACAACTTTTTGCATAACGTCTTATTTCATGACAGTAGTAACATTTACAATCTTTTGGATTTTTATTATCTCTTCTCTTCCTAAAATATGTAGGCTTTTTAGGTTCATAATATCCTTTCTTTTTATAATATCTAACCTTTCTTCCTTTAAAATATCTCTTTTTATAATATTTTCTTTTCTTACGTCTCTTTTTTAACTTACTATAAAAATACGGTGAATCACATCCTATCATTAAGGGCATCTTTTGGTTATCACAGCATAAAGATACTCTTTTCTTTAATCCTTTTGTCCTTTTAGCTAATATTTCATCTCCACACCATTCACTCAATTTATCTTTTAAATGTGTTATTCTTTTTCCCAAAGTATCAGCAGTTCCTAGGTTATAAGTTTTTATCAATTTTTTACTCCAAACGTCTGGAATCTTAGTAAAAAATGTATGTAAATAATTATGTGTATCTGAAACTCTATTATAGATGTGATAATAATAATCCTGGTAAAACACATATGTATTTATCAATTTCACAAATATTACATAATTGTAATCTCAATAAAACAATCATGTATCTATTAATTGATCCTGGTTTTTTAAAGAAATTTCCTTCTCTAGCAAATTCTAATCTAATTACTTCAACAACTCTAGATATAAGATCTGCAATATTGTCATCTTCACCCACTATTTTTTATTTTAGGTTTTCATCTATGTTTTGGAAAAATCTAAGGGCACTATTAACTCAACTTCGTTCTATAAAATGTTTAGTCATACCAAGACCCATCTTATTTACAAATAATGCTATTCTTAATGATGTTTTCCATTTGTCAATAGCTTCTTCAGTATTTTTTACACAATCTAAGTCTAGATAAATTCCAAATGGGCTAATCGGTTCACTTTTTCTCTGTTGTATAAAGATTAAAAAATGCATATCAAAAGAATTTCCCTATTAGATTTCAACCTCGCATAGCTAAGCGTGGTGATATAGGTTACAAAGAAAAACCCTTTTTACCAAAATGAACACCTTGGTTACAATATCAAGTTATGTTCAAAAAACTTTAAAATGGGATGGGAAGAATAAAAACTAGACTAGAAGAATGTTTCTTTGATAAGCCACTTCAATTTTAGAGAAAAATAACATAGAGGCTAAATTAGAAATGAAAGATAAGGACAAAATCATTACAGTAACACCTACGAGATATAGTCTAGAAGATCGGGAAGAATTTAAAATACCAATACACGAATTAATTAATCAAAAATTGATTAGAGCCAATAAATCTCCTCATAGCTCACCAGCTTTTATAATTAGAAACCATGCAGAGATAATAAGAAATAAAGCTAGGATGGTTATAAATTATAAGAAGTTAAATGATAATACTATATTTGATGGATATTTTCTACCTCATAAAGAAAGTTTGATAAATTGGACAAAAGCTAATTTCTAAATTTGATTCCAAAAGTGGATTCTGGCAGATAAAAATGCATAATGAAAGTATTCCATATACTGTTTTCTCTACTCCGCAAGGACATTATGAATGATTAGTAATGCCATTCAAATTAAAAAATGCACCTCAAATATTTCAGAGAAAAATGGATAACATATTTAAGGATTATAATTTCTTATTTGTTTATGTTGATGATGTTTTAGTACTTTCAGGTGATTTAGAATCTCATTTAAAACATTTGGATATATTTATTAATTTATGTCTAGAAAATGGATTAGATCTATCTCAGAAGAAAACAAAAATTCTTCAAAATGAAATAGAATTTTTAGGTATGGAAGTTGATGAAAAAGGTATAAAATTACAAAGTCATACTTTAGAAGAAATATCTACCTTTCCGGATAAACTTAAAGATAGAAAACAAGTACAATGTTTCCTTGGAATATTAAACTATGCCTCTGATTTTATACAAAATTTAGCTTGTCTAAGAAGACCTTTACAGGAAATACTTAAAAAAGATAAAATATTTGAATTCAATAAATACTTAAAAGATAGAGTAAAAGAGATAAAAGAAAAGTATAAATATTTACCTAAACTACAATTACCAAAGTATAATGATAATTTAATACTAGAAACTGATGCCTCCGAATATAGATGGAGTGGAATTTTATAAATAGATTCACCTCAAGAAGATGTATGTAGATATTGTTTAGGAACATTTTCTGAAACATAAACAAGATATCACATAAATGAAAAAAGAACTCTTGGTTGAAGTTAAAAATTGACAAAAACTTTATTATTTTCTACTTCCTAAGAGATTTAAATTAGGAACAGATGATAAACAGGTTAAAGCCATTATTCAGATTAATTTAACTTCAAAACCTTAGTACAAATGATATATTAGATGACAGATGATATTATCTGAATATTCTTTTGATATAGAAATTATTAAATCTGATAAAAATGTTTTAGCAAATTTTCAAACCACTAATGGCAGAGTTTATGAAAAAATTGATTGATATGATTGAAGAAATGAGCAAGTAAGTTCAATCGATAAAACACAATATTTATAAGATTGCTCATTTTCAGAGTATTACAAGTGAGATTCATAGTCTACTATTGTCTAATTGTTCTATGATAATGGCAAAAATAGGTAACTATTCTGTTGCCAAAGAAATCACTAATAATTTACTAGAAAAAATAGAATTGAAAAAGATTGAAGACAAGGATTCAGGAGAATGTTCTACCAAGATTAAAGAAGAAGATACCAAAGGTAAGGAGGAAGATATTTCTCAACATCCTCAAAAGAAAAAAAAATCCCTATGATATTCCTACAAAAAAAATTTGATATTATGCCACAGGGTAAACATAATGAGAATATGAGAGAATTATATTCTCTTAAGAATACTGATAATCGATTCATTGATTTCTCTAGAATTTTGATGTAGGCTGGCCCGAGCTCAGAATGGGCTCAACTTTGGCTTTTGTTCTTTCTAAGTTTTTTTAGGGCTTTTTTAATTTCCAATTAGGTTTATGGTAGATTTTAGGTTATAAATATTTCGTTTTGTCTTCAGTTATAGACAAGTTTTTACAATGTGATTTTTCCGAACTTTGTCATTAAACTGAAAACTTGCGTGTTTTCACGATATCCAGTTCTTTTCTTGTTTAGCCATTTATTTGTTACTATTTATTGCATCAGTCGGTATCAAAGCACTAGGTCACCTTCAACAATGGCTGAACAGAATCGTGTTGGTCGTGGATAGCATCGTGTTGGAAGGGGACGTGGAGTCATTCCTGAGGAAGACGACCAGCCTTGTCAACGAGACCTAGGAGAAAATGAAAAAGAAGAATAGAGAAGGTGGATCCAAGAATTGGAGCAGCAACTAGCGCAAGCTAGGTTGGACGTTCAGACTAAGGAGGGGGGAGGGGGGGGGGGAATTAGAGATTGAATCCGAAGATGAGGGGGAAGATGACAACCCATTTGCGGCGTTGAACCGGGGACAACATGACCGACCAAAACGACAGGGCATACAACAATCTTCTTTCCAGAATCTCGGCATGCAAATTGAGTTTTCCGATTAGCCAAGCAGGCAAATCGAAAGATCAAAAAAAAAAAAAAAGATCCAAAGTTCTTGTTTTCCGAAACTGTTGTCGTCGTACTATTCACCATCACTGTTTCTCGGTTACTGTTCATCGTTTTTATTGTTCATTGCAATTACTGTTCATCCGAACTAAAAGTTGTGATTTTTCTTGAGTTCCTGTTATTAGGGTTTTTTTTTTTTAATATATGTTTTATTTTTATTTATTTATTTATTTTAATTAGATTGCTTTTGGGTCAAAAGTACTAGTAGAAACGCAGTTGGTGAAGACGAGTTAGATTCGAGGACGAATCTTTTTCCAAGTTGGGGAGAATGATGTAGGTTGGCTCAAGCTTGGAATGGGCTCAACTTTGACTTTTGGGCTTTTTATGTTTTTAGGGCTTTTTTAATTTCTAATTAGGTTTAGGGTAGATTTTAGGTTATAAATTTTTCGTTTTGTCCTTAGTTATAGACAGGCTTTTATAATGTGATTTTTTCGACTTTTGTCGTTAAACTGAAAACTTGCCTGTTTTCACAATATCCAGTTCTTTTCTTGTTTAGCAGTTTATTTGTTCTTGTTTATTGCATCAAATTTATCCGAGAATAAATTATCTAGAGGAATCTGATCCTAAGGAGATTAGATATTAGTATGACTTCGGAGCTATAAACTCCATATTCATACTACTCCTGATTTTTCCAGAAATCAATGCTCTTCCATTTTGGATTAAAGAATGAGTAAAAGATTGTTATATGAAAAATCCGACAATCACGCCAAAAGATGTTTTCATACTCAATTTTTTGTCCATAGGACCTAATTTTTATGAAGATGAGATATACAATTCTTATCATTGTATTCAATTAGGAAAGGTTGAAGCTTTTGTGATTACACCTTCATATCAGAAAAAAGTTTTTTTCAAATATGATAATGATGATGTACACTTCCGAAGGGTCATCGGCATTAGAATTGTACTTCAGGGAATGGAAGGATGCTTCGAAAGAGGTTTCTATACCTATGGAGGAAAAAAGAGTTACTCATCTATCATGGTGGCACCAGCCAAATCCACACTACCCTCAGTGGATAGACATTCAAAAATGAAGATGAGAATGCTTGAAAGTGGACAGATAAGGTCCAGCCCATCAACACAGATGAAGATTTTCTAGCTCAGACAGCACAAAGGAGGGATATGCATAGCTTGTCAAAAAGAAAAGATAAGGATAAGATGGAATGTGATACTACTAAAGATGACGAATAAAGATAGGGTCGACCGACAGAAGATCAGACAACAAAACACAGAAAGAAGGAAATATGAAGACTTTAGATAAGCTACAAATGTAAATTATTATCCTTCGGACTGCTAAGAGGACCTTAGATACGCGGCCAAGAAGACTTTAAAAGAGGCCATAAATGTAAATTATTGTACGGGGGAGTCAGGTATTTCTTTTTGGTTGCATATTTTGAAATCCGGAATCGAGGTCCGGAAGTTTGTATAAATGGCAAAGAATGCTTTAGAATGGCAATCGGGTCTGCATCCTAAGTTTGAGTTTTGTATGAAAAGATTAGAGTGAGCAATTGAGTGGTAAAGCTTGTAAGATATATGAGTATTTTCAAAAAATAGTTTTACGTAATATATTTACTATGGCTAAATAAAAGTTTTATTTCATTCTCTAATAAAGAGATAAGTATTACTTTAGAGTACAAACTTTTCTTAATCTATATTCAGAAATCCTTATATATATTCCTTTCCAAAATTTCCCTACAACTATAGGTAGAAAACTAATTCAGGCTGTGTTGACTCACTCTGAAAGAAACAATAGGAAAGTTACCTGGTTAAGGTTGGGACTGAGACATCCATTAAAAGTTTCATCGGATACCCGGAGTGATATTGGTCAAACTAGAAACAAAGTACGAAAGCACGTTGGGCCTTTTTTATTTATAAATTAAGAAAAAATTTATAATCATCAAATAATATTTTATCTTCTGATGGAGAATGATTATTGAATCTAAAAGAGATTTTTCTGAGTTGCCTATTGATATATTAGAATTAATTGTATCTAAATTATTTATTGCTGAGAGATAGTCTTTTCAATTAGTATGTCATAACTGGGATATTTCTATTAGGTCTTATAGACAACATAAAAAATTACTATTTTAGAGAATTTATCAAAGGAAAATTGGATAATGAAAACAGAAGTTTTATTTATTTAAAGTTTAGTCTACTTAATTATTATAAATCCTACACATTGAGATAATATTTATTTGTGTTGATATTACATATTTGATAATAAAACAAGATTACATGATAAGAAACATAATGATTCTGAATTGGCAAGATCCGACCTCCTATTTTGGTATCAGGATAATATAATAATAATTTTGGAAAACACATATGTATTTATCAATTTCACAAATATCACAAAATGATAATCTCAATAAAGCAATAATATATTTTTTAATTGTTCTTGGATCTTTTAAGAAATTTCCTTCTCCAGCAAATTTTAATCTAATTGCTTCAGCAGCTCTAGATATAAGATCTGCAATATTGTCATCTTCACCGACTATCAATTTTTTAGTTTCTTCATCTATGTTTTGCCAAAATCTAAGGGCACTATTAACTAAACTTCGTTCTATAAAATGTTTAGTCATATCAAGATCCACCTTATTTACAGATACTACTATTCTTAATGATGTTTCCCATTTGTTAACAGCTTCTTTAAATTTTTTTACACAATCTAAATCTAAATAAATTCCGAATGGGTTAATCGGTTCACTTTTTATATTTCCTAAAGGTGTATTATTTATAGTGGAATGAACTCTTGCATATCCTCTTGTAGTCTTATCGAAACTTGTTCTGACTACCACTAGTACTAGGTATATCTGTTATATCAGGATTCCATGTATATTAACTTTTCATTGCATGATCAGGCTTGATATTTATAAATTTATCTTGTTGAAGTATTAAATCTTCAATCTGAGTAATTAAATTATCTACATCATAACCTTCAACTTCAGAATCTAGGTTTACTATTTTAAATTATTTCCACCATATCCTTTAGGTATTTTCATTTTTTCTAAATGTTTTTTAATCTGATTTTTATTACCTATGTTAATTTCTTCTGATTTTCTATTATCAAGAATCTTTTTAATATCTTGTAATTCTTTTTAAAATTTTTTCTCCAAAATAAATTATCGTGTTTTGTATTTCCATTAAATCTTTTCTTTTTTTTTTAGCAAACAGTCTTGTTCCTCAATCTCTCTATATTTATCTATTTAGATGGTCTTCTTTATAGTGCTTAGTTAATTCTTTATGTATATTTATCTGTTGTTGTTTAATCCTCATCCCAGAACAGATTTGCTCTTCTCTATATTCTTGAATAATCTTTAATGTTTCTCTTTTTTGCTCCCATAATTCTAAAATAAACTAATCTAAATTCCCAATATTCACTTTTTCTTTCACAATTATCTACCTTCTTATCTATGTCTTTAATTTTTCTAATTATCTCATTTCAAATCTCGCAATTATTATTATTATCCATTTACATGAACTTTTATGTAGTGATTTGTTAATCTTAGATGTCTTTTTTTTTTTTTTTTCTGTTTTTCCTTTGAGTCTATCAATATGTACCACACTTCTTCACTTCTCATTACAAATCTCACAATTATTATTATTATCCATTTAGATGAACTTTTATGTAGTGCTTTGTTAATCTTAGATGTCTTTTCTTTTTTTTTTTTTTTGGTTTTTCCTTTAAGTCTATCAACATGTACCAAACTTCTTCACTTTTTGTCGGTAAAGACTTTATCATACCCTCAACTGCTCCTATAGATATAAAAAATTTTATTCTATTCAGCCAATATCTTTTTTCTAATTCATATTTCTTAACTTTATTATCTATTTCTTTAATTTGATCAAAAATCTGATCACATACTTCACAATCCATAGTTATTAGTCTTACCTATATCCCCAATCACTATCATCAATTATATGTCCATCGTGATAATATCTAATTGGCATATTTAAATCTAATTTTTTTGGCTCAACTGTATTATTTTCATGTTTCGTTAAAATAAATATCTAAACTTTCATTTTGAGCCTCTATTTTTATCTCAATATTATCTACGTTGAAATTGGCTCTAATGCCAAAATAGGAGTTCGGATCTTGCTGATTCAAAATAATTATGTTTCTTATCATACTAACTTGTTTTATTATCATATATGTATTATCAACTCTAATAAATAATATCTCAATGTGTATCATTTATAATAATTAAGTAGACTGATTTTAAAATAAATAAAATCTCTATTTTCATTATCTAGTTTTCCTTCAATAAATCCTCTAAAATGGTATTTTTTTATGTTTTCCATAAGACCTAACAGCAATATCCCAGTTATGACATCTATTAGCAATAAATAATTTAGATGCAATTAATTCTAATATATCAATAGGCAACTCAGAAAAATCTCTTTCGGATTAGTAATCATTCTCTAATGAAAGATAAAATATTATTTTATGAGTATAAATTTTTTCTTAATTTATAAATAAGAAAGGCCCCACATGCTTCTCCTGAATCTGTGTCTTCAATCTTTTTCAATTCCATTTTTTCTAGTAAATTATCTGTGATTTCTTTGGCAACAGAATAGTTACCTATTTTTACCATTATCATAGAACATTCAACTAATAGAAGACTGCGAATCTCACTGAAATCACTATAAAAATGAGCAATCTCGGTAATCTCAGAAATATTATGTTTTATCGATTGAGCTTGCTTGTTCATTTCTTCGATCATATCAATAATCTTTTTCATAAACTCTGCCTTTCCTGGTCAAAAAATCTGCTAAAACATTTTTATTAGATTTAATAATTCCTATATCAAAAGAATATTTAAATAATAACATCGTTTATACTCAGGTTTAGAAGGTAAATTATTCTGAATAAAGGCTTTAAACTGTTTATTTTATGTTCTTAATTTAAATCTCTTGGGAAGTAGAAAATAATAAAGTTTTTGACAACTTTTAACTTCAACCGAGAGTTCTTTTTCATTTATGTGATATCTTGTTTGTTTTTCAGAAAATGTTCCTGAGCAATATCTACATACATCTTCTTGAGGTGAATCTATTTTTAATATTCCACTCCATCCATATTTAAAGGTATCAGTTTCTAATATTAAATTATCATTATCCTTTGATAATTGTAGTTTAGGTAAATCTTTACACTTTTCTTGTATCTCTTTTACTCTATCTTTTATGTATTTATTAAATTCGAATATTTTATATTTTTTAAGTATTTCCTGTAAAGGTCTTCTTAGACAGGCTAAATTTTGTGTAAAATCACTGTCATAGTTTAATATTCCAAGAAAACTTTGTACTTGTTTTCTATCTTTAAGTTTATTCAGAAAGGTAGACATTTTTTTCTAAAATATGACTTTGTAACTTTACATCTTTTCCATCAACTTTCATACCTAAAAATTCTATTTCATTTTGAAGAATTTTTGCTTTCTTCTGAGATGAAACTAATCCATTTTCTAGATATAAATTAATAAATATATCTAAATGTTTTAAATTAGATTCTAAATCATCTAAAAGTACTAAAACATCAACAACATAAACAAATAAGAGATTATAATCTTTAAATATGTTATCCATTTTTTTCTGAAATATCTGAGGTGCATTTTTTAATCCAAATGACATTACTAACCATTTATAATGTCCATGCGGAGTTGAGAAAGCAATATATGGAATACTTTCATTATGCCTTTTTATCTGCCAAAATCCACTTTTACAATCAAATTTAGAAAATATCTTTTTATTCCTTGATCAATTTATCGAACTTTCTTTATGAGTTAGAAAATATCCATCAAATATAGTATTATCATTTAACTTCTTATAATTTATAACCATCCTAACTTTTATTTCTTATTATCTTTGCATGGTTTCTAACCATAAAAGTTGTTGAGCTATGAGAAGATTTACTGGCTCTAATCAATTTTTGATTAATTAATTATTGTATCTATATTTTAAATTCTTCTTGATCTTCTGGACTATATCTCATAGGTGTTACCATAATGATTTTGTCCTTATCTTTCATTTCTAATTTAGCCTCTATTTTATGTCTCTCCCAAAATTGAAGTGGGTTATCAGAGAAACAATCTTCTAGTCTATTTTTTATTCTTCCTATCTCATTTTCAAATTTTTTTGAACATAACTTGATATTTTAATAGATTTGCTCGTTTTGGTAAAATCGGGTTTTTTTTTGTAACCTATATCAACACGCTTAGTTGTGCGAGGTTGAAATCTAATAGGAAAATTCTTTTGAATTGCTTTTTTTAATCTGTTTATTGCTATCAAATGTTTACATGGTGTTTTAAATAATACTTGATATAAAGTAGTATCAAATGTAATCTTATGAAATCACTGTAAAAAATTTTTTCCAAGTAAAATATCTGTTCCAGTATTGTAAAAATAAAATGGAGGACATTTTATGAAAAATGATCCTAATAATATTATCGGTCATTGTATTCCTCTATCAAGATTTATAATATTATTTGAAATATCTCTACCTTTAATAGGTTTTAAATCCTGTTAATATTCTTTAGGAAAACAATTAGATCTACATAGACACAATCCTGCTGCACAATGTATATAAGCAGCAAAATATTCTGCTTTATAATCTTTATATGTTATTCCAATGGGTATATAAATACTATAAGGACTTGTCAACTAGGAATATAAATCATTTTTCCCATATAGGTAATATTTAATCCATATGATGTAATCTGATAAGGTTTCATCTTATGTAGGAAAGTTATTCCTAACATAATTTCTAAAGAATCATTGAATCCTTCATTTTCTATTAACAATCTGAAATTAATGGTTTCATTGCCAAATTTTAATATAGTTTCTACTGCTTCATTTATCTCATGAATTCCTCCATTGAAATTTGTATATTGATGCGTATCTTGGAGTTCAAATTTTTGTAATTTATCACATAATTTATAACTTATATAGTTTCCATTAGCTCCAGTGTCTATTAGAATATTAACATATGTGAATTCTATTCCATCGAAATATTCTCCTTTTATTTTATAATTTCTTAAACTACCTTCTTTTGCTTCTATTAGGTTTTCTGGATATCTTGATGAGTATTGTCTACTAATGACTCTTGTTCCAATGAATGATAATCTAGGTGTTTGTTGGTTAGAATTTATCAATGGTTTATGTCTTAAGTCAAAATTTAATGGTATATTTTCTATTTCTTCTATTTTTTGGCAAACTAGCCATTTGAATCTGACTAACCTCATTGAACAAATAAGGAAAATCTATTGTGTCTTTTATGACAAAACATTCAAAATGATGAGTAATAGAAATAGCATAAGAAATCATATAAGTAATCGAATATGGTGTATTATTATTATTAAAGAATTCCTTTCTTTCAAAATTTTGTGATAAACTTAGAGTTTTATCAAAATCCTTATCATGTAGATGATATGAAATCCTAGGGTAAACATTATATTTTAATTTTCTTTATTGTAAATTACCTCTTAAAATCCCTAAACCGGCTTCTTCTCTATTTTGAATTATGTTATCCATTATAGTTAGATCAATAGGTGTATCTAATCCTTCTTTAAAGGTTGATTATCTGAATATCTCCTATATATATCCATCCTAGAGTATTCCTTATTTCAGGTTTTGTCTTTTGTAATTTCTCTTTTACATCCTTTTTAGATAATAAAGGTATCATAACCTTATTTGAAGTTAAAGAAACTTCTAATGCTCTTTCGTGAATATTTAATTCATAAAAAAAGATGATGTTTTCTAAGTTTATTTCATAGATTATCTAGTACATTTACTTTAAATCCTGAGTAGTTTGATAAAGAAAAGTTTTCACTTGGTGTCTGTTTTAACTTTCTTTTATCTATTAATATATCTTGCTTATATTCCCTAGAATATTCTAAAGAGTTATCTATATTTTCGCTAATTGAACTAGTTCCAATAATAACTTGTTCGTTCATCTTCTAAAATAGATTCATCTGACACAGGGCTTGTAGATGAGCCTAAGCCAGAGTCGCTTACAACAACCACTCCACGTAGATCAGAACGATTAAAACATCTTCTACCAAAAGAAACGAGATAGGGTGGTCAAGGAAGGTTGAAGAGGCTAAGACCAAGATCCAGATTGCTTAATAATTTTATTTCCTTAATTAGACAGAAATTTATTTTATTTCCTTAATTAGACAAGATTTTATTGTTTTATTTTATTTTCTAGTTTTGGTAACCAAAGTCAATTAGGTTTTCTTTCTTTCTTCCTATTTAAGAGAAAAGAAGGGTTGTAGCCACGACATTCAGTTTTGACAAGAATTGTTATTTTTTCTCTTTCGATAAGAAATTTATTGCATAGGTTTTCTTTCTTTCTTCGTCCTTTAACTACTTTAGATTGAAGTCTGTTTTTAGGAGAAGAATTCTACTTTCGTTGTTTTGATTTCTGACGAGTTTAGAACTTAGATCTTCGAAAAGCCTCAAATTTTGACGGATTATCCAAAGTTTGAGTTTCCAAAATTTGTTGTCGTCGCCCAGCTTATGGGAGAATCTTCAACCTGCCAAGTCCGTTTGCATCAATTGGTATCCGAGCTTAGATCCACAATGTCAAGAGGGAGTCTCGAACAAACCCTAGCTGCCCTAATCGAAGCCATGCAGCTGGACAGGGAAGAGCATTGGCAAGAGATGCAACAGGAACGCGCGGGAGCAGGGACAGGAAGATGCAAACTGTATCGTAGATCGTGCAACGGTTGGTTGTCCAACGAACGGCCTATCAGCCTGAACCAGCGGGCAAACCGGAAGGAGAAGCCGACAACAATGAGGAGGAACATTAGCTGCCACCAAGATAACCGAATCTGAGGGGATTACCAAGGGTTGCAGGAGGAGGAAACTGTCGAACGAGAGAGATAGATCGTGAACCAACAGCTCCGCGTTGGGACATGGGGTTCAAGTTGGAGATTCCCATATTTTATGGCAACTTGTCACTTAAGGAGTTCTTGGATTGGTTGAGTTCGGTGGATGAGATGTTTTTGCTGAAAAAAGAACCTGCTGATAAGAAAGTTTCATTGGTTGCTATCCGATTCAAGGATAGGACAGCGGTATGGTGGCAATCTTTTTGTTACCAACTATACTTGGAAGGACTCCCTGTTTTGGATGATTTTGATGAATAGCAAATTGAGATGCGGTAGGGATTCCTATCCTACAACTACCAGCAGACTTTGTTTCAAATCTTGCAAAGTTTAGCGCAGGGATCTCAGTGCGTGGAGGAATATCCTTTGGAATTCTATCTCATGGTGAAGCGGAATCAGTTATAGGACAAATTTCGCCAATTCTGGAAAGTCTGCAAAGTTTGGCTCAGGGAGCTCAGAGGACTAAATCTGAAAATTCTGAACTAATTTCGCAAATTCTATCCAGCTTGTCCGGCCTAACTTCCAATGCTTCCCAAGGCTTGTTTCCTTGATTGTTCACTCCTCCTTGATGTTCTCTATCACCCACGAGTACAGTTCCTTCCTTGGTTCATCAGCCATTGAAGATTGTTCCTCAAAAATTGTTGTAAAGTCTAGCATTTCTTCTCTCCCTTGCACAAATGTGATTAATGCTTTTCTTAACTTGGTTGCCCTGGCTCTTGTGATAGGACCAGCTGGTATCATAGGCAATGGATCACCATCATTCCCCCTCACCTCGAAAGGATTCGTCCTCGAATCGGCATCATCTATGTCAAAGGGAGAAAGATCACTAACATTGAATATTGAGCTCACATTATACTTACCTTGGAGATCCACTTTGCAAACATTGTCATTGATCTTGTCTATGATTTGGAATGGTCCATCACCTCTCAGTTCAAGCTTACTCTTTCGAAATTGAGGAAATCTTTCCTTTCCCAAATGAATCCATACCCAATCACCAACATTGAATTTCATCTCCTTCCTTCCTTTGTTGTGTTGATTGGCACATCTTTGTGTTTGCATTTGGATGTTTTCCCTTGCTTTGGCATGCACCTTCTTAATCATTTCAGCCTTACTTTTGCCATCTAAACTTTGAATTTCGGTTAAGGGCAAAGGAATCAAGTCTAGAGGTGTCAAAGGGTTAGTGCCATAAATCATTTCAAAGGGAGAGTAGTGAGTAGAAGAATGCACACATCTATTATAAGCAAATTCAATGAAAGGTAAACATTCTT
>JAOXNR010000022.1:11176448-11189707 GCA_028571225.1 Parsonsia alboflavescens
AATACCCATTTCAACTTGGGTGTATTTGGAATTTTCAATATAAATAACATCACTACCTAACAACAAAGATTAAAGGTCATATCTTTCTTACATGCTTCGAACAAATAAAATAAAAAAATTGGTGGTATAAATGTTGAACGTGGGAAAGAAAATTGGGGTAACCATCCTCCAATGAAGCTAAAAGACCGAGCACCCTCCAAAATGACCTCGCTCCTCGGATCGTGTTGAAGCTAAAAGATATGTTGGGCATGATCCATATCTCTGCAGTAAAGAAACAAAGGAAACAGTTGATAAAAAAAATTCATATAGTTAAATGTGCTTTTTCCGAAACACAACCTCTAGGATGTTTTTTTTATTAGAGAATTCTTTATTTTGAGTGTGGAATGTAACACAATAAGTGTTTCTCTAAAACCATGAAGACTATCACGGATCTATGTTTAATTTGTGCATATGGACAAATGGATCCAGTAGTGCTCTAAATTCCTCTACTGCATCATCGGTATTCTTACCGATCAATCTTGTCAAGGAAGCCATTATTTGTTTTGCAAGACTGCTCTTCCTTTTAGCATCAGACGTGCCAATCTCGAGAGAGGTGTTCTCGGCAAATTTGGATTTACAAGGCTTAAAATATTGTATAACTCATTGGTATCAGAATCGGATATGCCAGATGGGATTATCTTTCGGCCTGTCTGAACCTTTGTCAAACTCTCACCAGTAGGTTGTTCTGATGCGCGATATGTGAACCTCATCTAGGATCAGAATGCCAAAAATCCGAAGGAGACCTTGGGATGCCTGACATTCTGATCTTGGATGAAGGTCACACACAGCGCATATCAGAACAACCTACTGATGAGATTTTGACAAAGGTTCAGACAGGCCGAAAGATAATCCCATCTAGCACATCCGATTCTGATACCAATGAGTTACACAATATTTTATGCCTTGTAAATCCAAATTTGCTGAGAACACCTCTGTCGAGACTGGCACGTTTGATGCTAAAAGTAAAAGCAGTCTTGCAAAACAAATAATGGCTTCCTTGACTAGATTGATAGGTAAGAACATCGATGATGCAGTAGAGGAATTCAGAGCACCGATAGATCCATTAGTGCACGTGCACAAAGGAAACATGGACTTGTGACAATCGGGTACTGAAACACACTCTTTGTGTCCTTTTACTGTAGTGCCCCATGAGTACTTAGCATGTACGCTAAGTGTGTTCCCGGAAGGCACAAGGCTAACTAGAAAAAAATCTTTGTCTAGAGTCGAAAGTTGAATGAAGACTTGGCAAACTTCAAAATATAATAATAAAAAAATTTGCATCGCAGGTCGAGATAATGCCACTAAGGGTCGGTATTATGGTCTGAAGGTCAGTTTTATCATCTGAAGGTCGAAGGAATACTTGCAAAGTTGCAAGCCTTCCTTCGACCTTTGAATGATAAACCCGACCTTCAAACCATAATAACGACCTTCAGTAGGGTCATCCCGACCTTCAGTGGGATAAACCCGACCTTCCACCAATTCAACCCAAAAATTCTAATTCCCCAAATCAAAAGTCTCAACATCATTTTGCATACAAAGTCTCAACATGTCATAAATCATAAGAAAATAGTAAAAAAAAAACCTAAAAAAATACAAAAAACACAAGCAAACTGTTCATGTTCAACTGGAAAAAAACTTAGTTCGATGCACACCTCAGCAATCTCATAAATTTCTAATTAACACTATCACTTCAAAAGCAAAGAAATTAAACGATCATTGAAGGGGGAAAAACAAAGAAATTAAATGTGGGGGAAAAAAAAAAACCTTACTTGTGCATTGTCAGACATGGTGATGGTGACAGTGGAGTTGAAGAAGATAGGAACTAAACTTGTTCTCCGGCTCCGGCAATTGGTTTAGACTGAATCTCCTTCGTCTGGTCTAGAAGGGAGAAAGCCCGAACTCTTTGTTGTGGGGGTGAGCTAGACTAATGGCATGAGACCTTCAAGGAAGTATACATGGCCAGAATTCTCAGACCTAAAGAAAGGAAGATGACTTTGGAGTTGGCAGTGCTGAGTTTTGGTTTGTTTGAGGATGGGCAGCAACTCCGAAAATAAGGAAGGAACTTGATCCTTCGACTGCCACCGCTCTTCAGGGAATCAATCGTGCCTTTTTAACTACTCAACCATGCATGCATGGGTGTCTAAAGGTCGGTATAATTATTCGAAGGTCAGTATTGTATGCCTAAGGTCGATATTATCCTCTGAAGGTTGAAGAAAGACTTTTAAGAGGTGAAATTGGCCAAGTCTTTGCATCGACCTTCGGATGATAATAACTACCTTAGGATCATTATACCGACCTTATGCATACAAATTAGACCTTCCACCATTTCAAACTGACAAAAAGCTTTTTTCCCTCCTTCAAACTTAGATCTCATTGCCCAGTTGCTTATGTTGCTTGAATTTTTTTCCATATTATTCATTCATCACCTGTAGTTTTTTTCATATTATTTTTAATTACACAATGTATCCAAAACAAGTAATATTGTTTGCATAATTTACATGTATCCAAAAAAATACAAACATGATATAATCCAAAATAATCACTACGATTGTACGTTGTTGACTTCCAGTGTGATCAGTGCCATCTCGACCTTGATGCACTTGGGTCCATTTGGAATATCCTCCAGTGATGGCATCGTCTTCCCAACTCATGTAATGTGCAATATATGCTGCACAGCTAGTCGAATCAGGCTGACTTGGGAGGGCTTTAATGCCCAAAAACTCATATAAGAACTTGAGGGGTGGCGCAGCAACTCCCATATTGGAATAATAGTCGGCCTATACCAGAAGAGAAGGCAACATCCGACAAACCAGATCCATCAACTCCATCCTCCGTGCCTTCACCATTTTATCTCGTGCTGGCCTTGGATCATATAGAGTGACCTTCGCCTTCTTTAGCGAGATCCGTAGGAGTACCCAGTGACCCTTATAGCAACATGGCATCAAGACCTACAAATCCATCGGGAAATATTAAATTATTTTAAAATGAAATGTAACTTAAAAAAAATAGTAAATATGTTTATTACCTCATCGACCCGCCACCAGGAGACCTTATTGTCATCTCCGATTCCCTTCTCTCAGCCGATGAAACCATCATCAAACTTGTGGGTCTCAAGCTCCCCTCGAGCGGATGGAGAAACAAAAGGGGAATGAAGCATACTCTACGAATTGAATAATATTTAAACGACATTATATGAACAAAATACTTTAAACACTTGATAACAATTAAACAAAATACTTACGTAGAGATAAGATGGGATAATGGCGAATCTCCCCGCCGTAGGGTAGGCAGCCGGATGGCATGTAGCTGCCCATTGGAGCCCTCTAATGAACTGATCGACATGAGGGTCCTCCAACTCTGGAGTGCAATCTCGAACGACCTTAAAAAGGTTCCCGTCAAAGGACTGGAATCCCCCGTCGAGCGGCTGCCACAAAAAAAAAACCACAAATGTTAGGAAATATTAATAATTACTCCCACATACCAAAAACAACACAATAACTTAATAATCAAGAGAAAGCTAAATTGTATTAACAGAAGGCATGTAAATACCTCTCCGATTCCCCGAAGAGTAGAAACTATCCAAGTGGCTCCGGGTATGGGAACTGTCCACTCCAAGAAACATGGAGCCCTCCCCTGGCATCCTTACCGGAACTGCCTCTCTCCCTTTATTTGTTCTGGGCTTCTTCTTTGGACCCCCAAACTCTCTATGATGAGAGGGGTTCGTGAACGGAGACATGAGACTTGCAGCTCGAACCTTGATCCGAACAGCACGTCCTCCCTCCTGAAATAAATTAAAATCCAATTATTAGAACATAAAGAAATTAAATTAAAGACACTTGAACATGGCATTTAAATTTGAAATTAAGAAATAAAACTAATTAACTTGTCTAATTAGGTCATGTCTAACCTAAACAACAGTGTCAGGTACAACATTCCTAGATAGAGCGGGTGTATCCTCCCTCTCAATGGCATCCCCATCTGCTTGCTATTTAAAATAAACTATCTAATAATGAAAATTGGAACACATGAATTATTCAAAAATACTTAAATGTTTAAACTAATCTGGATAGTCGTCCGAACCTCGACTGGAGCAAGAGGATCTGCCACCTCCTTCTCATGAACATCCTCCTCCAACTGTTATTTAAAATAAATTAACTAACTACGTAAATCAATTTAAGTATGAAATAAACAAAAACACGGAAATGTATTTTAACTAACTTGGTCGGTCGTCCGGACCTTGAATGGAGCAGGTGGGCCTGCATCAAGTCCAGGACCAATCCACTGCTTCTGATAGTTTCAAGGAAAATAAATACAATTAATTTCAATGCCAATAGCTAACTAATTCAAATTGCACAGCACATACTAACCTGATGTGAAGGAGGAGATCTCTGACTACCCTGCTGCCCTCGGCTCTAGCTCATCTAGTCACTGAAGGATAGCCATGTGCCGAGCCAGGGCCGCGTGCTCCTAATGCTCCAACTAACCACTCACCCACTGATGCAGCTCCACAAAGCGAGCATCAACATGCTTGCTAATTTGGGCATGGACCCACTCCTCAGACTCTCCCAATAAAGTTCTGAGCTGAGCCATCATGTCGTCACCCGTAGGAGTAGGACAACAAGGCCTCCCAATGCTCTCGGGAGCATGCTATAATTTTAAACATAAATTATAATAAATATACATATTGAATTGAATGCTTGATTTTAACAAACATGAAAAGATACATACCTGGTGGTGATCCTCATCCACCCGATGACCCTTGGATTTCACAGGGGATGTAAGTCGCTCCTCGGCATGCTCCTCCTCGTCCATTAGGATCTTGACTTCCCCAACTCTCGAGGCAGGTGATTAAAAATAAAACAGATATAAAACAAATAAGAAATCATCTCTATTTAATTTACAATTTACTAATTCAACTATCATTAGACTAACCTCTATAATCGCATAGGGGGGTGACTACTGTAGGATGACTTGTCGAAATGAGCTGGGCTTTGAAGCCCCACAACAAATAGGTGGAATATATGGGAGGTTATCAAAATCAGTCCAATAAGGCATCTGTCGCTCCTGCTCATCTGGCTCGATGTATGGTGATGAAGTAGATGCCTGTGAACATCATAATTTAGTTTAATGAACATCTGATTTTTTAAAATTTAATTAAAAAAAACACAAGTGGAAAGGTTGATTGCTTACCCTATCTAATATATGATGCCACTATACTCTGGAACTGGAGTAAATCGGCCTTTGGAAAAGAAGGCACCTCGGGTGCTGTGTAGTGCCAGGTCTAGAAGCTCCAGTAGGAGCAACAAAGCATAAATACGGTCACAGGACCAGGAAGTGGGCATACATCCACCATTGAATTAAAAGAAAAAAACATCAATAAGGACCAAAAGGTGAATATAAATCGTAATAATTCACAAGAAATGGTAGATTTGAAGTTATACTACCACCACCCAGGCATTACCATATAAATGCCTCTTTGTTTCCCTAGACGTGTCAACAATGGCATGTTGGAATTCATACTGTGTCATGATCCATCCTATGGTGCCCCAGGGAAGTACCTCTGCCCCTGGCAAAATCTCAAGTATGGACCACAAGTAATACGGAATGACTGTTGAAGACTCGCATGTCAACAGCCAATATCCGATTATGATGCCATAAGCAAGCCTGTGCTCCAGCAATCCAACATCCATAGGGCTAAAAATGGCAAGGGCCTGTGTTGGGTTTAGTGGAATGGGCCCTAATAATCTATCATGTGCGGAGTGCCTCAACAACTGCTGCAATATAATCCGCTCATCCACTGGGCCAAATCGAAGTCCGATGATCAGGGCATACTCCTGAGGCCCAAATCGATGTAGTCTACCTCCGATGTGGAACCATATCTCATCGGGGTGAGCATCGAGGAAGTGAACTTCCCTAAGCACATAAGCTGCAACACGGGCAAAAAAACGTCCGGCATTTTCGGGTAGCTCCAGCATGTGTCCGAATGGACCCCTCCTGAATCGCTCCTCTACCCCATGGTGCCTGACCAAGTCAACTACCTTTGCTATCCACGAATACTTGCAATGACAACTCATAGTCTTACCGGGAGGCACAACACGACTATGCTTGAAAAACCATCTCCCACTCTCAGGCTTCATATCTTTGCAAATATAATAATAATAATAATAATAATAATTCGCTAGATTGACAAGCATATTAAACTAAGCTTTACTTATTCATATGTAAAATAAATAAAAAAAGCTCCAAAACATTTGTTATCGCATGCAAATATTATTTAAACCATAAAACATATTATTTTATAGAAAAACCTATAATAATATATAATTTTTGATGGATTTTGTTTATGATTGAGGAAATGTTGAGACTTTGGCTGCAAAATGGTTAATAAACAGTTGGGGAGGTTTAGAATGGGTTTGAGTTAGCATTTCTGGGTGAATTGGTGGAAGGTCGGGATAATCCCACTAAAGGTCGAAGAAAGACTTGGCCAACTTCGAACTTTCCCAAGTATTCCTTCGACCTTCAGTAGATCCTCTCGACCTTCAGTAGATTATCCCAACCTTTGGTAGATTATCCCGACTTTCGGTGGGATCATCTCGACTTCCACCAATTCAACTGAGAAATTCTAACCCAAACCTTCCCAAATGTTTATTAACCATTTTGCAGCCAGAGTCTCAACATTCCCTCAATCATAAGCAAAATCTATCAAAAAGAAGTTAAAAAAAAAAAAAAAACTGAAGCAAACAGTTCGTTCGAGTTCAACTGAAAAAAAAATACAATTCAATGCACACCATAACAATCTCATAAATTTCTAACACTATCACTCTAAAAGCAAAGAAATTAAACTATCATTGAAGGGGAAAACACAAAGAAATTAAACGAAGCACAAAAAAAAAAGAAAAAGAAAAAGAAAAAAAAAAGAGAACTTACCTGTGGTTGATGTCGGAAGGCAAAGGTGACGGTGGAGTTGAAGAAGATGACTTGCTACCTTGTTAGCTTGTTTTTCGGCTCCGACAACGGCAACGGCCAAGAATTTTTTAAATTTTGAGTTTTTTGTTTGTTAGGGGGACGGATCGCACCTCGGCTCATAGAAGAAAGGAAATGTACCGTTCGATTTCCATAGGGGCATGAGTGTTTTTTCCATCGGTCAACCCTTTCAAATCCAGATTCGTACCAATTTGGGTATCCAATGAAAATAAATTATCCAATTGGACATTATTGAAATGATTTGAGAAATTGGATATGTTTAAAATACCCTATTCAATTTTGGATATTTTTTAGAAATTTCCACTACTTAATATTTGATGACACATGGACAATTTGATGATGTGGACATTATTGATGATGTGGACAATTTTACTAGTAGTATATTTTCAGAGAGTAAATATACTGTTAGGTCAAGTTTAGTCTAACCACCATAAGGTGATTTATGTATCTAATTTCGTAAAGGTGACCGATCAAATTAAAGAAAAAATTGCAACCCAGTATTTAGTTTTTCATGGGGAAACCAAGTAAATTTTCTGGTCCAATTTTGCAGACTTTTGGGTCCAATATGGCCCATGCATTTATAATAGCCCAAAAGTATTATGAAGTAAGGATTTTGTTTACGTAAGCACAATCCCTGGCAAACCGAGGCCTTTGGATCCCAGGGATTTGTAGAATATAAAGGGCCCAATCCATTAAATATCTCCCTGGAGCAAGCCGAATCAATAATTGTCACACTGAAATCCTCCATTCATCATCATCACCACGACCGTCGTCTCCGTCCCCAAACCCTAGCCACCTCTTACAGTAAAAACCCTAATCCCACTTTGTCACCGTCATGGCTAAGAAGCGAAAGTCCCGAGCTTCAGAAACCCCACAAGCCCAACCACAGCCCGCGGAAGAAATTCCGTCCCAGGAACCGAAACAGGAGCCAGAGCCTGAACCCGAACCCGAACCCGAACCAGTTCAAAATAATCAGGGACCAGAAGCTGCTGCGGAAGAAGAAGCAGATCCGGATGAAGAAGTTGAATTCGTTGAAGAAGTTGAGGAAGTAGAAGAGGAGGAGGAAGAGGAGGAAGAAGAAGAAGAGAACGCCGGAGGCGAGGGTGATTCGTCAGGGAATAAACAGGTGAACGGGGGAGCTGAAGGTGGAGAGCTTACTAATGATGACGAGGATGACGACGATGAGCCATTTGAGAATCTTCTAGAACCTTTCTCGAAAGACCAAATGGTAGTTTTACTCAAGGAAGCGGTGACCAAGCACTCCGATTTGATGGAAAGTGTCAGGAAGCTTGCCGATGCAGACCCTGCCCACCGCAAGATCTTCGTTCATGGCCTTGGTTGGGACACCACCGCTGAAACCCTAACCAGTGTCTTCGGAAAATATGGTGAGATCGAGGATTGCAAGGCTGTGATTGACAAAGTCTCTGGCAAATCTAAAGGTTACGGATTTATACTTTTTAAGCACAGAAGTGGGGCCAGGAAAGCGCTCAAGGAGCCTCAGAAGAAGATAGGAAATCGCATGACATCTTGCCAGTTAGCTTCAACTGGTCCTGTCCCTGCCCCGCCCCCCACTGCTGCCGGCCCTCCAGTATCTGAGTATACTCAGAGGAAGATTTTTGTGAGTAATGTGTCAGCAGACCTTGATCCACAGAAGTTGTCGGAGTTTTTTTCCAAGTTTGGGGAGATTGAGGAAGGTCCATTAGGATTGGACAAGCATAGTGGAAAGCCTAAAGGATTTTGTTTGTTTGTATACAAGAGTCTTGAGAGTGCAAAGAGAGCACTAGAGGAGCCTCACAAGAATTTCGAAGGGCATACATTGCATTGCCAGAAAGCTATCGATGGGCCTAAGCCAATTAAAGGTAATTATCCTCAGCCTCAACAGCAACAGCATTATGGTGGTACTCAGCAACATCATCACCATCAGCAACAGCAATATTATGGCCATCCGGCCAAGAAAGGGAAGTATTCAGGTACTGGAAGTGGGCCTGCAGGGTCAACTGGGCATTTAATGGCACCTGCGGCTGGACCAGCTGTGGGTTTTAATCCAGCAGTGGCTGCTGCGCCAGCTTTGACACCGGCCTTGGGTCAGGCATTGACAGCTTTGCTGGCTACTCAAGGAGCTGGATTGGGAATTGGAAACTTGCTTGGAGGTCTTGGGGGTCCCGTCAACCAGGGAGTCCCTACAGTGATGAATAATACTGGGTATGGAGGACAGGGTGCTGGTGGGTATGGTACTCAGCCAGGAATGCAGGGAGGTTATCAGAACGCACAGATAGGATCTCAGGGCGGTGTTAGGCCTCAGCAAGGTGGATACATGGGCCATGGTCACTAGGTGAGTGGGATTAAATACATTTACTTATGTGATAAGATTTGCCTCTGCTATTAATCTCTGGCTCATTCAAATGATTCATAATCTCTACATGATTTGTTTGTTGACAAGATAAAAACTTTTAATCTAGTATCAGAGAATTGATTGTGCTGAGAAACAAAAAATTAAATAGTAAAACAAGTATGTTTAGAATTAGATGGTTATAGATGAGGCTACCAGAATGTCACATTTTCTAAATATTGAAATATGTCTTGGATTTTCTTTTTATCACTTGATCTATCCAAAGATTGTTGGAGGCATTGACCTGCTTCACCCAATTGTCAAGTTTCAATTTTGAATTCTACTTTTGGGCAGTTTTGTTGGATGCAGTTCTTTGTGGTGTTATATCTTAGTAGGCGTCTCTTAGGTTACTAGTTCCATTATTTTTTCCTCATTTCTAAGCTGAGAAACTAGACTTGATCAGACAATATTTTTTCCGTTGCATGTGACACTAAATTCACATAGAATGGACAATAGAGTATATTGAACTATCAATTTCTGAGGGACAAATAAGCATCATTCGGCAAGGGATCAGGCTGTCTGATCACTACCAAATGTTTTGTCCTTGTATCCATTGCAATGAGATCAAGTGTCATGGTAAATTGTTTACCTTTCCTTTGCAATAGTTTGATATTTTATGGACGTTAGTTCATATTGTCATGTAATTGATGCTTTGCAGATCTTCTAAATCAAGCTACATAAATTCTAAGCAATAGCAATGCCCTTACCTTTGACTTGAGCAGAGTAAAAATTGTATTGGCATGCTTTTACTGTTAACGGCATGTAAAGTGGCTGCTCTGGGTTCCATTTATAATTGTTAGCATATCTTAAACGTGCTAATGAACTCTAGATATGTTAAGTCCTGTTCTGTCTTAAATACCTATTGGAGGTTTTTTTGTATTCTAGATGTCGAAGTCCATTCTAGATACTGGGAATGTCTTTATCCATAGTACTTAAATGAACATGTTCAGCTATTTGCTTATAGATTGTCATATTTATCATCCCAGTAATTGTTTTGTGAATGTGCTAAGAACCTGGTGGAGTTATTTGGTGTTCAGGTTATAAAGTGGCCTGAAGGAAAGACTTAGTGTGTCATTTTATGGTAGTTCGAGTTTTGCTTAGTGGGCTATGGGAAAAATCTAGAAGCAATCTAGAGTTGAATGTGAGCTATATTAGTACATGCTGTTTAAACGGTTATCTATAATTTTATTACTCTTTTTTGTATTTTTTATAAGCTCTTTTTTCCATCATCCAATTTTCATCTAGTACTTGGTCCCTTCCTCAGGAGAATTTCTGTATGGATTTTCCAGGTATTAATCTTGTGAACTTGTAATATTTGCATAGTTCCAGAGGCAATTGAATAACAACAAGCATCATGTCTATGGCTTCTCTCTATGTTGTTATGTCATACTTTTTGTATCCTGTATTGCAATAAGTGTCATAAATTGTTTTGGTAAATACTATGTAACTGAATATTACTTTCTTTTGATCATTGGTATTCATGGCACTTGGCACCCAAATACATACTTTCCTAAACAACTAATGTTTGGTTTGCATCTAAACTCTTTCTGGGATGTTTCTATGATTCAGTTTGAAGTTTTAAATTGTGTAGTGTAATGAATAAGAATGGGTCGCTATTCTGCTAAAACTATTTTTGTATTCCTTTAAATCAAGTTTTCACCTTCTACGTATTCATTGTGCAGATTCCTTCATAAATGGTTCAATCTTTAGTTTTGGACTGGTGATTCTCTGAAGTTCCAGACTATTGCAAATGAAGTCTTTATATTGTTGCAAAAAGTACTGTTTGCTTAAAGCTGGATCTTAAACTTGTATTTTTTAATCTATTTTGATTTCAGTCTTGTGCTTTTCAAAACAATGTATTACTTTATTTCTAATAAACGGACTTTCAAAAATGGATTGCAAAGCAGGTAGGGTATCCATCCTGTTGATTGTTTGCCACTTGAATTTTGCTGGATGGCACTTATCGAAAGCTTAAGATCTGTTTTACATAATGTATTTTTAAACAGCTGGATCAATTCTCTTCAAATGTTTTGATCTCTTGACACTTTGTTCCTTTTTTTAATTTCATGGTAAAAAATGAGTATCACTGTGTTAATTTCAAGATGTAACCTATTTCATGAATGTCTCTATATCAGATGAACTGCAGGTAGTTTTCCTGGAGAGACAAGGTTGTATTGGCATCTCAGCTCAGCTGTGTCTTCTTGTTTTATTTGCTTTGTTTTGCTTTTATTCTGACTGTTTTTACTGGCTAGCATGAGCTATGCTTGGCAAAGCATACAAACTGAAGCGTGGGTTACTTTGTATCACATGCTAAGCATTGAATGTGGTACCTTGTTTAAGATTGCAAAAGCATGTCGTGGAGAAGCCAAAAGGTATGAGGAATACCACAAATGGATTGGTTTGCTATGGCTTTTTGCTTTTAAGGGATGATTGGAGGATCTTGTCGATAACCAATGTTGTTTGGATTCTTTTCTTGCATTTCAGACTATGTTTCTCTATTAAAGTAAACAAAAAGGAGCATAAGTAATTTGGGTAAAAGTAGGTTTAGAGTTCATATTCCTCCCCAATTGTTTATTACTGGGATTGTGGGTATTACATTTACAGGTTTGACACCCGGTTTTTGTTATGTGTTGTCCATTTGTTTATTTTTGTTATGGCTGGTCGGGGGAAAATTGCAGCAAGTTTTGTTGTGGGGATTGGACCCTCTCCTATATGATGATCTAAGAAAGTAAAATTCATATTTCTAATGTTTTGTCCACTCTGCAAATTTAGATTTATATCGCATTCACGTTTGTACTGGAATGGAGCACAGATCCTTCATAGTTTTGACCCCAGTTATTTGTAAATGTTTGCTAAACGGATGGGATTGAAGATGCATGCATGCTCTATTACTTCTCTCATGGATTATAGTATACAAGTTTTAAGATTTTTAAATTAACTTTTTATTAAGTCAAATTATTGTTTTAAAATGCATGTAAATTAAAATGATGGCATTTAGCAGGGAATAATGATAATATACTTCTCAAACTCAAAGGACCGATCCACTACTCCGTCCAAGGTCATATGGATTTGTGGATTTTTGGTAATATATTTTTTGATGATGGTTGTAATAATTTATTTGGCGCTTATTGCTCAACTGGTTACATTTTGACATTAATATTTTTTTTGTCTTTAAATTTTTACAAATACACTTTTAAATGGTTTATAAATATCTGTGTAAATCATAGTGACCTTAAGATAGTTTTGATTAACATCACTTTTTTTTTTTTTTTTTATTTTAAATTTCCTTAAAATGCGAAGGAATACGTTTGAGTTTTGTATTTTTCTTTTTTTTCTTTTAAAAAAAATTTTTAAATTAATTTTCTGGCCGTCCTTTAAATGATGAAATGTTTTCTGGCGACAAGAAAAATAAGATACGGTAGTAGGTTTGAGGATAAATTTATTATTATTATGTGGAATTAAAATATCTGTGAATGCAAAAAAATATAAAGTTGAAGGGATAAACCTTTATTGAATAATTTAAATTCTTAAATTAAAAAGAATTTGTAAAGAAAGTTGATGTTTTAGAAGTTTAGGAATACCGGAATGCAGGAAATAGGAGAAAATAAAAAAAGAGGGATTTTGGTTTTACAGACAAAGAACGCAATTGACTTCACTACGCTTGATTGACAGTCAGCGTCCAGATGTTGGTCCCTGAAGTATGTGCATGAAGGCTGACTTGACTTGTTTGATGCTGTGACAATAGGATGCGGAAGTGTGCCCAAAGGCTTGCCCTAGATAGATCAGACCACTTATTAATTGGGCTCCAATGGTCGGTTTTATGTGGATAGGATTTTGGAAGGTTGAG
>JAOXNR010000022.1:11198355-11210301 GCA_028571225.1 Parsonsia alboflavescens
GATGTGATGTCTCCCTTCTTTCTCCATAAAAAGATGATTGAGATGAAGATTTATCCATGAAGTACCTACAAAATGAACAAAAAAAAAAAAAAAGTTAAAATTGTATATCCTCACAATCCACTCATGCATCTCTCTTAGAGATGGCTTTTTCTCAATCTAATGTGCTCACCCCCTTACGCCTTTTACCCCTCTTAGCTCTTTTTCAAGTTATTAATGCAACTTCAAGAGTAGACAATTACTCAACAAGGTAACCAAATCAAACATCAAAAACTCAAAGAAAATAGTTCGTATCTTCCAACATATAAGATTCAAAGAGATAACGGTTTCAAAGAAGATGGACATTGAACACAAGACAATAGGTCACACACTTAGAATTCATGGAAATTAGATGATAAGCAATTTATCAAATACCTTGAGGTCAAAGAGTTGTGATCCCAAGTTTCAACAATTTCAACGTGATCAAGTGTTCCAATAACAAGTTTTTAATAGGAAAATAGGCAATTCAACACAATATTTCACAGTTCAGGCTCTAACTATCAATTTGATCAACATATTAACAGAATTCAACTTTAAAAATAATAGATCAACCTCAATTTCAAATTTTGATAACTTTAAATATATATATATATATATATATATATATATATATAGAATTTTTTGAATTTTTCTTGGAGATCTTTAATCTCTCATTTTTTTTTTTTTGTACTTTTTGTTTTTGTAGAGATGGTAGAAGAAGTAGAATCACCAAACAAATTGAATTATCCTTCATTTTTGGTCTTGGACACAATTCCACAATTCAAAGTGGAACACAAGAAGAAAAGATAGGATTCATGTAAAAGAACAAACATAAAAATCACATAAGATCATAGGATTTCAAAGAAACAACATGATCTTAACATTTAAACAAGAAAGCAAGTAAAGATAGGCAAACCTCTTGATGAAAAACCTAGCTTTGACACCAGGAAAATGATGTGATCTCAAAATTGTCATGGATTCTTCATTCAAAATCAATCAAAGACACACCCATTTGAGATCAACCCAAGACCTCATTAAGAGGTTGAAGCTAGATTACCAATGACCATGATTATCTTCCAATATGATCTATTAGTTCGGATTTCATCAACCTAATTCAATTACCCTAGCCAAGTATTGAAGAATTCAAGAGTTTCACTAAGAACCCTAGAAGAACTATTAGATGAACACTCAAAAAAATAGGAGTTTAATCTAAAAGGATTCTCTCAATTGATATAAAAGTATTTGTAAGTGAGTGGTTTGGATTACAAAGTTAAGGAACTATATATTGTCCCAAAGCCTAAATTAATCTAATAATTCTTGTGTAGATAATTAGACATGTTTACCTTTAAAACATATAAAAAATAACAAGAAGAAAGCATTAAAATTCAAAGAAAACAACAATTTGGTTGGCTGACCTGGTGCCTGTCCGGTGCTAGATGGTGCATCAGATGGCCACGAGATCTATAAACGAAATAGATCCTTTGTTGATCGGGGCTCTTGATCCTTTCCATCCGGTATCGGATTGCCCCTGTTCCAGCCTTGCTTGTTCTTCTTTCGCCCCTTGTTCTATGTCTTGTCCTGCCTTCAATTTGCACTCTTTGAAGACTTGGACTAGGGTCTGTAAAGCTCATTTCCAAGCCTCCAAACTCTTCTAATGAGTCTCCTACTTTGATTAAATCCAAGGCTCTTCAATTTGGTCTTCATCTACAAACGTAATTTCATGGAACATGGCATCTTCTTCAAGTTGATCTTCCTTGATTTGCATCGATGTCATCTTGTCTGCTTAATCTTCAAAGTATCATTCTTATACTTGAAGTATAAGTCTTTATGCAAATAAATCAACTTCTTCATCTTGTAACTCTTCAATCCATTCATTGAAGCTCTAGCTTTTTTAGAATTGAACTTGAATCTTCTCATCTCCTCATATGGTAGCTTCCAAAGTCTTGATAGTTCCTTGATATCCATTAGTTAAAGTTCAATTAGGATCTTTATCTTTGGGACTATAAGTAGTCTCTTATTTTTAATTTCCTACAATAATTATCTACAAATAGCTTTCAATTTGAATTGAATCAAATGTTAAGATCAAACATGGTCTTTCATGAGTGTTCTTGATAGTTCCTCTTAGGGTTCTTAGATCACTTCATATAAGGCATTCCATCACTTTGGGGTGAGGTATTGAATTGTCTACCAAATCAAGAGATTGGTTGTTGTTGTTAACCAACAAAAGTCAATCTAATTACCCTTGAACCTTTGATGAGTCCTACACTTTCATTGATTAATTTTTGAATGCTTGAAACCTAAAACCTTCATCCATCAAGAATAACATCAAAGGTCAACTTCCGTTTTGTGCTTTAGGTCCTTCCACTTCATCAAGGTTTATCAATGGTACTTTTCTCCTTGTAGGTCTGGGAGGAGCTCCCAAATCCCTACAGTCTGACTGCTCAATCAAGCTTGCCTGGGAGGATCCCTTTCTCTAGAGGGGGTTCTTTCTGAAACTTCGAGACCATTATGCTACAACTCTTGTCGACAAGTCCTAGAGATAGTAGCTCTATTTAGCTTGTACAAAGGTCATATTCAAGTCCATTCCTGAGGGTGTCACCGAGATCCATAAGTGGTGGATATCGTCTTATAATCCCATCATTCTATGGATGCTAGTTACAAGCCGTTTCATTTGGAGGGTCTTGTTTAGGCTATTCTCTATTTTGCGGGAGTCCACAACGATGTTGGCCTTCTTTTGACCTTGGTGGTAGAGGTAGTCCTCCACCCTCTCTGCCTTGGTGTTTTGGGCCACTAGAACATTGTTGATTATCTTGCTAAGATAGTGTTGTACTCCTCCCCGCTGAAACAAAAACTCTTCTGCTTGAAAAGTTTTCTAGTGCCGATATCATCCGTTCGAGTAGGTCACTTGGGACTATAACGTGGCTTCCTCTAGATCCCTATGGAGCCTAAGGATACCTCGCGGGTAAGTTTGTATGCTTTGGAAGATCTCGACCCGTCTCTATAGATCTTAAGGGATCTGTATCCGTATTTCCCCTTGAACATCCTAAACGTGTTGGCTTAAGAATTCCAATTTGACCTAGATTAGGAGGATAAACATTTCATCTTCTCTTCCCTTAGAAGGGGATTTTGGTATAATCTCTCCAATGCATAATTCAGTCTAACATGGTCGTCCACGGCAAGTTGGTTGATCGTGCCATAACAATATGAATTTTTGTAGATTATTGGAAAGAATTTTTGGCTGATGTTCTTCCCAAAAACGACACTAGAAGTGATGGAGTTTAGATTAGATTATGGGTCACTCCAATTACTATGGTGTCTGCAAGAATAATCAAGAAAATAAGATCACTTGAGTGGGCTATAGCCATTGGGATAATTCCGATCCCAAAGTTAGTTCATGTACTTAGAAAGAAAAGGATAAGAACTATTTTCCTTCCACAGAGTGTTGTTGTGTGTCTAGGGGAGTTGAATCCCATTTTAATGGTATAGTTACCTTATTCAAATTGATCTCAACCTCATGAATTTAGGACAATGGCATTGATTGTGGGATTGTATCCCATTAATCTTTCTTGAAATAATGGAGTTTCCTTGTTGAAGTGTCTTACTTTCATGCACGTTTCTCTTTATGAGTTATTATGACCTAGAGTTGGACCTTGAGAATGTGATCTCAAGCTCTTAGAATGAGATAGGACCTTGGACCTCGAGGAAGCAAGGTCCTAGGTCGTGACTATGAGTCATATTTAATTAATAACTCCCTTCTCAGTGGACCTATGTCTCGTATTTTTAGACCTTAGAGGTCTGGATCCATTGTGAAAACAGTTGGTTTCCCAAATCTTGGATTTGGTTATTGGGTATTTGGAGTAGGTTTCTCAAGTCATACACGTTTACTTATCAAATTTAGAGAAAATAAGACCCTTTTAGCTCATTTAGTATCATTTTTCCAAAACAAAAAATAAGTTTAGAACATTTGTCGCTTTTGATTTAATGAATTTTTGATAGTTGATTGGATTATTTCCTCCCCTAACCTTTGGAGCCTAGGTTTGCCACCGGTAACGGACCTACATTTCCATAAAAAAATTAAAAGAGACTTTAAAAGTTATATATAAAGATTGAGAATCTATTGTTACCAAATGAAAAAAGATAGGAACTTAAGTGAATCAAGCATTAAAGTTTGGGAATTAATTTTTTTTTTCCAAGAAAAATCAACAAAGAAAAGAATAGCGGCATTACATAGTTCTTAGATCAATGTTTTAAAAATTAGACCGGACATTGAATCGAAAAAGTTACTAATTCACGGTTCAATGGTCTAACTATAATTGAACCGAAAATATTATATAAAAAATAAAAAACATATTTCTTATCGATATTTTTTTATTGTCAATAATATAAGATATAATAATTTCATAATACAATAATATTGGAGTTAAATTTATAGATATTATATTAATCGTTTTTTATAATTAATAATCGTAAGTTCGAACTTATAGGGATTTAAAAAAGCTATTTTTTAGAATGGGTAAAGCTTGAAATTTATAAGATATTTTATTTATTTATTAATATTTAATAATGAAGTATATTTTGAGTAAATTTGTTAATTTTACAATAACCAAATGAGTAAATTTATAATTTAATTGAAGAATGATTTAATATTAAAGTATATTAAAAAAAATTACCGAAATTTGGCCTCAATTTGGATTTTTTGAAAAATTGATTGATTCAGTATTAGACTGTTCGGTTCATTAATCAAATCAATTGATTCATCTAGATTTTTTATTTCAAAAACGATTATGATAAAAAACAGTTCAATACCCTTTTGAATCGATTCGACAATCTATTTCTATAGGCTTCAAATTCAAGTCCCTTCCATTCCTATTTACCCGGAGAAGAAAAAAGAAAAAAAGGGGTTGGGGAATTAGGTATATCCTCCCAATCTAGGGTTTTTTACACCACACCCGTATAAAATGCCCACACTGTCCCTCAGTTCTTCTACCTTCCTTGCTACTTATTTCTGCCGTATCTGTGTCAGAACCACGTTTTCGTACTAATTTTTGATTAGATTCTGAAAACATGGTTGTTACCTTCTCGGATCTTCACACAGAGGCTGGTGCCAAAGCTCTTAACGAGTATCTCTCTGGCAAAACCTATGTTTCTGGGTATGTATTCTTGAATTTTATCCAAGTATAATTTCTCTTTATGATTGATTGTTCGATGAACATATTTCTTTAAAATGCTATTTTTTTCCACTTAATTTTGGTCCATGATTTACAGAGATCAACTGACAAAGGATGATGTTAAGGTTTTTGCCTTTGTTGCCGAGCCGCCTTCCGCTGATCTGTACCCCAATGCCTGCCAGTGGTACCAATCTGTAGCCTCCAAGCTCGCCCCAAGGTGTGAATCTCCATTTAGTTGATGCACGTCTTTGTGGGTTTGGCTTTATCTATGGTTTACTTGCGCAAATTGTTGGTAGTTGATTCTCTTTTTCTATGATAGCGTGAAGCTAGTAATTTTTTGCTTAATCATAATTTCTTGGGATTTCTGTAGCTTTCCGGGAAAAGCTGTTGGAGTGAGAATTGGCCAATGTGCTGCTGCAGAAGCCCCTGCCAAAGAAGCCAAGGTAAATCATTTCTTAAGGAACATTTACTGATTTCGTGGTTTATATGATTTTTAAACGTCTATTGAAATGCTAATAATATAATTTCTGTCTGAGTTCAATATCAAATGTTCAATTTGTATTTCTTGTAAGGATAATCTTAAATCTCAATGATTGGAATCTTGCAGTTGGAATATACTTATAGAAGTCTAAGATTTGGGATTTACTTCAATATGTTTTTACTGTGTAGACATTTATTAGAATGTATTTTTGAATTCCAACTGGAAACTGTATCTATCCTGGAATCCGTCCATTTGACCTGATACATTTAACGAGAAGCAAAAGTTGAGTCATAGTAGGATGCCTAGAAGGACTGTGCACACCCTTCGCATTAGCATGACCTTGGTTCTTGCCATAATTGATTGTCATGACCTAGAGAACTTCGAAGTTGGGACTAGACAGTTAAACTGCATTATTGTAGGATCCTTGTGATTGTCCAGTTCATCACTGGATGTCATTTAGTAAATTGGTTGACTATTGCAGTAAATTCCTACATGGAAAGCACATTGCTTAGCTAGTTAATCATGAGTAACTAAAGTGGCCATTCAAGAAAAAAAGTGAAATGCACATTGGTCTTATGAAGAATAAAAGAATGAGGAAGTATTGGTGCTTGGTATGATTTAATTAGGAAGAATTTGCATTGTCTATTTTGTGCTGTGAACTTTAATTTCAATTCTTGAACTGTTAAGTATTACTACTTACATGATGAATATTGCTAGAGGGTTGGACCCATGTGTTACCAGGAGCTGAATACTCAAATTAAGATGGTTTCTCGTGGCATTTTGGATTACAAATGCCACTGTTTTAGGGAACTGAATATTTGTTTTACACAGCTATTCAATGTTGGATGTATGTAGTAGCTTATGAATTAAACTTATATGCATGTAATTTAAAGTCTTGTAGTCTGTTATGTATAGTTCAATTGTATGCTTGTCTAATGTCTACCCTGTGTTCTGAAACCTGTTTTATCCTGTTAAGATGAGATGTTCTCAAATTTGTGTACTATTGGTTATGCTATTATATTTTTGTTATTGTGGTTAAGATGGGTTAGCTGATAGCATGATTTTAATATGTAGTTTGATGTCAGAGCCAATGCTTTGCTGTTTGATGTCTGGCTGTAGTTGTCACTTATCCATTTTTTGTCTGTCTTTGCCAGGAAGCTCCTGCTGGTGATGACGATGATGATATTGATCTCTTTGGTGATGAAACAGAAGAGGAAAAGAAGGCAGCAGAAGAGAGACAGACTTCAAAAGCATCTTCCAAGAAGAAAGAGAGTAATTTTCATATTCACCTGTTATTTACGATTGTTTCGGTGAAAAATTCTGTGCAAATGCGACAGAGATATTTAGGCTTTTAAGATGAACCGAGATGCCTTAAGCCATTAAATGGACTAACTTAGCAGCATATGATTAGTTGAAATCACTTTTATCAGTGTTCTTCTAGGCAAGGCTACATGACTTGCATATGATTACAAATTATATGAAACTTGCCTTTGAAATTCACAGGGTTATTTCTTTTAAAAGAAAAAAAATGTTCTGCACTTGGTTTCACTAAATGGCTTTCTATTGTAAAGAAAGGGCCACCTTTAAGCATCCAGAGTTTTACCAATTTCAACACCAGGGAGAAGATAAATTATTTTCCTGAGGCTATATGTTCCTTTGGTTCCTTAGATGTAGAATAGTGTCAGTTTGTAATACTTGTTTAATTTCTTGTTTGAAACTTGAAGGTGGAAAATCATCTGTCCTCATGGACATTAAACCCTGGGATGATGAGACTGACATGAAGTTGCTTGAAGAGGCTGTTCGCAAGGTTGAGATGCCAGGACTTCTGTGGGGAGCGTGTATGCCTCAAGCTCTATCATCTAATTTTACACCTATTTTACACGTGCATATTTTTAAGAAAACATGAATGCCACAATTTCACAAGCATATGTTCCATTTTGGACTGACTGATAATTCTTGGGTTCTTATACAGCCAAATTAGTTCCTGTTGGTTATGGAATAAAGAAACTGCAGATCATGCTTTCCATAGTGGACGATCTTGTCTCTGTCGATGATCTGATTGAGGAACGTCTCACAGTCGAGCCCTGCAGCGAATACGTGCAGAGTTGTGATATTGTGGCCTTCAACAAAATCTAGAAGATGAAGGACTTTTAGCCAATGTTGTGGCCTTAATTTTTGCGATTTCCATTAGTTTTGTACCTTTTCTGCTTAATATATTTATCAATGTCTGATAGTTGTCATGTACTCCGTTCTTTAAGATAGACAGATGCTTAAAAAACCTACTTCAAGAATTAAGCTTTGAGGAGGATTTATGAAACCTGTCTTTGCCGAATTAGTTCGTGTTTTGAGATATCCATCTAGCAAACGTGATGGTGTTTATTGTTTTCTGCAGGAAACATTGCTCACACGATTTCAAAATAAGTTGTCTTTCTATGAAAAAAGGTTAATTACATAATATCTTTATTTTGTATTATTGAGATTCATTAATTGAGATTTTTTCAATATTATTCTTTATTTTATTCTTATCATAACTTTTTAGATAATTTGGATTTAAAAATACTTAAAAATAAAGACTCTTTACTTCACGTGCAAAACCGTAAAAGATGGTATGTCTTTAGTCAGGCCTAGGCCTACAGAAAAACTATAGAGAATGCAAAATTTACTCTTTCAAAGAAAAAGAATATTAAATGCAATTTTGTTGTCGTGAAAGGTTGTTACATTGGTTTCCATGAAAGGTTGATTTTTGTTTGGCTGAGAATAAAAACTTGTTCACAACTGTCATTTGGATTCACGTGCAAGAGAGAATGAACATTTACTCTTATATCGATTCTAAAAAGAGAAAGTATCTTTTTTAATTTCTGTCACCTTTTCCCACATTTCAAATCATTCCTAATCACTGGAATCAATCACCTATGAACAACTCCAGTATATCGGACGTCCAATGCATCAATTTTTGAACTCACATTTGTAAATGCGTAACCAATAAAATATTTTTACAAAAATGAAGAGGCCCAAAAGTTTTATATTAAAATACATTTACCAAGATAAAAATGGGCCTTAAATAATCCAAAGCTAGCCTTCCATCCAAATTTAAAGTACCATTTTAATTTCGATAATCATTAGCACTATTATAACTCAACATCAACTGGTGATATATGGAACTGTCATGCATAAACAGTCGAGATGACCTAATTTTGAATATTTGTGGGCGTCCAATCTTTTAAATATACACAAAATTTTGACAAATTATATATGCAAGTAAAATATATGAGCAATCACTATGTCTACTGAGCATATTATATGTAAGAGCAACTGTTATGAAAGAAACGACGAACGAAACACAAAATAGTAATAACTGATAATTGTGCATTTGTATTATGAGATAACAAATAAAAAAAATGAATAAAGTAGAAAACATAATATTTTTTTGAAAACATATTGCTTTTTTAATTTTTCATTCAATTGTGAAAAAGTTGATAACATAAAACATAATAAAATATGTAATAAGTTATGATTTTGGAAAATGAAAGGTGTAATTTAATTGGTGGTTTGTATTATTGATGGGGCTCAAAAGTGAACATTGGTCACCCCATAGATCCTGATAAAGTTTCGCGGTCAACAACCTGAGAAATGAAGGAAATGGTCACCAGAGTGAGCTGTCACCAGGGGAAGAGCTCCGATGCCTAAGTTAGTAAATCCGAGAGATAATCAAGGGTAAAGACCGTTCTTAGAAAACTATCGTGTTCAGAATGACTTAATCTATTCGTAGACTGATTATGTGTTTTTGATTAAGTAGAAAGAGAAAATCAGTTATCTCCCAGATTGGGCTTGTATTACGTAACACTAGGCAAATAGGATAATTGGGGGATTCTGTCGAATCCCTCCAATTGCTCCTAGAATCATGGAGATTCCCTGAGATGAGAGATCTTGTCATTCACGTCTTTGTTGAGAGCTACGAGTTGGCTAACCGATCTTCAGACCAACTGCGCGACGTCCCCGTGGACCTTGAGAGTCTCGAACGGCTCTTCTGGTGAGGTTGTGCCGAGTGATCCTTGGTTAATGGGAGTGATTAGAGGTCGCGCACCATTGGTCTTGGTATGGAAGATTTATGATTCGGGTCGGAGCTTGCCAGGTCGGAGGTCAGGGTCTGGCAAGACCTTTGCTCAAGCTCATTTAGGAGGTAGATAACCTCTAGGTCGATGACTTGGGAGGTCGGTGGTAGCTAGTCGCTGCCCACGTGTCCTCGTTGACTCTATGAGTCTGATTTCCAGGAATTGAAGGTATGGGGCTTTTTGCCCAGTTGGGTTGACTGCTGTTCAGATCTTACCCGTTTGTGTTAACTTGTTTGGGTCATACCCGTTTCACCCATCATTGGCCCCCTCTAGGCTCGGCGAGCTCAGAGGTCTTTGGTGCCTAAATTACCATCTTCAAGTTGTAGCCATTATTGGGTTCGCCGATTCCTTGTAACGGCTAGCTTTGGGGGTACCTTTAAATTCGCATCTCGAATCAAAAGTTGCAAGCTGGCTAATTATTTTTCAGTCGTGAGCTGAGTTGCGCACACCTAGTGGTGGCATGGAAGATACATGAGTAGGATTGGGACTCACTAGGTCATAGGCCATGGTCTAGTGAGCCCCCTGTTGTGCTCATTTGGAGGTCGGTGACCTCTAGGTCCGTGACTTGGGAGGTTGGTGGTAGGAGGTTCTTGCCCACTCTTACCTTGGGACTCGCTAGTTCTGACGTTCAGGTATTAGAGGTTACCATCTCTAAGTCGCGAGTCTGACCTTTAGGTGTTAAGAATCACCATCTCCAAGTAGAGGGCCTAACCTCCAGGCATTAGGGATTACCATCTCTAGGTCCTGGGGCCTGACTTTTGGGTATTAAGTAGCTACCATCTCTAAGTCGAGGCCTGACCTTCAGGCATTTGGGGTTGCCATCTGTAGGTCGTGTCCTTTGAAAGGTTGAGCTATTTTCTTGCAACTACTTGTGGGGCAGACCTTTAGGTATTAAGAGTTACCATCTAGAGGTCGTTGTTGTTGAAAGGTTGTGCCATTTTCTCACAACGGCTATTTCTGGAAGGAGATAAGTCCCTTCAACTTTGAAAAACTGATCGTCGGCCTAAGATCGGGAAGTTGCTTCTTTTCAACTTTATCGACATTTGACCCGTTTCAGATTTGAGAAAGCTCTCTATTTTTTTTTAATTTTTTTTTTTTTAAGAGGAGACTGAAGAGTTTTCAGCTCTTGGACAGATGACCAGCTTTAGTTTTGAGAGATTGACCTACTTTGGTAAAACCCGAGGTTTCCTTATTCAATATAACTCGCACACCTTCAAATTTTGGGACTTACTTAAACTTTCATTTAGCTTGCAAGGGTTTTATCGAGCTTTCTGCTTAGAGATTCCTCTTCCTTCCTCGAGCATCCTAAGGCAGTTTTTCTTTATTTCAGAATTTCACCAAGTGAGTTTTCTTTCTCTTCTCTTTGAAAAAATTGTAACCTTTTCTTCTTTTCTCTTTGATATGTCGAGTATGTCAAATCCGCCGTCTTCTGTGTCTAGTTCTCCCTCCTTCCAATCTGGAGAGACAACACCTTCTTCTTGGTTGATTTGGAAAATGGGGTCTTTGATTCCTCCCCAGTATTGTCTAGGATGCCTTACGTAAAAGCTGAGACTTTTGAACTCTCTAAAATAGAAGCCCACTCTATACCTTCTTCCCTGAACCCCAGTCTTGTTTTTAACCTCTGTGGTGAGTTGGGGCTAAGCAAGGGCGTGATTATTGCCACCGAAAGGCATGAAAGTGCTTTCAGTAGCCGTGATGGTCATATGGTCCTCTATGCTTCTAGCCTCAGGGGAGGAATTCTTCTACCTCACATTCATCTCCTGTTTTTGGACCTTGCCTACTTTTGGCACTTCTCCTTAGCCCAACTTGTGCCTAACTCTCTTAGGACAGTGGTCGCTTTCATAGCTACTTGTCATATGTCTCTCTGGAGCTTTTCAGGTATTTTTATAAGTTGGGGGTTTCCTCAGCGTCCAAGGGTGCTAAGGGGTACCTTCAATTTATTCCTCGACATCATTTAGTCGGCCCCTTCTAGTCCTCCGTGGGGGAGTGGAAACTCTTATTCTTCTTTGCTCACCTTTCGAATGACTTAGTCCGATTTGAGGTCTGTATATATCCTGGATAGTTACAGAGGTCTGTTTGTGGCCTTTTGTCTCTCTTTATATATATATATATATATATATATATATATATATATATATATACCAAGGGGACGGGAAGTGTGGCCCGAAAA
>JAOXNR010000022.1:11210401-11241858 GCA_028571225.1 Parsonsia alboflavescens
AGTCGTAATTTAGTTTAATGAACATCTGACTTTTAAAAAGTAAAATTAAAAAAAATATTACAAGTGGAAAGGTTGATTGCTTACCATATCTAATAGATGATGTCACTGTACTATGGAACTGGAGTAAATAGGCCTCCGAAGAAGAAGGCACCTCAGGTGCCATGTAGCATCGGGTCTAGAAGCTGTGGGAGGAGCATCAGAGCACAAATATGGGTGCAAGGATGAGAAGTGGATGACCATCCACCACTGAATTGAAAGAAAGAACCATTTGCATGAAGGACCAAAAGGTGAATATAAATCGTAAGAATTTACAAAAAATTGTAGATTTCAAGTCAGACCAGTATCACCCAGGCATTGTCCTATAAATGTCTTTTCTTTGCCTAAGACCCATCATCAATGGAGTGCTGGAAGCAATACTGCTTCATGCTCCATCCCATGGTACCGAAGGGAAATACCTCAACCACTGGCAAATCCTCGATTATGGACCACACGTAATACGAAATCACTGCAGAAGACTCACGTGTCAAGATCTAATGTCCAACGATGATGCCATAAGCAAGCCTGAGGACATCATCCTACTCCAACGATCCAACATCCATCGTGCTAAATCTGGCAAGGGCCTGTGTCGGGGTCAGTGGAGCGGGCCCCAATAACCTATCATGTGCGGATGTGCTCGACAACTACCGCCCAATAATCTCCGCATCCACCTTACCAAATCGAAGTCCGGTGATCAGGGCATACTCCTGAGGCATTAATCAATGTAGTCTACCTCCGATGTGGAACCACATCTCGTCGTGGTGGCCATCGAGGAAGTGAACCTACCGTCTAAGCACATAAGATGCAACACGGGTGTAAAAACATCCGGGATATTGGGGTAGCTCTACCTTGTGTCCGAATGGACTCCTCCTGAATCGCTCCTCTACCCCGTGCTGTCTGACCAAGTCAACTACCTTTGTTGTCAACAAATACTTGCAATGACAACTCATAGCATTACAGAGAGGAATAACACGGTTGTACCGGTAATACCATCTCCCACTAACAGGATCCATATCTCTCCAAATATAAAATAATAAATAAGTAATTCGCTATAATGACAAGCATATTAAACTAAGCTTTACTTACAACGCTATATTCATCAATAAAGGGAACCCAAGACCATACTAAAACTTCACATTAGGAAATAATTTACAAAAGGAGAGAAAAGGGGAAAAAAAGAAAAAGTAATAAGATAATTATAAATACCGTTATATATATAAATATATATTTATATTTATATAGTACTAGTATGATTTTGACACATCAAGTGAGAGAAGATTAATAATATATGGAGCTTTAGCTTTTAGCCGTATATATGTGTCAACATTCTTGAGAAATAGTAACCTCCATCAGCAAAGTCAGCAATTTGGGCTTTTGGATATGTAAAAAAATGAATTCACAAGCTCCCTTCCTTCGATTACGTGGAGGTTGTAAAATAAAAGATATGTAAGTCATTCTTCTTGATTGCTTAATTATAAGATATATTTGACCTTATAAAATATTCTTTTCAGGGTGATAATTATTTTGAGATTGATTTGGACGTACATAGATTCAGTTACATTTCTAGAAAGGGTTTTGAAGCATTCCTTTAAACCTAAGAATACTACTAAAATGTTAATCAGAATAACGTGAGAAATTCTTTTCTCATTTCATTATGAATTTCTTCCTTATATATATGTAGTTATTTCAATTGGATTTTGAGTGCCTTGAATATGATTAGTTCTATACTCGAAAATAATTTCTAGTAATTTCATTTGAATAGTTATCATCGAAGGTCGGGATGATCCCACTAAAGGTCAATTTTAGAATTCTAAGGTCGGGTTTAGCAATCAAAGGTCAAAGAAAGATTTGGAAAACTACATAATAAAACAATAAAAAAAAATTTCAATGAAGGTCGATATAATCCTACCGAAGGTCGATATTTTTGTTTGAAGGTCAGGTTTAGCAGTTGAGGGTTGAAGAAAGACTTGGAAAACTTCATAATATAATAATAATAATAATTTTGAACGAAGGTCGATATAATTCTACTGAATGTCGGTATTTTGGTCTAAAGGTCGAAGGACTTCTCCAACTTTAAACTTTGACAAGTCTTCCTTCGACCTTCGAACCCTAAACCCAACCTTCAACCCATAATATCAACTTTAGGTGTGATCACCCCAACCTTCCACCAATTCAACCCAAAAATTCTAGTTCCCCAAACCCATTCCAAAGTCTCAACATCATTTTGCATATAAAGTCTCAACATTTCCTCAATCATAAAAAAATCCATCAAAAAGAAGCTTAAAAAAAAAAAAAAGCCAACAGTTCAACTAAAAAAAAAAGGGAAACAGTTCAATTGAAAATCAAATTACAACTTAATGCACATCGTAACAATCTCATAAATTTCTAATTAACACTATCACTTCGAAGCAAAGAAATTAAATGATAATTGAAGGGGGGAAAAAAACAAATTAAACCTAGCAAAAAAAAAAAAAGAAAAGAAAAAATGAAAACTTACCTATATCTGTCGGATGGCGTAGGTGACAGTGGTGGCGGTGGAGTCGAAGAAGATAGCAGCCAAACTTGTTCTTCGACTCTGGCAATGATGGAGTTGAAGAAGATAACGGTGGAGTTGAAATGGAGTTTTGGTTTGTTTGAAGAACAGGCCGCAACTCGAATCGAAGGAAGGAACTTGAACGTTTGACTTCCACTTTGGATATGGGTGTCTTTTCCATTGATCAACCTTCTCAAATCCCCTTAAATCTGGATCCGTTCCAATTTGGATACTTAGTGAAAATTTAATTGGTCAATTGGGTAACATTAAAAACATTTGAGAATTCCGGTATAATTGAAATACCTCATTCAATTTTGGATATTTTTGAAAATTTCCACATTAATTAAGTGTTAGGGCCAGAAGGAATGAGAGAAAGAGAAAAAGAAAAACGGGATCCGGTTCTTTTGACGGCAGAGCTTAACTGGGTTGTGCTTAGCCAGGTCGAAGCATCATCATTGGACCAAGTTTGAGCCTTCCAGAGCATTCGCTCTCTCTTGCTGGTTTGGAGTTGAGTGTTATTATCTTGAGTTGTGGTAGAGAGGAAGAGCAGGGAAGAAGAAACAAGAGACAGACAGAGAACCACGGCAGAGACGACTGGGAGAGAGTGACAGCAGTGGTTGATAGGAATTCAATCGGGACTAAGCAAGGAGCAATCGGGAAAACCCTGGATTGAATTTGTGAAGCCCCAAAGGTGAGTGGAGTTTCTTTTAAATCGGTTCCTTTCTTTTCTGAATTTCTGTTCTGCCAGTTCACATTCTGTTTTCTTTCTTAATTCTGGGAATTTCCTCCTCTATGTTATCCTTGGCGTTTTTGTATTGGTTCTTTAATTCTAGATTGAGGGGTGTTGATGGTAAAGGAGGTAATGTGTTGTTCTTGAGAGTCCCCTGCGGTATCTTTTCCAACAGGCTGCCCGATTGGGTTACTTTAACTTTGCAGCTAGTACTAAACTTGGGTGGTTGAATTATTATTCTGTGATTTTGGAAGTTCGGTTAGCTCCTGATTTTGTGAACATTGTGGTGTTGAAATTGGCAGATGAAATAGCTTAGTTTTTGTCGGATTTAAGTCCTCACTGATTATCTCAGTTCCTAGATGTCAACTGCCCTGCTTCTGGATCTCAGTTCCTCGCTGCTAAAATTATAATAGCTTTAAGCCTGCATGATTAAGTGAGAGTTGATCCCTTTCAGTCTTTGTGTACTCATTTTCATTAAGAAATGATCAACCAATTCCAGAATGGAGATTTTGAAGTTCTGTGAAAGCAAACTGAGAGTTTAGGCCCTAAGACACACGCTAACTCACCACTGAATTCTTAGTCAGGGATATAACTTTGCAATTTTTTAAGGAAAGGATTTGAACTCTGCAAATGCCTGCTGGTTGAGAAGGAAGCCATGATTACTATTTATGTTTTAAAGAATTTATATTACATATTAAGGAACCAACTGTGGCCATGTAGGGAAAAAGGGTTTTGATGACTACAGAATGAAAAGAAAAGGATGAGGCCTAGCTTATTCTTTCTGCTTCACTAAAGCAACCATTATCTGCCAACCTTTAATCATGTGATAGTGACATTGAAGGATTTTGGTGGCTGTGTTCTGTTGCACTACACAGCTAGATATACTCCTAAGCTTTATAAGAATTGAGATTAGTTATGTAACCAAATTTAATGAAGTGAGATGCTGAGCAATACTCCACTTGTAGAACCCGTTAATCATTGAATTTTGAGTGTGATGAACCCTTTTCTTGATTTCCATTCACTTCCTGCGATACTTCCATTTTCAGCCTTTCTAATACCTGAACTTAAGCTTCCACGATCCCACCTTCATGCGATATTACTTTCATTTTCTTGCTACCTTGAATCTGAATTTAATTATGCTCTAGGCTTTCTGGTTTCGCATCTTGAATTGAGACTTTAAGGATGAATATAAAAGGGCTAGAGGTAGAACTACTTGGTATTCGGAAGATACAAACCTCAATATGTAGGTTTGAATTCAACATAGCCTGTAGTCTTTCCTTTCATGTTGTATTCCCTGCTTTCCAGAAACGTATTTAACAAATCCTATCTTAAGAACTACACCCCACTATAGCCATAACCTGGAAATCTTACACCTTTGTCCGCTGTGAACCTTGCCCTAATTGCCATCTTAGGGACTGAATTGGAGAAAACTTGAGGTTGAAAGCTTGCAGCATTTAACTCTACTTTCATGATCTAGCCTAAGAATTCTTTAATCATTGTAACTATCTCAATTACAACTTATCCTATTTACTTATAAGATTTTTGGAATATATAGTATTAATACCTCAAGCTATATAAAATTCCAGCAAAGCTTGATTTTCAGCCAACTTTAAGGAATAAACTGTAAGAATCTATAGTGATTCAACTTATGTCCTTTATACCATTAAAAAGTCCTATGAATCTAGTTTATTATGCAACAAACGGTTTGTGATTTGGAGCTTCCTACTGTAAGATATGATAAAGTTATGATTTTTTTCTTCTCGGGCTGTTTACTTGCTTTTGATGGAACTAAATGGATGGGTAGGAAACAATTACATGACGAGTGTTTATATTCTTTTTGTTAAATATTTATTTAAATATGTTTAGGCTTATGAAACGTTTTCTATACATGTAAGCTTGATTGGTTTTGTTTACCCTATTGAGTGTTTGATTAATTTCTAGATTTCTTAGGTTGAATCTAAAAGTGAGATTCTCCGTGAATCGCCCAATTTCCTTTAGAGGCCCTGAACTTTAGATTATTCTCAGATATCCTCAAGTGATTATTATTCATTTATTTTTCTTGTATATTTGTTTATGGCTTTAAGTCTTCCTTTAATTCTTATTCTTCTTTATTCGTTTATCCTTATGGAATATCTTGAATTGTTGTTCCAGCTACATGACGTTGGAATTATTCTTGGTTCATTCCATCTATGTTCCAATGAAATTTCGAATGACTTTGTTGCTATACAGTTATTAGGGAATTTATTCCCTATTTTCTGAAAAAGATCCATAATTGGATCATGTTTTATTCTCGGAAATAATCTACCCGTGATTTCTTGAGTGGTGCTCAGTCATCATGTTAGTCAGGTCGTCTTCGGAACAATCTCGATGATGATTTTGGAATATGGTATATATAGGGTTATAGAATGAACCTTTGATCAGAAAGCCCAAGTTAATCTTTAGTTCTATCGGTAACCCTTTAAGATATAATATTGTTTGAATATTGGACTTATTACTAGCTAGTGAATTTAGCATTGGGCACCTGCAAGGGTCGGGAAGGTATTAGACCAATGGATCCCGCTTCTAGAGTAATGTCGTTGCTATGTCAAGAGGTTTGGAATGATGAGTAGAGATTGCTGTGTGACCCCTTGGTACTCGGGGAATATTCTCTTTATCCTGAAGAAGTGTGGTTTGGTTTTTATTTTCACGGATTCTAGAAGCCTTGCGTGTTGGGTTCGCTCAATGTGCAGTGTGTGACGCTCTGGGTTCCTTATAGTACCTATTACTGTTTAAAACTCTTACTAGCCTTAGTTTTATTGTGTTGTTTGAGAATTGTTGCACTCATTCGTTTTGTGAAATTACGTTTTAGGGTTTTCCTGAGTAAACAGTCAAAATTTCATTCCATTAATGTGTTTTTGGAATTAAAGAAGTTAAGGTAGACAACATTACACATAACAAAGTTGGAACAGAAAGAAAAGAAAATGGGAGAACGAAAAAGGCGTTGCTTGTCAAATTTGTTAATTACCTAGAATTTCCAGTCTTCCAAATTACTGACTTAGAAGAACTGGAATGTACTTGGCAAGTTCATGTTGGTCAAAAGACATTTTTTGTCTATGTATATAATTGACTGCCAAATTTATGAACTTCTTTGTCTCAATTGAACATGATATGGGATTTCTGTTAAGTTTTTCTCTTGAACCCTTTTCAGTTTTCCCCTTGATTGATATCTGGATTCATTCATGCCACGCATGATAAGATATTTGTTGATCATTTGAACTGTTCCAGAAAAAGTGTCGGAAGAATTTGTTTAGTATGCCAAGTTTTCAATTCTGCAAGAGTATTGTGGTTTTATTAAATTAAACCAACATGCATTTAGGCCTCTGTTTTGATGAACGGGGTACTTATTATGCTTTGTGTTTCTGTATGTATGTGTCTGCTTTTGTTAATCTTTTAAACTTTAATTTGCCTTGTATATGTGTATTAGCTTGTTAGGTTTTGCTCTTGTTATTTGAGTGCAAAAACTTCAATCTAATGATTTTTCGCACTACTATTTGCTTTTTGTTTGATAAACATATGGAATGATGCTCATTTTCACTCCGGTTGCATTCTGTTGCCTTTAGTTTACTTAATTATCTTATTTTCTGATTGCGAAATCCATGGCCTATTAGTTTTATTAGTTTTTGGATTGGATGAAAAAGTCAATATACTTTGCTTGTCAAATTTGTTAATTACCTAGTACTTCCAGTCTTTGTTGGTGGATTGGGTTTATGTGACAACAGGTTGGGCTTTCTTTTATTAGTTTTTTTGGCAGGACTAAAAAAAATAGGGTAGCAAAATGCTGGCAAAAAGTAGGAAGGTTGTGGGTAAGAGTGAGACTGCTGCTGCACATTATGCTTTTGGTCCCCTTGAAGATGATATAATCATAAAACATAGACTTCTGACGCGGACTACCACCACAAGGGGTGAACCACCTTTGAAAAAGTTACAGAAGAAATTTACTGCTTTTGCTTTGGAGGTTGAGAAGGCTGCTGATAACTATAGTGATTGTGAGAGACTTGCGAAAACATTTTTACAAGAGCTGAATACTTTTGAGATTCCATTGCAAAAGAGCAAAGCTGTTATAGATGCAAATGTAAGGGAGAAGGAGAATTTTAATGAGTTAAAAGATGAAATAAATAGGCAGATTTTGCAAACACAGGCTGATATAGAGGATTTGAAGAAGCAGCTTGAAGAAAGTAAGATTGAGAGGCAGCATAAAGAGGAGTGTGAATCAATAAGGAAGTTGATAGCTATGCAACCACCTAGATCAGAGACTCAGAAGCTCATTACTGAACTGGAGAAAGAGATTGCAATGTTAGATGCAGAGAACACTGCTGGTTCAAGGACACTGGAGCTTCGCAAAAAGCAATTTGCTCTTCTTTTGCACGTGGTATGTTATATCTACTTTTGCACAAAATCTGTGCTCTTTGAAATTTTATTTTTATGTTTTGCAACACGAATATATTGAGTCTTCTTTTCTAAAGATTGAAGATTGAGAAATCAATCATGCAATATATGGATATCCTATTGTTTTATTTAATTAAAAGCATAATCTTATCTGTAATTTTTTTTGTGGTCTATTTGGCTTCCATCATGGTTCCAGAGCATGAAATTCTTAATGAAGCACTATTGTATCCCTTAATTTCTTTGGGAGATTCAGTGTACTGGTGACTGTTTTGATAGCAACATAAGAATCATTGACTTAGGATATGAGAAGGAAATAGATACTAAAGACAGCCTATACTTGGCTCAGATGTTATTGGATGAAAAAACTAACCTGAAGAATTGTGTTGTTAAGGAGCACTGATTTGCTTCAAAACAACATAGAAGGTCATGGTGGAGATCTTCTCCAATTTTGTGGCATTTTATGTTGTTCAAATGCTTTGGAACTTTTGTAGTTTATGTTGTATGATATTTTAGTTTTTATTGTGATCACAATGTTGTATTTGTTATATTTTAAATATTTTTATATTGGCTGCCATCCACCGTCTTGTGGATAAATTGAATGGATTGTATGCCTCCTTATTGCTCATCATTTCAACTGCCATCAGCCATTTCTCTCTTGAAGAAACCTTGCTTCTGTATTTTGAAAATTAGGTTTCCAGTTTCTTGGTGTTCAAGTTCAATTAACTTGGGCACTCAAAAGTTATGTGTAGCTTTGATTTAGTTGTTTAAGATGTACCTTTTTAGAGTTTAAATGAAACAAAATATTGTGTTCTGCATTTGTTTGTCTTGATTCAACATTGAGTTAATTGTGTGGAACTTTGCAAAAATCCTTTATACTGATATCCGTTTACTGAGGTCTACTTTTAGAAACTAATGCTGTATTACATCTTTGTTTCAAGGAAACAAAAGTTTTGCTCATTTCTATCTTTTTCTGTCTCATGTGGAACATTCATGGGTAGAATGTGACCAAATAGGCTGTGAAGTTAGTTAAATGCCAAAAGAATAACATGGCAAGTGTTTGAAGTTCCAGTAAATTTTTAACTGTTAGAAAATAATATGAAATGTTTGGGCTTCAGATTTGAGTTCTGTGATTGAGATTTAATATGCCCATGTAGATTATATCAGAAAGTCTGTAGTGGGCACAGTTGTTCAAGTTATAGTGGGAAACTTGAACAGAGGACTTAACTAATTTGAAATAAAAAATAATTATAAACTAAAACTCATAAAAGATAAAACTGTAGTGATACTTGATCAAATATTATTACTTTGAAAATAATTTTTTATAGAAGATGTTTTTTTTTTTTTTAAAAGGAGCCATTCAAGTTTTTAATAGTTGCAAACTATAACTTGAGCAACTGTGCCCACTATAGAATTTCTAGAGATTATATATACATAATCAGTTCACATAAAGGTCATTGAAATGATTTTTCTGCCCTAAATTTTCATTGTTGTCTTCCTCTTTCTTCTGTGCCGCTATCCTTTGTTTGATCATTGCTCCTTGATTAGACCCAAATTCAACGATAGGTGAAAGCAGAAATGAGATTTTGTATCTTTTCTTACAGACTTGCTTACCTCTGCAGCTGAGCTTTCCCCTTTTTTCCCTTTTCCCCCTTTATCCTCCTGTGTTGTTTCTACATTTCTGTTTTGATGTTCTTTTTTATAGTAGTTCTTGTTGTAAGGAGATATTTTTGCTGAGTACCCTTTTCTCTCCTTTCCAATCATCTTGATTTCAACTTTGCAAGACCTTTTCTTTCCTCCACTATAATTGCTTGAACATGTAAGATTGTTTACAATTCTTATATGCACTGGCTGTAGAGCTGGCAGACCTTTTAATAATTTTAGGTGTCCCAATGTTTATTGTCGCCCTGATATTTGATTTGACTACACTATTTGCTTTCTGGCATCCCTAAAGCCATCCAGTGTCAGTGACCAGATATCTCGTTTCTTTCTTTTGGAACTATTTCCTATACGTTTTACCTAAACCACTATCACTGGTCTAATTTTGTGTCATGTCATGATGGTTAAAATGAACTACAGTTTTGGTTTACCAAATTTTTCTTGCAGGTGGATGAGCTGCAGAACACAATAGAGGAGGAGCAACGAAATTTGGTTGAGGAGATGCGATTAGCAATTGAAGAACATAAGAATTGGGGGGATGATGCAAGCGCGGGACCTGAAGCCATGGTTCTTGAGTAGGATAGCCTGAAAGCGCAAGACAGCTCCCGTGTCCATTTTTTTTTCCTTATCTTCTTTGCATCTCCTGTGGTACACTATTAACAAGTGTTTATCCTATAGTTATAGAGATGAGTTTTCCCTTTAGTGATTCACCTGCACAATTGTTCATCCTTCCATCATTGTTTCTCCTCTCTTTTCCATGATCTCCGCTTTTATAATGTTTGGCAAAGCATGCAGTGACATGACATCCCCATCTCCTCTCTGCTTCTCCCATCTTTCACACTTTGTGATTCGTCAATGTCTTACTGTCATATGCAATTTCCCCTTTCTATCAGCATATTCCTCTATTCCCCCTTTTCACGTTCTGCAGTTACTCATCAACATCTTCCTCTCCTCTCCCAATTCCATTTTCTACAGACCTTTTTTATCAATGGAAATTGATTGAAAAAAGTGGACTCATTCTCTCTGCTAGAAGCCTCACTGATAGAAAGGATCTCATTTCGCAAAGGGATTAAACAGGTCGATTTAATCTTTAATGATTAAAGAATTGCCCAGTAATATGCTGCCCATGAAGATTTGATGTGATTTCTTATAACATAAAGTTTTAGGGTTCATAATCTTATAAACATACCAAAGAAAAGTTGTAGGACTCATCATATGATTCAAGCTTAATTAGCTTAATTGATGTTGGAAATTAACATAAATCAACCTCGTGATTTGGAAGACTACGCAGTATCTTAACCCAAAGTAATTGAAAGTCTTAAGGGTAACAATTCAAGAACGTTAAGAAGAGTCCATAAGAACATACAAAAAGATTAAGTTTGATCTTGGAATTTGAATCACTTAAAGTGTAATGCTGTTTGTGGGATTCTTGGTTCAAATTACAAATAAGAGAGAATTTATACTCTCTCATCTAAGAAGCCCTAAAATAAGACTTAAAATAGGTCAAAGTATCATAAAATCTTAATAAAACAAATTAAAAGACTAAGAAAGATCATGTCCATTCAAAAAAGACCAGCATTGTGGCAGAAATTTGGAGTTGACTGGTGCCGGTCCTGGCATCAGATTTCATCGACGCCTGTTAAGTGCACCGATCCTTCTCAGTTTCTCCTTCAACTCAAACTTGTTTTCAATCCTTTTCTTGGAGCATTTCTTCTATGCTTCCTCCACTTGATTCCAAAGCCTTGAATCATATGAACATTGTAGCACCTCCTTGATCAATCTTCATCATCCATTTGAATCCCTCTTAGGGCTGGCATTGAAGTCCACTTATTCTTCCTTGTCTTGTACAAATGCCATCAGTATCTTTTTAACCCTTGAAACTTTACAGTTGTATTTGAAATACAAGACTTTGTACTTCACCCTCATTGCATAGAGCATATAGTCTTGTAGGTCTCAACATGAGAGATCATCACTAGAAGGTAGCCATGAGCTCTCATACTTGAAAAATAAGTCTTTATAAGCACATTTTCTTCCATAATTCCTTTCTTCATTGAACTCCTCCATAAATGACTTTCTTAATGATTCCATTAATGTTAGAGTTGATCCTTGATTTCCATCATTTCCCCTCACCTCAAGAGGATTCGTCTTGGAATCTTCAAGTCTAAATTGAAAAGAGAATTGTCTTTACTTACCAAAATGTTCAATGCTCTCAAAGGCTCATAAATGTTATCCTCCATGGAAGTCACATCTTGAAAATGCCTTACCATTCCTTACTTGAAAGGTGGTGGCCTGTCCTTGATTGATATATATTCATTCTCATCAACAACAAAGTCATTAGAAGAAGTAAAATTGCAAAGGAATACTATCCACTATAACCAGCCAAGAAACAAAGTTATATTTTTCAAAGTTTCAACCATAACTCTCAATGGTTGATGTCCCCATAAAGCATGGCATAAGGGTTCTCTTAACATTGAATTCAAATGCAGTAAGCTCACAAAACATTCCCTTAGCATAGCATATACATGCCATCCATCAAAAACTTCAACTTATGTGAGAGAATTGGAGAAGAAAATAAGCTCTACATATGATAGAATTCATTAATTCATGAAGATGGATAGCATTATGCTCTTCTAAAAATCGAGGATATTTCATAAACCTCAACAAATCTCTATGGATGGCACAAAACATAAACCATAGCATCATGTAATACCACCAAATATGTCAAATAAAGATTAAGCACTTAACAAACAGATTGACTTCATCAACTTCGTTAATGCTCCACTTTTCATCATAAATCACCTCTTCACGAGATTTCATCAAGCATTCAGCAACATTCATAGACTTCTTTTTCATATGTAGTTTGAAGACATCCTTCTTAAACAAGACATTCAAGGTTTTAGGACTAAAATATCTCACAAAATCTATTTCATGGCTCTTGAGATTGAATAATTCAAATAAATCATCATGCATATAATACTCAAGAGCACATAAAATTCCAACTCTAGGAAACTATTCATGTGAACCATGAGTTTCAAATTGCCTACTAAAAATCACAAGTTGTAGAATACAAACATTCATGTTGCTACCATAGTCTTGAAGTTTTTCAATAAAGTAGGGCCAACCTCTCAACATGACATGCTTCATCATCAATCTCCAACAACGAATTTTCATCAATAAGCATAGACTCTTTCCTTAAATGAAACACAATGAAGTATCTTTCAAACAAAATAAACAAGTACCTTGAATCAACAATAAGTAGGCATATTAAACCACAAAGATACAAGTTATCATCAAGAATCATAACACCAAAGATCCACAATAGTCTATCATCTAAGACAAACTTCGCAAGTTTGCTCATATATGATTCAAAGATATACTTTAGAAAGAAATTCAAGTAATTCAACTCATAAGAATGTATCTCCAAGTCCTTTCCATAAAAATCAATGGACAACAAGTCATATAGAGAATTCTTAAGCATAAACAAAGCACTTTCTCCAATCGAAGAATCAATATGCTTATAGAATTCAATATAATCAACTTGTTTATCAATATTAAGAACAATATCACTCAAATATGGCTCCTTGTCAAACTTAAAATCCAATATATCATTCAAAAAGCTCTTTGAGACATACAATTTACTTCCACATGCTTCATTCACTTTTCGAGAACCATAATCAAGCACATATCTACCATCGTATTCTTGCATATATGATTCCTTCACAACCTCAAATTCCATCAAAGCTTTTACAAGACTCATAAAAGTATAAGACTCACTTTATCTAAACAAGGAATCATTACGCCATAGAAATTTACAAATAGCAACTTGCTTATAAACATCATAAGCATTTTCAAAGTCATACCAAAGAAAACATATTTTCAAGCCGAACCAACTTTCTCATCAAAGTTTAATGCAAACTTTGGCATAGAAACAAAAAGAAACTTAGTCGTGAACTTAGGCATTAAAAACAAGAAGCAAAAACAAAAACCAAGTTTCTTTAGCAATCAAAAACAGAAACATAGAAAAGGCAAAGTTAGTCATCAAATCTAATATACATTAGTAAAACCATGGCATCACATAAACCAAGTTACTATTGCAATTTAAAACAGAAACATAGAAAGTGTAACCTAGGCATCAAATTGAATAGCCAATAAAAAACTTTACCATCATAGAAACCAAGTTTCTGCTTCAAGTTTCTGCATCAACTTAGGTGTCAAGTTTAGAAAAAGATAAAAAAACTTGGCATCACAGAAACCAAATTTCTAATTCAATTTAAAACGAAACCAATGAAATCCAAACTTCGGCATCATAGAAACCCAGTTTTTGCTTCAATTTAAAACATAAACATTGAAAAGCAAACTTTGGCATCAAGTTTAAACATAGAATTAACAACCTTTGCTTAACAGAAACACAACAAATCACCAGCATCAACTTCCCCCTTTATAGAAACATAGAAAGTAAAACTTTGACATCAACTTAAGATTATTCATCTCTTCCAAAAACATAATAGAAACATACCTAGACAACAATAATAAACACCCAATTCACTATATCATTCCCACGAGTTCACTTTGCAATAATAACAAGCTCCCAATTCATTATATCACCTCCATCATTCTACCATCACAACAATAACAAACTCCCAATTCATTATATCATATCCATCATTCCACCATCACAACATGCCATCATAGTATCAAATGATGACAAGAAGAAAAAAAAAAATAGGGAAAAAAAGACCAACTTTTGCAAAGCCAAAAACTAACACCAAACTTTTCACCATTTGCATTAATTCTAATAAATAACATGCTTGAAGTAGATAACGCATCAGTTGTGTAGCTATGACTCAAACTGTTGTAAGGCTTCATTGTTGTGAAGTATTCAAGCGGTTCATGCGACTCCAGGTGAAGTACTATTTGCAGCACTTGATGGCGGAATTGGGGGATACAAGTAGAAGGGCTGCAGTATTTGGACCCATTCATGATAGAAGGTCCTTCATTTCTACCGCCACTTGCCTTTTCACCTCTTCATGCATCTTGTTGTCCATCTGAGCCTTATAGGCCTCTTTCTCCCTCTCTAATTTTTCTCTGAACGCATCATGTCCTCCAATTGAAGTCGCAATTGTGACACTTCTATTGCTAATTCATTGGCTTGGGATTCCTTTAATGTAAACCTTGAATGTCCCTTTCCCATGCAATTCATACGACCCCTTTTATCTTTACCCATCGTAAACTAGAATATCTCATCCTTAGCAACGTCTATGCACTCATCCTTGCACAACGCCAAGAAGTTTCTCTCCATCCGTGCAAAAGATTAACCATAAGTTAAAATAAATATGGAAGAATGATTTGTGTGAAAATATAAAATTAATTTCACAATTCATTGAAATCAAAAGGAATTGAATTCTAACTTACAATTACATCTTTAGTACACTTATCAATAGTAGAATTTCTATGTTTTCTTGTTGCCATAAACACATCGAACTGTGTGTCACCTTTTCCTTCGAAGCATAGCTATAAATTTAAAGTAAAAAATAGTACATTATCTCTTGATCTTTAAAAGACAAAAAACATAAATAGAAAAAAGGAAAAGAAAAACAAACTAAAGAAAGCTGTTAAGTTTATAAAGTTCCTACTTGCTCACGGATTATCGAAAAAGGAACCTTCCCAGTTAGGTGGGGAAATTGTTGGTGCGCACGATTCACTAAATTTTGGGAGGTCGCCGACTCTATAGGTTTGATAAACGAATTAGATTTATTATGATAACCTTTCAGGCATTCAATAAAAAGCAAGGCACCAAAATCATTATGAAATACATAATCGTAACTTGACAAACAACTTTACCTTGACTTCATCAAGTACTTGAAGATAATTTCCCCATTGCTATGGATTGACCCTCTTATCCGGAGATAGGGGAAGCTCTAGGCTGTCTGGGTATGGTTCAAAGTATAACTTTTTTATCCTATTTTTAAAATCCTTAAAACTTGAATTCATCATCTGGAATACAACCCTCCTGGCATTGTCATTGTCCGGCAATATACCTGTAATGTCACAAATGAGACGATATTAGTTCTACAAAAACTAAAGATAGTTGTGAACTGCTACTTGATAACAGTGGAACAGAAAGCTTGGAATCAGAAAGCATAAATAGAGGCCAGATGTAAAAATCTCAATTCAAAGCTTTATAATGATCTTATTACAGTAAGAAAAAGCAAGCATCTGCTAGCATTAGCAGATACCAAAACACTTGAATATTCAAGCAAAATGTAGACATGTTAAGATGTGTAAACTTCACAGTCAATTCTAATTGAGAATGCTAAAAGTGCCACATAAATATAAGAAGCTATATCTCCAGAAGCATCCTAAACTCTTTAAACGAATCAAACAAACATGAAGGATGAAATTTCTGCTAAGAGAGAGAATTGTGAAATTATAGTATTTTAACACTAAAGAACCAGTTGCAGTAGCAAACAACAACTTCACTTTACAGAGAGACCATTATTTGGTTTGAATCAAAAAAATAACTACATTGGTCATCTATAATAGTGTTTCTATGATCATAGAGCTCAATAGGTGACTAGAACTTTTAGTTTGCAAGACCAAACATTGAAGATTTTCCTTGCACCATAAAGATTTATTCTATCTTATGTTTAGATACTACAGTTGCAAAAGTACAAACACATGATCTAACATCTAGGTTTGGCAATGTTTGAATTGTTTGACATCTAAGATTCACAAGAATTGTAGCAGACCTTAATCTCATCTCATAGCCGATCCAACATCTCATTGGGCACATTAAAAATGATTTATAGGTGATTGCAAGCTTGTTTCCCATCTTTTCCAAGACCCTACATGCAGTTGTGAATTGCTTGCAGTCACCCCCAAGATGCCACCCTTTCTCAACAAGTGAACCTCCAAGCAATTTCCAGTACATGATATTAATGGGAGCTTGGCATTATCACAACCTTTCTTACTCGTGAAAGTAGCCATGTCACTTGCTTTGAGACCATAAAGTTAAACTCCATAAACTTCATTAAGAATACATAAGTAACGGAAATAATACAAACCCCATAGACAGGTGAATATTTGTATTATTTCATAAATAAAACAAGGTCCATAAAGTTCAGTATTTGATCATGAATATGTCATCAGTGTGATTTTATAAGAGGTATAAGAATGTCATCACTATTAGTTTGTAACTCTCCTTTACACATTGCATATTAAAAACTCATGCAATTTGACCATGGTACTTAGGAGGTATCCCATCTCTTTCCAAATTTAATATTGAAATAAAGAACACATTTTACTTGCATAATTCATATAAGCTAGAAACATTGTCACACCTGATGCTGTGGGAGCAACCATTGCATCATGAGGCATGATGACCTTGTTAGGACCAACAAAAGAAACCGAGCGACCACGTTTCTAGCTCATAAGAACCTGCAGAATGGGTGTGATTGCCTCAACAATTATTTGGTCACTAGCAGCACGTGCAGCCTCAGTTACAGCCTCCATCATCGTTAGTTATCTTGTAACAGGTGGACATTTTCTAAAGCTTGACATTGGATCTCGAGACTGGATTGAATGAAGGGAGGTAGAGGAAGAAGCCTTTGATTTCCCATCTATCTCTTTTGGTCTGCCTCCCTTATCATTGCTACTTGTTATACCCTGCAAATAATGGGAAAAAAAAGTTAGTTATGATTAAACAACTGCTGCAAATTATTAAAATGAAAAAAGGCTCATTTGAAGATCCCAGTAACTCAAGGATTTAATATCATTTATTCTAGAATTAGGTTGTTGTCTATGGTTTCTAAAATCCATTTAAGTTTCAAGGAATTGATATAGACAATTTCAAGCTCCTAAGTGTCTTCACTGCTTTCCCTGTGATCCTGTTCATCTTCATCTTGGGGCACAATTAGTCTATTTCAAAATGCATTGAATGCATCAAGGGTAAACCAGTTTGGTGTCATCTACAAATGATATTACAACAAAAGAGATGTGATATTGAGTTGAAGTTTCTCATTGTTTTGGTCTAACTCTTGGTCAATCACATAGAAGACAAAGTTTAAAAGACTCATCAAGTTGTTCAAGCTTAGGAATTAGATTGACCTCTTGTTAATGCTAACAATCAACCAACCTAATTGATTTGGAAGACAATTTCAATCCCTAAGCCAAGTAATTGAAAAGCCCATTTGAAGTATCTCAAGAACCCTAGAAAAGTTCTTGAAGAAACCCACTCAAAGATCAAGTTTGATCTAAGAAAGAAAAGTCACTCATTGTAATTGTTGTTTGTAGAATAAGTTGGTTTTACAATTAGAAATTGGAGACTGTTTATAGTCCTAAAAGACAAGAAGCTCTAATTAACAGTCAAAGATCTTGTTAACCCTCTAAAATAACTTCAAAGACCAAGAAAGTTCAATAAAAATGAAGTCATGGGTCAAGGTCGCATTAGGGGCCAAAACAAAAGTTCAAGGACCAAAATGGAACAAAGGACAGCAGCCAATGTTGCAACCGGTGACAAAGTCGATGATTCTTTGGAATTTGTCCAGAGTTGCAACATTTTGACCGGCACCTGTGTTGCAACCTATTGTTGCACCAGTGAATCTCCGGTTTCACATTTCCATTTTGATTTTCAACCTTCTTTGGTGCATCTCTTTTATCCTGGCCATGGCTTGATTTTGGATGTTTCATGATGTATTTTCAAGCTATCTTCACTCATGTTTAAGCCTAAACTTGAAGTACAAATACTTGTAGAAGAACATCCAACCATTGTCAAGATTATCTTCAAAGAAGAACATAAACTTTTCAATCCTTTGAGCAACCAAGACTTCTTTGATTCTTGAGCTATCAATCTTCATTCTTGAGAGTTCATTCTTTTATTTGAAATACAAGTTCTTGTAAGTCAACATTTGGTTCATTCATGGCGAAGTAATAACTTGAAACCTTCCATAATCTCTCCAGCTTGGAGTGAAGGTCTTTATAAGCCACTTTTCTTCTATGAATCTTCCCTTCATTTAACTCCTCCATGAATGCCTTCCTTGACTATCCCATTACTGATATGATTGATCCTTGGTAACCATCATTCCCCCTCACCTCAAGAGATTTGTCCACGAATCTTCTAGTCCTACATTGAAAGGAGAATGATCATTAATATTAGGTGAATAATCAAAAGAATACTTACCAACTAACTCCAAGTTATCCTTTATGGAAGTTAGAACTTGACAATGCATTACCATACCCATCTTTAAAGGTTGGTTCTCTTTGATTGAGATGTATTCCTTCTCCCCTACAAGAAATTCATATGAAGAGACAACATAGATAAGGAATACTATCCATTGTAAGCTCCAAGAATACAAAATCCTAACAATCAAAGCATATAGCCATAATTAACATGGGTTGATGTATCCATAAAGCATGATATAGAAGAACTTCATCGCTGGAACTCATGCACACTAAGCTCAAGAAACAATCCCTTAACATAACATATACATGCCCTAAATCAAAAACATCAAACACATGTATAAAATGAAGAAGAAAATCACCTCTACATATGCTACAACTCATTAAATTATCAAGATGGGCATCATTATGCACTCCTAAAAACAGGGGATCTTTCAAATACTGCCAAAATCTTAACATATCTCTATTCATGGCAAAAACTATAAACCATATCATCATGTAGTTCCACCAAACATGCCAAATAGAGATTAAGCACATATCAACGACATATTTTGTTAACATGAAATTCCTCAACCTCATCAAAGAACAATTTCTCATTATAAAACACCTCTTCACAAGATCTCAACTAGCATTCTTCGACAATCATGGGTGTCATTTTCATATGTAGTCCTAAAACATGATTTCTAAACAAGATATTAAGAAGTCTAGGACTGTCATATCTCACAAAAACAACTTCATGATTCTCAATATTCAACAACTTAAAGAATTTATCATGCTTGGAACAATTAAGAAAACATAAAGAACTTCTTATAAGCATAACATAATGGGTCTCATAAGCTTTGAATATAAGAACCATAAGAAGAAAAAAAATCCATATATTCATGTTGCCATAAAGATCATGAAGCTTCACAACTTCAACTAAGGTAGACTCCTCAACATGACATGTTTCATCACAACTTCTAATCAAGCATTTATTCTCAACAAGCATGAATCTTCTTCTCATGTGAATCACAATGAAGTGCATTTCAAACAAGATAAAAAAGAACTTAGAATCAACAATGAGTATGCAAACTATGCCACAAAGATATAAATTGCTATCAAGAATTGTAAAATCAAAGATTCACAATACTTGATCATCTAAGACAAACTTTGTGAGTCTATTCAAATATGTTCCAAAGATTCTCTCACTCAAGAACTTCAATTCAGAAGGGAATATGACTCTAAGCTACTTCTATGAAGATTAATGGTTAACAAGCTATACATAGAATTCATATGCATAATCAAATTATCTCATCCTAGCAAGGAATCAACATGCTCAAAGAATTCAATATATTCAACTCGTCTTCCAACATTATACACAACATCACAAGTATGAACTTTCTCAAAAGATTCCCTAACAAGACAAAAATCTAGCATCACATTCAAAAAGCTCTTAAAGATATACAATTCACTTCCACTAATCAAGAAATCTTTATGCTTCAAAGAATCAACAAGAACACCTTGTTCACATAAATCATAAGCCTTCCCAAGGTCATACTTTACCAAAGACGACATTCTTTCATGCTCAAAATTTATCAATTTATCTCCAAGTGTGGATATAAGAATATACCAACTTAGCATAGCATTCATCTCCATGTTATCCTTGCCTTCCTTCATCTTGCCTGTTCCTTCAAAAATATGAAATTTTGGAACAAAAACACTAGAAAAAAAGGTGGTCAAGGTTAGAAATGGGTATAGAAATCAAAGCCTCTTTGCTCCTCACTAAAGCACTCTCATTCTCTCTTTCTATTGCATTAGAGCTCTCTTTTTCTTCACTCGTTTCTTTTTTCTTCGTGACACTCATATCTTCTATCACACTCTCTTGTTCTCTTTTAAGCTCAATCTCACTCTTCTTCTCATTTTCTTGTCTCTCAAGTTCTTTTTCTCTCTCAAATTCTCCTTTTTCTATTTTCTCATGAAAGAATAAGTTTGATCCAAAAGGATTCTTTAATTTGATAAAATCATGTTTGTGGAATGTTTGAGAAATAGAAAGACTAAGGAGTATTTATACTCCACGAACACAAAATACCCTAATTAATTCATGCTAGGGTGTAAATACTAAACCACCCCTGAAACAAGTTCAAAATTACAAGAGAAAAGGAAGAAAAATAGGAAAAATCGGCTGAGTTTTAGCCAAATAATGGTTCGACCGGTGCCAGTGATCAAACCCGCCATTGCATCAGTTGTTCTCTGTCTAAGGGGAATTGTGGGGTACTTGTTTCACCGGCACCTATCTCTCCACCAGTGCATGCATCTGTTATTCTCTGGAAAGTCTTCTAGCTTTGTTCCTTCAATCGATGCCAGTCCCTTGTGTCCTTCCTTCAACCGGTGCACTCCATGCATTTTACAACTTGGCTGGACAATTGATCATGCATGGCATTTTGGTGAGTCGGTAGCTTCAATTCTTGAGGGTCAGTGCTCATGATCTTGGTACTAAACAACCTACTCACTAGGACAAGCCGGTGCATGTCATCACTTGAGTTTCCAACGTGATTGAATTGAATTGCAGCCTTGAGTCTTCAATTAAAACAAGCAGCTGAATTTGCCTTTTGCAGCCTTATTAGGTCGGTGGTTTCAAACGGACTTGGAATTAATATTGGTTGCCCAAAGATGAGTCTTCAATGTTGATGTGACTTCTTTGAAATGGGTTTATTACAAACACACCAACTTGAAGAATTTTCCCAAGACTCACGTAAAAGCTCAAGTTAGTACAATGACCTTTGATGTTTTCAATCATCAACCATTATCTTGATGTTGGTAGACAAATCAACACCCTAGCCGAAGTGATGAAAATGCCGAGAGTAGTTAAACCAAGAACCTTAAAAGAGTTAAAGGAAGAACACTCAAAAAGAACAAGTAAGATCCAAAAAGGATTCTTGATTTCAAATGAAAGTTGTTTGTAGGTTGATTTGTGAAAGACAAGATGAGGAGTACATATAGTTCTAAAAAACTAAATTAACCTAATGATTCGCCCTAGGGGTGTATGTTCTTAATTACCCTTAATACAAACTTCAAATTACAAAAGGAATGGAAGAAAAATGATCAAAATCGGACACTATCAAGCTGGTAGAGGAAGCATCCGGCATCGGCTTCAGCACCGAATCTGGAGCCGAATCGCCACTGGAATCACATCATTCGATTTTCACTTCCATCTGGAGCCGGACAAGCCACCGGACAGCTACTGCTCACACTCCATTTGGCTTGTTTTCTTAGCGTTCTTTGGTTCTTTCTTCTTGGCTTGTCATAGCTTGATTTTGGATGTTCCATAATTTGTTTTTCAAGCCATATTCACTCCTTTTTTAGCCTATACTTGAAGTATCAATCTTTGTAAGTAAATCTCCATGCATTTGTAAGAACACCTCCAAAGGAACTTTCAAGTTCTTCCATTCTCAAAGTGCAAGTGCATATAAACATGTTTTCTTCCATGAACTTTATCTTCTATACACCCTTCTTTTGATGGCCTCCATGATAGCTCCACCAATGCTAAGATAGCTCCTTGATCCCTATCATTCCCCCTCACCTCATGAGGATTCATCCTCGAATCTCGAAGTCATACATAGAGAAGAGAATTGTCAATATCATGGATTAAAAGACGAATATGAATCTTACTATGTGAGTCTAGGCTCTCAAGAACTAGGCATTGATCATCCTTCTTTGGGAAAATGTCATGAAGATGTCTTATTCTTTGTTCCTTAAAAGGTAGAGACCATTCTTTAGTAGAAATGATCCTCCTTCCACCTACAATGAACTTATGAACAAGAGCAATATAGCCAAGCACAAATATCCAATTTAGGCACCAAGAAAACAATGATTTTCCATTGAAAACACAAACCAGAAGTCCTAAAGGTTTATGATCCCATAAGGCACTATATAATTGATTTCCAAATCTCCCATTCAAGCACAATAAACACAAGATACTCCCCCTTAGATATATATGCCCTCCATTAAAAACATCAAACATATGTGTGAAATGAATAAGAAAATAACCTCTACATATGCAAGAATTCATAAAATCATCAAGATGGACATCATTATACTCTTCTAAAAACAGGGAATATTTTCAAAATTTCCAAAATCTCAACATATCTCTGTTCTTGGCACAAAATTCCAACAGTAACATCATGTCTTCCAATCATGCCAAATAGAGATTAAGCACAAAGAAAACTCATTGATTTCATCCACATAAATTTCAATTTCATTAATGATCAACTTCTCATTATAAATAATCTTTTCACAAGATATAAACAAGAATGCTCCAACAATCATAGGCTTCCTTTTCATATGTAGTCTTAACATATGCTTTCTAAGCAAGATATCCAAGATTCTAGGACTATCATATCTCACAAATTCAACTTCATGATTCTCAAGATTCAACAACTGAAATGCATCATGCTTGGAAAAATCAAGAACATATAAGATACCAATTCTAAGCATATCACCATGAACATCATAAGCTTTGAATCTAAGAACCTCAAGAAAATATGGAATCCAAGCATTCACGTTGTTATATAAGTCATGAAACTTCATAATTTCAACTATAGTCAACCTCTTAACGTGACATGCTTCATCATCAATCTCCAACAAGCAATTATCATCAATAAGCATGAATTTTCCAATCATTTGAATCACAATGGAGTGCATCTCAAACAAGATGAACAACAATTTAGAGTCAACAATGAGGATGCACATTAGACCACAAAGATATAAATTGTTACCAAGAAGTGTATCATCAAAGATCCACAATACTCGATTATCTAAAAAAACTTCAAAATTCCGTTCATGTGTGTCCTGAAGATATGCTTCAAAAATAAGCTCTAGTAATTCCATTCACAAGAATATATCTCCAAGTTGTTTATATGTAGCAAAATAGCCAACAAGTCATATATAGAATTCATAGGCAAAAACAAAGCATTTTCTCCAATTCAAGAATTAATATGCTCATAGAATTCACCATATATAACTTGTCTAGAGACATTAAGCACATAATCACAAGCACACTCATCCACAAATGATTCCCTAACGAGCTTAAGATCTATCATTTCATTTAAAAAGCTCTCGAGATATAAAACTTATTTCCACTTGCATGAATCTCACTTCTAGAACCATATTCAATCACATAGGATTCCTTCACAAACTGAAATCCATTAAAGCTTTAACAAGGTTTATAGAAGTATAAGACCAACTTTTTATAAACAAGGAATCATTATGCTCAAGAATTTCAACAATGGCATGTTGCTTATGTACATCACACAATCATACTTAATCATACCAACTGATGCACGAACAATGTCGAAAAGAATGACAAAATAGAAGAAAAGTTGGAAGATTGCGAAAACTCTCTGGTTTTCGGAAATACGACCAAAGTCGAAAATTTATCAAATAATCAAAAGCTGTTTGTAACTAAGACAAAGCAAGATATTTATAACCTAAAATCTACTTTAATCCTAATTGGAATTAATTAAAAGAGCAATACTTGAAATTAATAAAAAGAATCCTAATCGAAATTAATAAAAAGAATCCTAATCGGAATTAAAAGAAAGAAACTTAATCCGATTCAGAAATAACAAACAATAAAATTACGAAAATACCCCTAAATGAACAGTGACCAGTGATGAACAGTGGCCCGAGATGAATAGTGCCCCTTGAACAATGCCCCCCATCACAAAGTTCAACAATTTATCACCAAATGTAGAGCTTAGAATGTACCACTTTAACATCTCACTCTTTACCATGTTGTCCTTACCTTCATTCAACTTGATTATGCCTTCAAAGTCTTGCAACCTAGTCAAGAAAACACTAGAAAAAGGATGGTCAATGCTAGAAGTAGGAATATAAATCTTTTTGTTCCTCACTCAAGAACTCTTATTCTCTCTTTCTTTTTCATATGAGCTCTCTTTTTCTTCTCTCATCTCCTTTTTTCCAATTTCATTCTTTTCTTTTCTCGCAATCTCATATTCTTTCTCGGGCTCACTCTCATTTTTCCACTCAACTTCGCTCTCATTTTCTTTTTTCTTTCTTGACTTCACTTGAGATCTCTTGAAATTGCTCATTTTCAACAATTTCTTGAAGAGCCATTTCACGTTTCACTTCATTGGTAATTGAGGTGTCTTCATTTTTAGGCTCCAAGCTCTCCCATGTTGGGCATTGCAAAATACCATGTCCATGTTCATTGCATTTGAAGCACTTGGGATCTTCATTTCTAGGAGGTTGTGCTAGTGTCTTTCTCCGTTCTCCATGAGTCAACTTCACCTCTTGCATTTGAGATTTGTGCTCCTCTTCTCTTGGCCTTACACTTTGCACTTTCATTGATGAAGAGATAACATGATGTGATAAGATCTCCCGTATGAGCCCCTTCCATTGGACACTTGTCTTTCATCCTCTCTTTTTGGTGGTCTTTCATTCCTCATATGCCTTCTATGTCTCAATGGTTCACCATGTTCATTGTAGTAAGAATAAGAGTCTTCATCCCTTCTTCTCCCCCTTGAGCTTCTTTTAACTTCATGGTCACGGTGGCCTTCATCAATATCCTCCATTTGTTCATTTTTTCTTTTTGGTAGACTCACTGGATATGGTACATACTCTCTAGAAGAACTAGGTTGATATTCAACTCCCCTTCCTCCTTGTTGACTGGTTTTCTAGGATTTTTATATTGGAGCTCATCTACCTTTCTTTCAAAGCTTTCAACTCTTAAGTTGAAGTCCTTTCTTATTTCATTCATGTTGTTTGAGAGTTCACATATCATTCTCTCCTTTCATTCCAAGATGGTGGATAGAAATGCATTGTTATCTCCCATATTTGATGCTTGTGAAGATGGTGAGGATGCTCCTCTAGTCATGATTTACCTACGAAGAAAAATAGGGGAATATTGAACATCATTTGTCACTCCTGTATCACACCTTCCATTGACTCTTTCTCGCTCTATTGAACTCCCCCCCGCCCCCTCCCAAGCCTTTTTCCACTCTAGCTTTCTTTCAAGTTCTTAACCAACACAATTGGGTAATACAAACACTGCAAGCAAATAGATAAAATTTCAAAGATTAGGTCAATGTAAGATGAAAACAATTGATCAAATTCTTGGAGTTCAGAGAAAATTTTATAGAGGAATTTTATCAAACACCTAGAAGGCAATGAAAATGTGATTCAATTTCTCAATGAATTCAACAAACGTAATTTCTTGATTTCAAATTTGATAGATAATAGGCAATTCTATCACAATAAGACTTCAATTCAACTTCAACACAATCAATTTCAATAGGACTCAACAAGAATTCTCACAATAGCATTCAATTTTAGCACTTTGTTTCTTTCAATTTTGCGCAAGATTTTTTTTTTGAATAAACTCAACAAATAGAATTTAACCCTAGTTTTTGGTCTTAGGCTCAATTCCAACAAACACAAAGGATCATAAGAAGATACTAGGATGAATGTAGAGGAAACAAATCATAAAAACACATATATAAGATCATAGATTTCAAGAAATAAAAAATAACCTTAAACACTTAAACAAAGAAAGCAAAGAAAGATAGACAAACCTCAAGATGAAGAACCTAGGCTCTGATACCAAAAGATGATGTGATTTCCTTGAAATGGGTTTCATTAAAAACACACCAACTTGAAAAATTTTCCTAAGACTCACCTGGAGGTTCAAGTTAGTACCATGACGTATGATGTTTTTCATTCATCAACCATTGTCTTGATGTTGGTAGAAAAATCAACACCCTAACCAAAGTGATGAAAAGCCCTAGAGTAGTTAAACCAAGAACCCTAAGAGAGCTAAAGGAAGAACACTAAAAAAGAACAAGTTTGATCCAAAAATTATTCTTGATTTCAAATGAAAGTTGTTTGTAGGTTGATTTGTGAAAGAGAAGATGAGTAGAATATATATAGTTCTAAAACCCTAAATTATCCTAATGATTCATTCCAGGGTACTTAACTACCCATAATACAAGCTTCAAATTACAAAAGGAATGGAAGAAAAAGGATGAAAATTGAACATTGTCGCGTTGGCTCATGATGCATCTGGCTCCGACTTCAGCACCGGATCTAACGCCCAATAGAATCACATCATCTGGTTTTCACTTTTGTCCGGCACCGGATAGCACGTCAGATAGCCACTGCTCACACTCCATTTGGCTCCATTTTTGGCTTGTTATCTCGGTCATCTTTGGTTCTTTCTTCTTGGCTTGTCAAGGCTTTATTTTGGGTGTTCCATAATGTGTTTTTCAAGCCATATTCACTCCTTTTAAAACCTATACTTGAAGTATAAACCTCTGTAAGCAAATCTCCATGCATTGTAAGAACACCTCCAAAGGGACCTTCAAGTTCTTCCATTCTTGAAGTGCAAGTGCATAAAAGCATGTTTTCTTCCATGAACTTCATCTTCGATGCACCCTTCCTTTGATGGCTTCCATGATTGCTTCACTAATGCTAAGATAGCTCCTTGATCCCTATCAAATGCTACCTGGTGGGATGGAATTAATGGCTACCGACTTGGGAATGAAATATTACCAAAGCAAGCACCTGACACAAGCTGGTTATTTAAATAATTTCAGTCCATAATTGGTGACCGAACAGGCTGCTTACTCATTGCCCATCCATTTAAATTTCAGCTTGCCAAAGGTGGAAAATTCATCTTGTTCAAGCTTTATTTTCAAGCTTGTTTCAAGCCAGTTCTTTGACCATTCTTCCTCTTCTTTGGTGCTTGACTTCATTTGTTTTCAAGCCTTTTTCACTCATGTCTTCTAGCCTAAACTTGAAGTACAAATCCTTGTGCTTAAGCCTCCATTCTTCAAGTTTAGTTTGTTCAATGTTGGCATCATCAACATGTTGTCCTTCTTTGATTTGCATTAATGCCGTCCTTGCCTTTTTAATCCTTGAATCCACATTCTTGTATTTGAAATACAAGTCTTTGTATTTTACCCTCATTGCATAGAACATGTAGTCTAGTAGGTCATCACATGAGGGACTATCTTTAGAAGGCAACCATGAGTTCTCATACTTGAAGAATAGGCCTTGATAAGCATATTTTTTTCCATGAATTCTTTCTTCCTTGAATTTTTCCATATATGACTTCCTTGACAATTCCATTAGAGATATTCTTGCTCCTTTATCCCTATCATTCCCCCTCACCTCAAGGGGATTCATCCTTGAATCTAGAAGTCCTACATAGAAAGGAGAATGATCACTAATATGGATTGAAGAATCAAAATTATACTTACCACTTATTTCCAAGTTATCCTTCATGGAAGTTATAACTTGACAATGCCTTACCATACCCTTCTTTAATGGTGATCGTCTCCTTTATTGATATGTATTCCATTTCCTCTACAAGAAACTCATTAGAAGAAAAAATGTAGACAAGGAATACAATCTCATTAAGGCAACAAAGAAACAAAATTTTATCATTCAAAGCTCCTACCATAACTCCCAATGGTTGATGTCCCAATAAAGCTGGCATAAAAGTTCTCAAAACCTTGAATTCAATGATATTAAGCACAAGAAATAATCCCTTAGCATAACATATACATGCCCTCCATCAAAAACATCAAACATCACGTTAGAACTCCGTAATTCATCAAGATGAACATCATTATGCTCTTTCCAAAGTAGGGGATTTTTCAAATACTTCCAAAATCCTATCATATCTCTATTCATGGCACAAAACATAAACCACAATATCAAGTAATTCCACCAAACATGCCAACTAGAGATTAAACTCATAGAAAACACATTGTTTTTATCAACATCTAGAAAGACCAAATTCTCATCACAAGAATTCAACAAGTGTTCTCCAATGTTCATAGGCTTCTTTTTCATATGTAGTCCTAACACATGCTTTCTAAACAAGATATCAAAGAATCTAGCACAATGATATCTTACAAATCCAACTTCATGATACTTAGGATTCAACAACTCAAAAACATCATGCTTGGAACAATCAAGAACACTAAGATACCAATTCTAAGCATATAACCAAGAACATAATAAGCTTTGAGTCTAAGAACCTCAAGAAAATATGGAATCCAAGCATTCATGTTTTTATTCTTAACATGACATGCTTCATCATCAATCTCCAACAAGCAATTATCATAAATAAGCATTAATTTTCCTCTCATACGAATCACAATGGAGTGCATCTCAAGCAAGATGACCAAGAATTTAGAGTCAACAATGAGGATGCACACAAGACCACAAATGTATAAATTATTACCAAGAAGTGTAACATCAAAGATCCGCAATTCTCGATCATCTAAAACAAACTTCGAAATTCCTATCATGTGTGTCCCAAAGAGATACTTCAAAAAGAAGTTCAAGTAATTCCGTTCATAGAATATATCTCCAAGTTGCTTTTATGAAACAAAATAGCCAACAAGTCATATATAGAATTCATAGGCATAAACAAAGCATTTTCTCCAATCAAAGAATTAATTTGCTCATAGAATTCACCATATATAACTTGTCTAGAGAGATTATGCTCATAATCACAAGCATGCTCTTCCCCGAATGATTCAATAACAAGTGTAAGATCTAGCTTTTCATTCAAAAAGCTCTTAGAGATATACAACTTACTTCCGCTTGCATGAATCTCATTTCTAGAACCACATTCAATCACATATGACTCCTTCACAAACTCAAAATCCATGAAAGCTTTAACAAGACATAGAAGTATAAGACTTACCTTCTCTAAACAAGGAATCATTATGCTCAAGAATTTTTACAATGGCATGTTGCTTATGAACATCATAAGCATTTCCACAATCATTCTTAATCATAGAAAACATGTTTTCATGCTCACAATTCAACAATCTATTACCGAGGGTAGAGATAAGAGTGTACCACTTTAACATAACATTCATTACCATGTTGTCCTTGCCTTTCTTCAACTTGATTAGGCCTTCAAAGTCTTGCATCCTAAATAAGGAAACACTAGAAAAAGAATGATTATTGTCCGCAGTAGGAATAAAAATATCTTTGTAACTATCCAAAGTATTCTCATCCTCTCCTTTTTGTGCAAATAAAGTCTCCTTTTCTTGTCTCATCTCCTTTCTTTCAATTTCACTCTTTTCTTTTCTCTCAATCTCATATTTTTCCTCAAGCTCACTCTCCACTTCACTCTAATGTTCTGTTTCTTCCTTCACTTCACATGAGATCTCTTGGACTTGCTCATTTCCCACAATTTCTTGAAGACCCATTTCATCTTTATCTTCATTGGTAATTTATGTATCTTCCTTTTTGGGCACCAAGCTCTCCCATGTTGGGCATTGTGAAATACCATGTCCATGTTCATTGCATTTGAAGCACTTTGGGTCTTTCTTAATGGGAACTTGTGCTAGTGTCTTTTCCGTTTCTCCATGATTCACCTTCACCTCCTGCATTTGAGGTTTAGGCTCCTCTTCTCTTGGCCTTACACATAGCACTTTCATTGTTGAAGAAATGACATGATGTGAGCTCTCATAAGATCTCCCATATGAGCCCCTTCCATGGGATACTTGTCATTCATCCTCCCTTTTTGGTGGTCTCTCATTCCGCATATGCCTTCTATGTCTATATGGTTCACCATGTTCATTGTAGTAAGAACAAGAGTATTCTTCAATTCTAATTCCAATTGAGCATCCTTTAACTTCATGGTCACAATAGCCTTCATCAGTATCCTCCATTTGTTCATTTCTTCTTCCTGGTAGACTCCCTGGATATGGCACATACTCTCTAGAAGAACTAGGTTGATATTCATCTCCCATTCCTCCTTGTTGCACTTGTTTTCTAGGAGTTTTATATTGGACCTCTTCTACCTTTCTTTCAAAGCTTTTAACTCTTGACTTGAAGTCCTTTCTTATTTCATTCATGTTGTTTGAGAGTTCACTAGTCATTTGCTCCATTCGTTTCAAGATGGTGGATAGAAATGCCTTGTTATCTCCCATATTTGATGCTTCTGAAGATGGTGAAGATGCTCCTCTAGTCATTATTTACCTACAAAGAAAAAGAAGAAATACAGGGGAATATTGAACCTCCCTTGTCACTCGTGTATCACACCTTCCATTGGCTCTTTCTTGCTCTATCGAACTCACTGCCCTTAAGCCTTTTTCCATTGTAGCTCTCTTTCAAGTTCTGAACCAATTCGATTGGGCAATGCAAACACTTCAAGCAAAGATGCCAAGTAATCCACACAACTCAATTCAATTAGTCAACAAATGAGCAACAATCAAGAACCAAAGAGATAGAGTTTCAAAGATTAGGTCAATGTAAGATGAAAACAATTGATCAAATTCATGGAGTTCAAAGAAAATTTCAAAAGGGAATTTTATCAAACACCTAGAGGGCAATGAAAATGTGATCCAATTTCTCAATGAATTCAACAAACCAATTTCCTTTGTTTCAAATTTGATTGACAATAGGCAATTCAATCACAATGGAACTTCAATTCAACTTCAACCCAAGCAATTTCAATAGGATTTAAGAAGAAATCTCACAGTATATCATTCAACTTTGGCACTTTCTTTTTTCACTCTTGTGCAGTATTTTTTTTTTTTTTCTTGAGCTCTTCTCTCTCTCTCTCTTTATTTATTTATTTATTTTTTAAAATTTGCAAGAACAATAACTATTCTCTTTTTTTTTTTTTTGTAGAGATAAATGAACAAACTGAACAACTAAAATTTAGCCTTGTTTTTGGCCTTCGCCTAATTCCCACAATCACGAAGGATCACAAGAAGATACTACGATAAATGTAGAGAAAATAAATCACACACACACACACACACACACATATATATATATATATAAATATATTTATACGATCATAGATTTAAAGAAATAAAAAATGACCTTAAAAACTTAAACAAAGAAAGAAAATAAAGATAGGCAAAC
>JAOXNR010000022.1:11241958-11258890 GCA_028571225.1 Parsonsia alboflavescens
ATTGCATGTTATGCTAATATGTAAAAAATTATTTATTTAGATTATAGTATTTTACACTTTTTCTCAAAAAATGATAGCCTTTTTGGGCATAAATCCCAACATAATGATCGTTTAATTTTTTTTGCTTTTCAACTGATAGTGTTAATTAGAAATTTATGAGATTGCTGCGGTGTGCATTGAACTGAGTTTTTTTTTCAGTTGAACACGAACAGTTTGCTTGTTCTTTTTTGTATTTTTTTTAAGCTTTTTTGACGGATGTTCTTTTGATTTATGAAATGTTGAGACTTTGAATGCAAAACGATATTGAGACTTTTGGTTTGGGAATTGGAATTTCTGGATTGAATTGGTGGAAGATCGGGATAACCCCTCTGAAGGTCGTTATTATGATCTGAAGGTCGGGTTTATCATTTGAAGGTCGAAGGAAGACTTGCAAAGTTGAAAGTTAGCCAAGTCTTTCTTCAACCTTCAGATGCTAAAACTGACCTCAGCCCATAATAATGACTTTCAGTGGAATTATCTCGACCTTTGGTGAAATATTTTTTATTATTATATTTTGAAGTTTGCCAAGTCTTTATTCAACCTTTGACTGTTAAGCCCGATCTTCAGTATAACCTCCCGACCTTCCACAAGATCCTCCCAACCTTCAGTGATAAATATTATTAGTTTTTATACTTTAGATAATATTATATTATTATAATTATTTAAATTAAATAAAAGCTTTTACTTTTTGCAAGTGATGAAATCATTGATTACCTGACAATGTACTATCACATCGACTAGTAGAGTGGGTAGGACAGCTACTCATAGTGTTAACTAAGCTACTATCACTACTACTCCGCTTCATTAATTTTTTTTTTCTTCCTTTCTCATTTGTGACCTCATTGCTTTGGTACCTATTATTACTGTTAATATTGTTAATAATATTTCAGATATATTTCAATTTATAAAATAAATATAATAACAAAGTTTTTCTTTTAACTAGCGATGTGCCTTCCGGGGGCACACTTAGAGTACATGCTAAGTATTCATGGGGCACCATAGTAAAGGACGCAAAGAGTGTATTTCAAGACCCGACTGTCACGGGTCCATGTTTCCTTTATGCACTGTCAAAGTCTTAAGGGAGGTGTTCTTGCCAAATTCAGGTTTACTAAGGACGAGTTTGCCTTGTAAATCCGATTTTGGCAAAGACACCTCTCTCCCGAGACTTGGACATGCATGAAGGAAACAAGGACCCGTGACAGCCTTCACGGTTTTAGAGAAACACTTATTGTGTTACATTCCACACTCAAAATAAAGAATTATCTGATTATAAAAACTTCCTAGAGGTGGTAATTAGAGTCTCAGAAAAGCAAGTTTAACTGTATGAATTTTTTTTAATCAAATTTTCAGTAACTGAACCCTAGGTTAGTTCATATTTCTATTAGTTCTTTCTTATTTTGAACAGCGTTTAACTTATGTAAATGAAAATGAAATAATATTACTTGTTTATTTATATTGTGTAATAAAAAATAATATAAAAAAAATTACAAGTGATGACTAACTAACATGAAATTCAGTACAGGTCATGGAAGGCAAAAACGAATATTCAGATAACTACAAGTCAGAAATATTATTATTCTCTGACCGCTATAGGAAAGTCAATAAGGTTTGACAGTGACAGTGACATGTCTCTTCAACAAAATAGCTACATAAACAATTGGGAGATGAGATCTAAGTTTGGAAATGGGGAAAAGGATTTTTGGCAATTTGAAACGGTGGAAGGTCGGTATTTTTTTTTTCTAGGTTTAATTTCTTTGTTTGTTCCCCTTCAATGATTGTTTAATTTCTTTGCTTTTGAAGTGATAGTGTTAATTAGAAATTTTTTAGATTGTTGCGGTGTGCATTGAACTGAGTTTTTTTTTCCAATTGAACACGAATAGTTTGCTTGTATTTTTTTAGGTTTTTTTTGATGGATTTTCTTATAATTTCTGAAATGTTGAGACTTTGTAGGCAAAATGATGTTGAGACTTTTGGTTGGTTAATTAGAATTTCTGGGTTTAATTAGTGGAAGGTCAGGATTATCCCACTGAAGGCCAGGATGACCCATTGAAGGTCGTTATTATGGTCTGAAGGTCGGGTTTATCATTCGAAGGTCAAAGGAAGACTTGTGAAGTTGAAAGTTTGCCAAGTCTTTCTTCGACCTTCAGATGTAAAACTGACCTTCAGACCATAATACCAACCCTCAATGGGATTATCTCAACCTTCGGTGAAATTTTTTTATTATTATATTTTGCAGTTTGCCTAGTCTTTATTCGACCTTCGACTCTCGACAAAGATTTTTATTAATTAGCCTTGTGCCTTCTGGGAACACACTTAGCGTACATGCTAAGTACTCATGGGGCACAAAGAGTGTGTTTCAGTAGCCGACTGTCACGGGTCCATGTTTCCTTTGTGCACGTGCATAAATGGATCCATCGATGCTCTACTGCATCATCAGTATTCTTATCGATCAATCTTGTCAAGGAAGCCATTATTTGTTTTGCAAGACTGCTTTTTCCTTTAGCACCAGACGTGCAAGTCTCGAGATAGACGTTCTCGGAAAATTCGGATTTACGAGGCATTAAATATTATATAACTCATCAGTATCGGAATAGGATGTCCAAGATGGGATTATCTTCCAGCTGGTCCAAACCTTTGGCAAACTCTTATCTCAGTAGGCTGTTCTGGTTGCGCGGTGTCTAACCTTCATCTAGGATCAGAATGTCAAGCATCTCAAGGTCTCCTTCGGATGTGCGGCATTCTGATCCTAGATGAGGTTCACACACTGAGCCACCAGAACAGCCTACTGAGGAAGAGTTTGCCAAAGGTTCAAACAAGCCGGAAGATAATCCCATCTTGGACATCCTATTCCGATATTGATGAGTTATATAATATTTTATGCCTGGTAAATCGAAATTTGCCGAGAACATCGATCTCGAGACTTGCATGTCTGATGCTAAAAGGAAGAGCAGTCTTGAAAAATAAAGAGGGGCTTCTTTGACAAGCTTGATCGGTAAGAATATCGATGATGTAGTGGATGAACTCAGAGCACTGATGGATCCATTTGTGCGTACACAAAGAAAACATGGACCCGTGACAGTCTTCATGGTTTCAGAGAAACTCTTATTGTGTTACATCCCACATTCCAAATAAAGAATTCTCAGATTAAAAAAACATCATAGAGATCAGCCAATTGTGTCTTGGAAAATACGAGTTTAACTGTATAAATTATTTTTGATGAACTTTTTCCTTTGTTTCTTTACTGTAGAGATATGGATCCCGCCAAGCATACCTTTCAGTTTCGACACGATCCAAAACGAGATGTTTTTTTGGAGGGTGCCGGGGCCGACGAGATGTGGTTCTTCATTGGAGGCTGGTTACATCGATTTTCTTTCCCACATACAACATTTATACCACCGTTTTTTTTTTATTTTGTTTGTTCGAAGCATGTAAGAAAGATATTACCTTTAATCTTTGTTGTTAGGTAGAGGGTTGGATTAAGAATTTGAAAAATGGATTTTATGGATGTTGGGGGGAAAACATATTGATAAAGCGAGAGGAGGAACTAGAGAAAAAGCACATTTTGAAGGAGCTTCCTTCAACCTTTCCGTTTTTAGTTCCGAGTTTTCTTTTTCTAACCTCATCAAATCTTCTTTCATTTCCAGATTTTCAAGCTCCTTCAAATTGTGCTTTTTCTTTAGTTCCTCCTCTCGCTTTATCAATATGCCTTCAACCAACTTAAATGCTTTTTGTTTAAATGAGGAAAATAGTAACCTCAATAGCTTAAGTATTGTTGAATTTTCAATAACTTCCCCTCAGTTTAATTCATATTTGCAATAGTAATTTGTTAAAGGTTATTAGGTTCAAAGTTTGAACAAAAGTTTTGAAAGAGAATAAAGAAATGCACCCATAATTCTTTTTTTTTTTCTTTTATGACACAATACTTCATTTTTTTTTTTTTTTGAATTAGAATTAAAGAATTATTGAAACAAAAACAAAAGAACAACTCCTAATCATATAAAATAAATATGAAGATAATTACGAATCATGAAAATAGGACAATGACCGTGACATGCCTTGGAATCTGGTTTGACAGTGACACTGACATGCCTCAGATGCAAAAGAGATACCTAAGCAACTGGGGAAGGGATATATGAGTTTGGAAATGAGAAAAAATCTTTTTCGCTGTTTGAAATGGTGGAAGGTTGGGAATATATTCTGAAGGTTGGTATAATTATTTGAAAGTCGGTATTATCCTCCGAAGGTTGACGCAAGGACTTGGCCAATTTCACATTTGAAAAGTCTTTCCTCGACCTTCGGAAGTGAATACCGACCTTCCACAATTTCAAACGAGAAAAGCCAGTTTCCCATTTCCAAACCCAATTCTCACCTCCCCAGTTGTTTATTATAATTTTTCCACCCAATTTCATCAAATGTAGAAGAAGAAGAAATATGGCAAAGAAAAAAAAAAAAAAAACATGTGGTGGGATAAATGAAAATATTGCAAACTAGTAAAAATATGAAAATGGATTACAAGTCATGAATCGTCTCAACACCAATATCGCCTTAAAAAACATCCATACTCTCATGGGCGATACTTACATTAACATTTACAAACGCTCCCTCTTCAATTGTCGCCTCCAATGTTTGTCCAGAAACCCAAGACTCTTGGGTATATCTCCTCATAGATGGATGCCCTTCTTGAGCATGATCATACGACAATGGAACCTCTACTTCGGGTGGTGTTGCTTTTGTGGCCGCGTTTGGACAAGTTTGATGATTGTATCCTTTTCTTTTGCATATCGTGCAAGTTTTCCTCCGTCGAAATTGTTCACTTCGAGATAGGAATCGACCTTCTAGTGGTCTTCCTACCCCCTTCTAGCAAACGATGCATTTATAGCCACATCTTCCAAACCTATAATTCTTTCCAGAGTTGAAGACAACGAAACAGGCTGTATCGAAGGTGCATATGCCTTCCTCAATATTTCCATATCACATGAATTTCCATAGCACAGAGAATAGTAGCGATCCCAATTTCCTTGTAAAGAATTAAAGATGAGAAAAACAAATTGAGATTATGATTTTAAATCTATTTTTGAAACAATAGAGATGGTCCAAAAGGTCGAACCTATCGACCATCTAGAACATTAGTTTAAATTATACAAAGGTTTTTCAATACTTGGCAACAACAATGGCATGTTTACATGGAATTCCTTCTATATCCCATCTCTGACATCCACGCGTCCTCTGAATCATATCCACAACGGCATTTGCTTCTCGTGGGGGATTACTGACAACATACTCCTCCCTAGCTCAAATAGATGTAGTAAGCAGCCTTTGTTAGTCAACCAAACAACTCCTGCTCAATCCGTTCCACGGCATGTTTGGTAATAACAGCAGGGATTGCAACGGCTGCTTCTAAGCTTTTTTGAACCAAATCTGACATATACCGGTATAAAACTCATGAGCGGATGCAATCGGCAATTTTTGAGCTTTCTTGATCGCTTCATTGAAGGACTTTACGAGATTACTTGTCATTTGGTTATATCGATTCTTCGGACAGTAAACACTTGTCCAACCCAATCGCCCTACCTCAACATCCAACCACTGATGGGAATCTAACTAAAGTGGTGGTCACATTTGTCCTGATCATAGGCATATGCAACACTTTTGAAAATCGTTTGAACATGAAGATCTCTACACCTTGTCTTCAAGTTTTTCTTCAAATGTCGAAAACAAAAGGCATGTGAAACCTCGGGATACACTTTTCTCACTACGTATAGTATGCCTTTGTGTCGATCGGATACAATTACCAAATCATCGGGCGATCCGTATGCAGTTCTTAGTTTTCTTAAGAACCCCTCCCATGAATCATTGCCCTCCTCTTCACCGAATCTAAATGCAAGTGGTCCGTTTCCATCTGCAAACACAGCTGTGTAAATTTTGCCCTCATGTGCATTTTTCAAGTGTGTTGCATATAAGACAATGACGGTCGTATATACTTGAAACCCTCGATCGAAGGACCAAATGCACAAAATGACCTCACAAAATGCTCCTTCAGCAATGCTACCCTTGTCACTGAGCCGGGCATTGTACACTCCAAGAGGGAGAAGTATGTTGGAAGCTATTTTAGTGAGTCCTTTGGAGTTCCATAAGCGATTTCCTTTGCATGCTGCTAAGATCTCCATGCTTTGGTGTATCCTAACTTTACATCATAATTCTCTCCCATGTCTTGAATCACATTTTTGGGGGTGTGATTCGCACTGATGATTATACCAGCTTACAAACAACTAATTGTTGATACACTTACATCCCTGTTTTGGCTTTGTTCTACAATTTGAGTGCAAGTGTGAGTCGGGACAAACTTGTCAATCACCCATATCTGGCATCCGGCTCTACACTGTGCACGTATCATGAAGATGCAATCTTTTTTATTCCTCCATCGCACCTCAAATCGTGCCTTTTGCGAACGTACCTTGAGATAGGAAAACTGATTATCGAGCGAATATTGACCGACTGCTATCGTCAATTCATCCTAACTATTAAAAATTGAATTTTTCCCTATCTCACCCACAAGTGGAATGGTTTCATCTTCGGAATAATGCACCTCTGATTCATCACCCCAGTCCATGTCCTTGAACTGAGTAGAAGGGTCTGGTATAAGCTGATGAAAAGGAACTACGTGTCTAACCCTATTGTCAAAGTTCACGGGGACATTATCATTGATACCGTGGATATATTCCTCGTAATGATCATCACCATAATCATCCGCAACGGTGCGAATATTTCCAAATGGCCCAGGTTCATCGTTTACAGGTGGGAATGTCTCATCCGGATTCTTTTGGTATGCATTAACAAAATCATCCATTACAGGATCATCACCACACTGATGTAATCTTTCAATTTTGTTAACGACCACCATTTTAGGATCAACTTCCCCTATCAAAAACATGATCTCGTATGTATCTTCAATTTCCAATAATTTAGTACCTCCATCGGATAATCTGGATGCAAATGAGATTTGTACATCAAATTGGTTTAAATCAATCTTTATGCAGCCTGCAATAGTTATCTTAAAATCTTCGTAACAGATGTTGTCGGGTACGACTACCGAACGAGCCCTTCCACTTAGAAAACCATAGTGAAGAATAATTCTCATTAAGCCCATTTCTACCAAAATCCAAAGAAAAATATATTCAAGATGGATAATGTACAATCAATAATAGAAAGCAAAGGGGAGAAATATCTTAATTAAAAAAACAAAGCAAAGAAGAAAGGGTCTACATAGTTTTTGAAAGAAAAAAATGCTTGAAGGTCGAGGTGATCATATGGAAGGTCAATATAATCCCTTCGAAGGTCAAATTGACCTTATGGATTTTCTATTGAACTTTTTTTTAATAAAACAGAAGGTCGATTACATCATTTGAAGGTCGATATAATCCTTAGAAGGTCGAAAGGATCAACTAGAAGATCGGCTGAACCAACAAAAAAAATTGGGCTTGAAGGTCGGCTTATACTACTGAAGGTCGGATAGACATCTAGAAGTTCGAATAGAACTCTCGAAGGTCTGCCATTACTTTAAACACTCAATACAAACAACTTTCTTTTTTTTCCATTTTTACGCCAAACAAAAAACACAAAACATTAGACCAGAAAACCTAGCGACACTTTGGAATCAAAACACCATAACAGAAAAAAAATAAAATAAAACTAAACAACCATCTATTCTGAACAACGAGATGCGAGCTTGATCTTGTGAAGAAAAAAATCAACTCCTCTCCCAAACCTAAATGTTGACTTTTTTTTTTTCAACAGGGAGAATGAGTTCCTTGAAGTTCAACTTTCAACAAGAAACTTCATTAATATGGTCTTCAATTCCGTTTTACAGCCGTCAGTTAGACTATTTTAAATGTTGATGGTAATATAATAATTGAATAAAGGCTAGTTTTATTTTTTTATTTTTTAAAGGAGTAAGTCAAAATGGATATACTGTGAAAAGTTAATTTTTGAATTAGATAAATTATAAAATATTTTACGAATTTGGATAATATTGAAATTTTTCCCCTCAAATTGGGTAAATATGAAAACACCCATAAATAAACTGCTACAGTCTGCACTTATTTGTAACAAAGTTTTGTTATATTAGAAACAGGAGGAAGGCTGAGATTCGCACCGTGAATTCTAGAACCTCACAAACCCAATCCTTACCACCTCCCCATAAAGCTTTGACGATTCGGTGACTCCCAGGGTGGACTCTCTTTTCCCTTCCTGTTCCCTCTACAGGTGTGCTGTCCGGTAAGGGACTCTTTATTTGCTGCATCAATCAAATAATTCATAGACTTTTTATTTGATTTTGATTTTGATTTTTTTTTATTCCACAATTGCAATTTTCTGTTATGTCCTTTTCTTTCCTGGCTATGGCATCATTTGGATTTTTTTTTTTTTTTTGCTTAGATTTGTTAAAAAAATAGTTTTATGATTGTTTTTGCTTTTGGGTTTCTAATATTGTTAAACAATCTGTACCTGTTTCTGTTTGGTGATTTTTATAATTTTAATTTGAAAAGATTGGGATTCTAGTGATTTTTCTCATGGACCCTGTTCATTTTGTGTTGTTTTGATTGCCATTCAGTGGAAATTTTAAGGGAATGAAAGGTTTAGATGATTTGTGCATTGATGTAATTAGGTCAATTTGTGAATTTTCTGAGCAAACTTGTTTGGTGGGTTGAGTATTTCAACTATATAAAGTTTAAGACTCTGTCTATTTACCTTGAATTTTATCATTCTTCTGCTTTTCCAAAATACTGACTTAGAATAACAGGAATGTACTTGGCAAGTTCACGATGGTCAAACGACGTTTTATTTCTATGTCTGTAATTGACCACCAAGTTTGTGAACTTATTTTTCTCAATTGACATGATTCGGGATTTCTGTTAAGTGTTTTTTCATGAACCCTATTCTTTTTTCCCCTTGATTGATATCTGGATTCATTCTTGCAGTGCAAAATAACAGGTTTGTGGATGATTTGAACTGTTTCAGAAAAAAGTGCCAGAGGAATTTGTTTTGTTTCTTGAGTTTTTACAATTCTGCAACAGCTTTGTGCTTTTAATTGAAAAAACCAACATGAATTTAGGCCTCTGCTTTGATGAATGGGGTACTTGTTAAGCTTTCTGTTTTTGTGTATATGTTTCTGCTTATGTTAATCTTTTAGACTTTAATTTGCCTTGTATATGTGTATTAGCTCGATAGGTTTTGCTCCTGTATTTTATTTGAATGCAAAAACTGCAGTCTAGTGATTTTTCGCACTCCTATTTGCTTTTTGTTCGATAAACACATGGAATGAGACCCATTTTCAATTCTGTACATTCTGTTGCATTTATTTTACTTAATCTCCTCTTATTGTTTAATTGTGAAATCCATGGTCTGTTAGTTCTATTAGTCTTTTTTTTTTTTTTTTTGTGAATAATGTGATCTTTTATGCAGCACAATTCAATTTTGAGGACTTTGGATTAAGGATCTTTTCAGAATTCAATTATACGCCGAAGGATGTCAGGTCAGAGAAGTACACATTGGTGCTACCAATGTAGAAGGCCAGTGAGGCTTCAAAGCGGTCACCTTGTCTGTCCATATTGTGAGGGTGGTTTTGTGCAGGAGCTTGGGGAGTTCATGAGTACTACTATGCAGGAGGTAGATGAACCTAATGAGCGGCTAGAACCTCAACAACGGGGCAGAGATGGTGGTCCTGAGTTTGAATTCATGGAACCTTTCCCAGATCCAAGATTTGGGTTTATGGATGCCTTTGATGCTTTTTTTAGGCAGAGAATGACTGGAAGAAACCCTAATTTTGATATTAGGACCAGGTCAGGTATGGTTCCTGGAACAAATACAGCTCTTGGTCAGGGTCCATGGTTGATATTCCATGGTCCTGCCCCCGTTCATGTCTTCAATAATGATGCATTTGAGTTGCTATTGAATGGTAACCCAAGGATGGGGCAACATCGAGGACTGCAAGAATTATTTGAGCAGCTCACTATGAACAGGCCAGGCCCACCTCCCCCTGCTCCACGTACTGCAATTGATGCGATGCCTACTATTAGGATCAACCAGATGCATCTTAGTTCTGATTCCCAGTGCCCAGTTTGCCAAGATAATTTTGAACTGGGGACTGAAGTGAGGCAGATGCCGTGTAACCATCTTTACCATTCTGATTGCATTATTCCATGGCTGGAGCAGCACAATTCTTGCCCTGTTTGTCGAGTTGAGCTACCATCACTGGTTTCTGGAAGTGGTCAAACCTGGAGCCCAAGACGTAGCAGTGCCAGCAGCACAAGCCCTGGAAATAACAATGGCACCACTGCTCAAAATCAGGGGAGGAGGAATCCGTTCTCCTTCCTGTGGCGCCGCCTATCAAACCAGGGCAACCAGTACAGTGAAAATGGGGGAAGTAGTAGGTCGAGAGCTCCCAACGATACATATTATACTGGATTTCCTTTCATTTAGTTATGGAATGCAGTAGCTCTTTTCATTTCTGTATTCAGCATTGGTCATGGGACTGGTTTGAAGACCCTATATGGTAGTAGAAAAAGAAAAACTTTTCATGTAAATAGGTCTTGTCTCTAGAGGCCCCATGATTTTCTTGAGACATATTTTGCCTATTTAAAAGAAATACTCTCTACTATCTGTTTTCGGTTCTTCAGTCCATCAAGGGATTTTGATTGTTGGTTGCAATTATAGGTGTTAGAAATATGTGGTATTGATGAAGTTCAGGTGCTTTGAGAAATATTCACATAAATATTACTACTAAATAATTTTCATTTTAGAATATAAATAATTTTATAAAATCTTTATATTTCACTGTATGAAGTTGCCTTTTTTTTAAACGCGATAAATTCTTTATTTCTTTTTCTAAATTTTGAACAGTACAGTATCTTCGAACCACTTTATATAAATAAATATTTATACATAAAAAAAAAAAAAAGAAAAGGAAAGAGCAGGAGACTCAAACCATAAATGTCATAAAGATTCTAATTCTATAGCGCTATTTGGATCGATTTAATGTAAAAAGTCCTATGCATCATGTGCGCAGAAGGTAGGCATACGTTGAGTATTGGTTGAATGATCTTTTGGTGATTCCTTCATTTCCATTTTAGTCAAACTAACATCATGATTCATTCAAAAAGAGATTGGGTAATATAGTAAAATACCTATTAATAAACTGAAAATAATAATTTATGATTAATGATTTATAAACGAGGACATAGAGAATATATTGTAATTTTTATAATATTTTCTGTTACATTGCTAACAAAATTTATATTTGTCTTTAAATTATATTTTATTAATTAAATTTCAAATACATATATATAAAATAGGAAAGTAGTTGGAAATTGTATTAGAAAGTTATAGGGCTGTGAATACTACTAATAATAATGAAAAAGTGGGATCTACTTTTCGCTTTGGTAAGTTGGTCAGTCATAATGTGGTGGGCAGGTACTGTACGGTTGGTGGGGTCTGTCCGGCTGTCAAATAATGTAGCTGGAGTTTAATAATTGACTTTTTTTTTCTCTTTCTCTTCTTTTACTGATTAATCCAATTTCTCTCTCTTTCTCTCAAATATATATTTTTTTATTCATTATGATTCCTCATCGTATTATTATTATTATCTCAGATTATAGATTTTTGACTGTGCAAAACTGCTCACATGAATAATTTTAAAGGGCAAAATGTTGTTTGTTATTTTCAAATTTAAGATTGATTTGAATTGTGACTAAATTTAGATTATTTAATAATTTGGATTTGAGTATTTTGGATTAATTTAGTTTGTCCATTAATCTCTAGATAACCATATTTTTCGTTTCTTTTCTCTTCTTTTTCTAATATTGGGGTTAGATTTTGGATGAAAAGGTTAAAATTGACATTCTTACCCTTTTAGAATGATCACTTGATCAATTCTACACTCTAACTTGTCGGAGACTGACGGTTTCGACCAAAACGGTTCGTCATAATATGATCAGAGACCATAATAGTTGAAAAAAAAAAAAACCATTTAGGATCAAAGTATAATTTGACTTCGGGTGGCAAAATGAGTATCAATTTAATGAGTACTCATTTAACTTTTAGTTAAACAAGTAATATGATTACTCATTTAATTAATATTAATCATAAAAAATTAGTGAATATATAAGTGAGTAACTGTAAGTAATCATTTTACTTTATCTTTGAATATTAACTTGTATTACTCCTTCCGTTTGGAATTGAACATGTCATTTTGACTTGCACAAATTTTAAGATAATTAGTTGATTTAGTTGATTTAATACTTAATAATATCAATTTCTTAAAAAATTTTTTATTAATTTAGGAAATGGAACATTAATTTCCTAACAACTCAAAATAGAAATATGAATATTCAATTCCGGATAGAAGGAGTATATTTTTAAATTAAATCATTATATATTCACTTACCTATCCAACCTCCCCCCACCCCACCCATCACTAATACATTATTAGTGATTACTTTTTTTCTTTGCATTACTATTCTAGTAATAAAAATAATATATAAAATTTTCAATTTGATTTTTAATTTTTTCCCTTGTCTTTTATCTCTTCTTTTTTAGTTAGCTACTTTAATCATAACTTGGTCATTAAATGCAAATCCTATACAAAAAAATAAGTTCCTCATAGGTTTGACTATGTATGTATATGAGGATACAAAATAATTTTATATAATAGTAAAAATCAATAAGTACTCCACCAATTAAGGTAGAATAAATGCATTAATATTCTTCTTTTGATTACTCTACAATAATTCACATGTTAGAAGGATCTTTTGGTAATATTTTTTCTAAAAACATATCTCGAGCACTTCATAAAATGACAAAAGTACAAGGGGGAAAATAAATACTCTCATGATATTAATATCATTTGTTGTGGGTATGTTTATATTTTCATATTTGTAGCTGAATAATTCACAATAAAATTTGATCGAGTTTATTTTCTCTATTGCTATACATATAATAAAATTGAACTTTATTGAATTACATGATAAGACTAAAGATATACTCATGGATGTCAAAGGGCCCACTAATTATTAAATTTACGTTTACACTATTTTGGATAACATTCAGTGCATTTAGACAATTTATTAACTTTTTCTTCTCTCTTTCTTTCCCCCCTTTTTTTGTAAAAAAATTCATTTCAAATCACAACAAGTAATTTTCAATTTCAAATAGTTTTACTTTCCCCTTATTTTTTAGAGTAATAAGGGGGAAAAATGAATATTTTAATTTAAAAAGAAGAAAAGAAATGAAAGAATAAAAGGGTGGAAGAACGAAGTTTGGGGGACGTGTTAGGGGGTGAGGGTAAGTGTTGGGATTAGAAAATGAAAATTTTTTCTTCAAGAGAAATATGAAAAAATGATTAAAAAGAGTAAGTGTGAAAATTGGAGTATTTTTTTATAAGATACTTTTATAACTTAAAGAAAAAGTCAAATAAAAAAGTGAGGAAAAATAGAAAAAAAAAAAAAAAGAAAGAAAAGATTATGAAAGAAAAAATAAGGAAAAAATATGAAATATAAGAAGAAAAAAATGAAAGAGAAATGTGAAGAAATTATTAAAAAAAGTAAGTATGAAAATTTGGAGTGTTAGAGTGTTTTCTTATTAAACTAACTTTGTAGTTTAAAATGGTACTAAAATGAATGCGTTCCTTCTTTTTTTTAGTATTATTAAAAAGAAAGAAAGAAAGAAATAGGAAAAAAAGAGAAAAGGGGGGGGGGGGAATGAAATATAAGAAGAAAAAAATAAAAATGAAAGAAAAATAACAGGAAAGGATTAAAAAGGTTAAGTATGAAAATTGGAAGGTTGGAATATTTTTTTTATAAGCAACTTTGTAATTTAAGGAAAAAGTCAAATATGTTAAATGAGTGATCATGATTATTAATTGTTAAACCATTTATAAAAATAACTTAAATGATTTGAATAAAAATAAGTGTGATTTATTTATTGTTAATGAGTACTTGGGTACTCATTTTGCCACCTCTAATTTGACCTAAACATGAGGGATCAAATGGGCTAAAAGCCCTTATTTGGGGTTAATGGCAACATATAATAATATCCTAAAACTAGGGTAACTAATTTAGATTTAGTGTACATTGCTATTATTATCCCAAAACAAGGCAATGATGTAAAACAGCCTATCCCTCCTGAGACTATTTATGGTGGTAACTTTATTCTCTTTTTGGTATTAGAGCCTAAAAGATGATGGCAGTTTGTTGCAGCGATCCTTCCGTGTGAGGGTATATTTTTTATCATCTTATTTGTTAATTTGTTATATTATAAGTAAACGGGACCTTTTTCCTTCATGAAAATGGATGTTCCCAACTCTTCCTCTCCGATTTCTCAACTCCTCCAAATTTCTAACTCATTCTTTTTATCTCGAGAGAGTCTCAGTAGTAGTAGTGTTGGTTAGTTAATAGTGTGTAGTACTATCTCAAAGTTAGCTACCATTGAAGAATCAATAGCTTCCATCATAAGCCCCTACAACATGTATAAGCATTGTGGTAGTTTTCCAATTGGAATTTCGTCCTTCAAGCAACTTCTGAAGTTAACTACCCCTAAAATCAAGGAATACGTCTAATGCTCAAAATTGGACCACTGTGATATACCATATTCTACTAAAGAACAATATGGCATCCTCATCATAATTCTAGAAATTATCTACCAATGGAAGGCAAAAGAAAACTCCCACTTTCATCTTGGAGCAATACGGTTGATCTTATCATACCATGGAAGACTAGGTTTGCCTGTCATAATTAGGATTACCTTGCTCAACTCAAGGATGCTAGTTTCTTAACATGCTATCATAGGCACTGTTCTGACCACCTTAAATTGAATCACCATATTCTTGAATTGTGCTATTTCTCTCAATGATCCAAATCTCTCCACCACAATGAAGATATAGATCTAGCTCACAAGTGTAAGCCAAAATCTCTATTGAATCATGGATACTGTTCACCATCAAATGGTCTACGAACTCCAGAATCATTCTCTCTACATTCTCAACAGAGAGAGACCTACAAGCATCCCCATGACTCTAGCGAATGCAAGTTTTGATGTCCCAATGTTAGTTGAAATCTAGCAGCAAATTCCAAGAGCTGATATGTAAAAATTAATGTCCATAGGGTGGATTTCAAATTAAGAGGACATGGACCAACAACAAGAGACCATCCAGGCCATCAACCTAGTCTTCAACAGGTTACCAGATGGAAGAGTGAAAGTGACGGTCAAGCCCACAATCCTTGAAGAAACCTCAAGAACGTCTTATTCCCAGTTGTTGTTACAATTGGTTGATAGCAAGGAGTAAAAATTTCAAGAAAATGTTCCATCAGCTCGGTTCAATTCGAATTGTACTCTACTCCAGACAGATACGATAAATGGATATTTCATTTGGGATATCCCCGGATGAGGTATGTGTGATGAATGGTCTAATTCCAGATCTAACCCAAATGACCTCCAAAGCAAGCATTCCAAGAGAAAAAGAGCCTATAAGAACAAGAAATGTAGACTGAATATTGCCTACTCTGATGACTCTGACAATGATGATCAAATCTCCACCCAGGCAACTATTCAACAAAAAGAAAGCCCTCGACTGAATCTAAGGACAGCATGTAGGCAAAATTCAAAAGGTTGTGTCACAACCCTTCCTCCTCCAATACTATGCATGATGTATGCTACTAATTTTCCACCTTTGACGTGCCATGTAGACCCAGTGATTGAAGTCGTTTCTAAACCATTTGTTGAACAAAAGGGCATGGATCAACATGGAAGGAATATTCCCCTTTCCCAAATAGAAGAGGTCCTAAATTGGCATACGAACTCTAGAGCTCAAAACAATTTGATGGCAAAATGGCCTCAAAAACGGATCAAGTAATTCATGACGTTAGAGAAATGAAGAAAGAGGTTGATCCTCTTAAGTAGGTTACACAAAGGATTTGGACAAGATTTCCTCGCAAAAAAAAGCAGAATCCAGAAGTTGAAAAAGGTACTATGTCAAAAATCCTCGTTCATCCCCTAGATCTCGACCACCTTTGCCACATCTAATCAGTTGTCAAACAATAATCTGGTAAGTCCTCCTTCATTATTAGCATTCTCCCTCCTTTTACTCCAAGTATTTTTCAGAGTTCAGTAGAAAAAAAAAGGGAAAAGAAAAATAAAGAATATCCTCGACAAGTGTTGTTCATAGTTCTATTCCTTCTGTAATTGAAAAAAAAAATTAGCGATCATAGAAGTTCAAGAGGATGCATGTGAAAATAACAATGAATGTCACCCTTTAATATCTTATGATAGTTTTATGTTTAGTAGTGTTTCTGATTCAGAAGATGAAAAGATGGATGTTTCACAAGTTTTTATGGCAAGTGAAGCAGGTCCCTCAAGTACTTCAAAACCAACGGTTGAACAAATAATTAAAATAGAAGATTTCAATACTGAAGAGCAATCTGACAGAAAGTCTTCAAAACCAACTAGTCAATCGTGGCTTACTTTTATGATATTTCGATGCATAAAAGAAGAGAATGCATGTAGGAAATAGCTGCATGATTGAATATAAAAATTTCAAAAGGTTTGATCTTGAGAATGACAATAGCTAAACTATGTTCTAGGTTTGTGACCGTGCGTCGTAACACGAACAAATTAAATCTATCTACCAAAATTAATGCAGTTAGGGCAAGTAGGGTCGAACCCACAAAGAATTGAATCTCAATTTAAATAAAACCAAGTAATAAGTAACAAAAAAGGGGAATCTTTGAAAGAGTTTGTAAAAATAAAGTTAAACAAAGAATTAAAAAAACTAATTAAAAAGGAGAGAATAAAGATGAGAAAGTTGTTAACAAGAAACAATCCGTAGGTCAATTGCTATGGGGATAA
>JAOXNR010000022.1:11259075-11273746 GCA_028571225.1 Parsonsia alboflavescens
ATAATCAAATCCTAATAAAACTGAAAGTCTTCGATACGGCCCACCGTCAACAAACTTGGTCAAACCGTAGTTCCCAACTCTAATCTGATGAATAGTGCATCGGAACAGTGCCAGTGAATAGTGCCGGTGAACAATACCGTCCGAATAGTGCCAGTGAACAGTACCGCCGGAACAATGTCGGTGAACAGTGCCTCAACAACAATTTTGTAAAATCTTGAGCTTTTTCCAACCAAATATTCCTACAAACAAAAATCAAGCATAGGGCAGTAAAATATATCTAAAATAACATAATTAAGTTAAGTTACATAAGATAATGGCATAAAAAGATCATAAAACGTAGCATAATTATGTGCAAATCAGTTTGTTGGCACTTTAAATGACTGGTTCATCAGTGTTGGTGAATACCGACAATTAATGCTGCTTAAATCGAAAAATGTGGAACATGTGATTAGTATAATCCATAGAGAATTTGTTAATGATCTTACAACCATACAGCAGCAAAGATAGCATGACTTTTTCAGCATGAAGTGCCATTCCTTGAAACTGAAGGACTTGAGCTTCCATTTTAAGAAAATGATTGAAATATATTATTACTTGGAGAAACTAATGATCCTAGCCTTTAAAAAGTATTCTTGTCTTCTCTTCCACAGGAATTACAACCTATAATTTAAAAGCTCATCCAATATTTTGGAAGGTCTTTCACAAATATTGAATTGGGATAACTATGTCAATTCACAACATCAGCACTAGATAAGCTCTGTGAGTAGCAAAAGACAATCTTTGAGTTTGTCAAAAAACATAAAGTCATTAAAAAATCCTATGTGAAAGACTTGGAAATAGATTGCAAGGGAATATGTGAATGCTCTTACGAAAAGTTTTCAATGTCCTTGAACAAGAAAAACCATAAAAAGAATTCGAAGAGATCCATAAGGTTTTTGAGAAGGAAATTCGAAAACCAACCAAAGTCCGACAAGTGCAAGAAGAAAGGACATTTAGTGAAAGACTACTTGAAGGTGAAAAGGCCTCAAAGATAATCTCTCAATTCATGGCTGATGATCTCTGATCAGTTGTAGAGTCAGTATATTCAGAATAGAGTCAGCTGGATGAAGATACCGTCTTTGCCTTGGAAGATACAGCTTCGGAATCCAAATCCTCAAGGATTGAGAGAGAAAATTGTTTTTCCTATTATTGCAATTGAAGATGCATCACCAATTATGGACCGTATCTGACCAATTCCTATCTTCTCATCTGTAGGTGAATATCTTAACTCCAAATACTCTAGACTAATAAAAGCAATTGGATTCCTAGACACTGGAGTCTTCTATACGATGTTAAATACAGATATATTACCCCCATACTATAGGAAAGAATCCTCTGAAAAGTTCCAAACTGCTAATGGAGAAATTTTCAGCTCAAATCTCATATAAAAAAAGCCAATTAACATCAAATTCTTCCCAAATTGTGTTATGTGGCTGAAGGTATATTGAAACAAACTCCATGGAAAAGATGCCCAAATAGGGTGGGATGCTTAGTATCTGGCAAAGAATCTAAGGATTCTTCAACATAGATTGCTCTACAAATACTTCTTTCAACCATACGTTTCATTGACAAAGATTTACTCCATCTTGAATGCTCCTACTTGTATCTACGAATCTCTGGCAAATTAAAATCTCTTTATGGTGACTCCCATGAGGAATTCAGACACCTTGAACCATTGTGGAAGAATGAAGAGTTCTTCGTCTTAAACTCAATGAAGATATAAATCCTACCAGGGTGGTACACTCAGGTATGACTCCTAATAACCTTGAACTTGCTAGAAAAGAATGCAATAAGATAGAACCAATAGATTTTGGTTGGGCTTGCCAAGGTTTTCAAGTAAACAAAAAATCTATTCAAATAATTGATTACAAACCCCCGAACCAATTTTTAAGGATGACAAATTTCCACTCCCAAAATTAAAAATCTTTTTGTCTATCTCTCTGGAGCAAAATTTTTTTCAAAATTTATTTAAAATTTGGTTTTTGGTAATTAGGAATATGCCTAGAAAATAGATACATGATTGCCTTTTGTATTCCTAATGCCTAGTTTCAATGGACTGTCATGCCTTGCTACCTGAAAATGGTCCCTTCATTTTTTCGAAAGGCAATGACAAAATTTTGTCTAATTTTTTTGAGGCATACTACACATTGCTTTGGTTTATGTAGATGATATCCCTCATTTTTCCAAAGATGATGAGACCCATAGAACCTTTCTCTAGCAATTCTTTGACATCGTCAACCAAAAGGGTGTCATGCTTTTAGAAAAGAAATCTTTCATCGACTTGTTTAAAATTGAATACCTAGGAATGAAAATTTTTCATTGAAAAATATAGCCTAGTCCTCAAATCATGGACACATCTTCAAATTTTCCCGACAAGAATCTGTCTGCAAAAGAAATCTAACAATTTCTGGGTATTGTGAAATACATAAAAACTTTTCTTCCTAAAGTAGCTCAGCACACCTACCATTTGACCAAACTCCTGAGAAAAAATTCCCTTCAGCAGGGCAAGAGCAAACCAAAGCTATCTGTGCCATAAAAACCCTTTGCAAAGAATCTATTCCTCTCCACATTCCAACAATATTGACCAGAATCTTACAAACTGATGCTAGTGGTGAGCATTGGGGAGCTGTATGAGTTTCATCTAATCAGTCATGAGTTTATTGTTCAAATGGATAATTCCTCCTTTCCAAAAATCTTATTTTAAGAACAAAATTATCCCTGAACCCCATCTCCTTTGTTTAAAAGATTGGTTCTCAAAGTATTACTTTCGGGTAAGCCACATAAAAAGTTCTGCAAATACTCTTGCGGATCTCGTCTCTTGCCTGAAAAAGTGTCTATCAGCATCTCCAAGTTTGTACATAAATTCCATTTCGTTTTCTATCCCTCTTATATTCTTGTTTTCCAAGTTAGAGTCTAGTTCCTCCTCTCACCAAATATTTCATGGAATAAACATTGTTCCTCAAAATCTCCACTAATAATGAAGAAGTTGTCACAAATGCTTGGGAACATTTTTATAGTGTTTAGGATTGATATCTTCTAAATCTTTTTGTTTCTGTGAAAAAATAGATTTCAATCCCCAGTGCCCCTACAATAATCTTATTTCCATTTAGGCCTCAAAACAAAAAGACATTTAAGAAAATACCCTATGGTTCACTTGATGTCTCTCTTCTTTTCACTTCTTTGCACTCAACATAGAGATGCAGCCAGTTCTAATATTCATTTGTAATATTGACAATGCCTAGAGATTTCCTCACCTGTGGAATTTGAAAACCATGTTCCAACCTACTTCACATTGGGAACATAAGTTTACCAAGATTTTCAACAGTACATTCAAGAGGAGATTCCAATTGCATATCATGCATAGACCCTATGTGAATCAAGGAAAAAAAATCAAAAGTTCGTTTTCCCTTCTCCGATAGCATTACAATGGATATCTCATGATTTCCTAAATTTTTTTATGGTAAAAAGAATTATTGTCCACTCTCCATTAGAAGAATAAGGAAGTCAAACATCTATGAAGCCATGTTCGAAACAACGATGATAAAGATGAAGAAAAAATTGGCTAGGAATCAGACAGTCAAGAAGCTAAGGAATCCCAAGAAATAAATTGACAAGGTTAAGGTCTATATTGGGATACTCCTTTCCCTGAAGAGTATCAGTGGTATCATGACAACAAAGATTGAAGATTCCACCAATCGAGAAACATCACGTGATTCCTTCAAGTTTGTGCATTTTGGTACTTGTGGATTTAAGAATTTGTGTCATCTCGTATCGTGTGCCTAGTTGTAATTATTTTCAGAAGTTTCATGTACTTCGACTTGAAAGAAGAAAAGGGGTTGCATCAAAGCTAGCATCTAGAAATTAGGAACATTAATTTTTGTGCTTTTGTCTAGAAGTTAGGTACATGAATTTTTATCTTTATCGATCAATTCACATTTGAATTTGGCTTTGATTGTATCGAAAGGAAGGTTTCCTCTTCCATAGAGGGGCCCTTTGAATATAGAACAAGTGGGACTCAATCTTCCTCTATTGTTTTGAGAAATACTTACGATAAATATGATATTTTTAAGTGCATCCTTGTCTTTTTAAAATTATTTTAGAACGTTTTAACTTTTCTTCGATTGAAATTAATAGTTTAAAATAGTCTAGGCTATTCCAATCTTATTTGTCCTATTCTAGTTGTGTACACGGATGTTATTATAAATTATCTTTTGAAGAACTAGACCTATTCTTTCCGAGACTGTTTATGATGTAATATCCTTATACTCTTTCCATGCATAGTATGACTCTTGAATAGAGGTGAAGATCTAATCTAACCTTTAACTTTTTCATCACGACGCTTCAATATAAAATTGAACTTCTCTCAAGGCAATAAATATAAGAAAACCATTATATGAAGTGAGATGGCATGGTAATTTGTAAAAGTTAGAAAAGGCCATCAGCAATAAGGCAACAATTCGAATTAATTAACGCGTAATAAGCCTTGAAGAGAAGTGAGGTAAAAATATCATATTTTAGAATGTTTAAATTATTAATTCATTATTATCCCACCTCTAATACATATAAACCACAGAATGAATGATTTGACAATAAAAATAAATTTTCAAATTATCTCAATCTACGCAACTAAATTTCTCTGTTTTTTCTGTTTCAAAATATGTGAAATTAAATATCTTATTTTCTGAATCATTTTTTTAAAAAAAGCTAATAAATGGACATCATTATATTTGATCTTAAATTGGTCCCATTCCCTCCGCTTTCTGTAAAATTTACATCAAACTTTGCTTGCTTGGATAAATGAAGATAACTGGAAAGTTTGAACTCTTGATACCTGTTCTACTTGAGCTTTGAATTCTATTCAGAGGAAAAAGAATGAATACATTATGGATTTCCAAATTTCTCGATTACTTCTGCAAGAATGACAAACCCTGACCCTCCAATCACCAAAGCAAGGGCAAGCCTTCCTCCAGGGACCAACTCAGGTAGTTTTGAATATCTAGATGAATCGGAATATCTCTCTGACCAGCACATTGCTGCGGGAAGTATTCCAAACAAAACCAGAACTACAAGAAAAGAAAAACATCACAGAAATAGTACCATCATTTGCTGCCTTTATTTATGCTATGTTAATAAATAAACAACTAAGCAAAAGAAAATGGAACATCAAGAGAAACAGACACACAAACGAAATGATGTAGCACTTGAACATGTTGGAGAATGTGTTAAAATATCATACCTCCATAGGTTCCGGCAAAATCCAGAGCTTTGAAGAATATTTCGGGATCAAGAAGTGACAGGACTAACGGTGGAACCAGAGTTAGCAGGTATGGCAAAGGGCTGTTTTGCCCCGAAGGCAGATTGAACACTGCAAGTGATACATTGACACAAAAAATAGGATAAGTCGTTGCTCTTGAAAGTAGCATACTTTATTCGTAGTCCTAACAGAAATCTCCAAAGATGCATGTACAAAGAGTTTTAGATGCATTCTTTGTACATCATAGCTAGTCTAAAGAGTGTATCATGAATAGAAATTAGTTATCTGAAAGTGGGATTTTGGTTGGAACCAAAATTCCACAAAGAACATCCTAAGCAGAAATTCTAGCTCATCTATTATTAGTAGTGCAAGTAACTTATAGAAGCAAGACCTCAGGACGTCTTGACACCAAGGCTGGCTGGCACTGCATTTCTGGTGGATTTTGAGAGTCATTCATTCCCTTTAACCATTCATTTGAACAGCTTTTGAAATCCATGTTTACTTCTTATAGAACAATAAGCGGTATATAAATAAGCATGGAAAGACATGCAAAATGTTCACTAACTGTTGCTAGAGAGAGACCATACCATAAGCAAAGCATTTGTATGCATAAACACAATCAATGAAAGCAGTTTAAATTGTTGTGCAACAGAAGTGCCATAAACCAAATCAATGAAAAAAAAAAAAAATTATCAGAGAAATTTTCTTTCTAGTTTGATAAGAACTTGAGCCAAGTAACTAAATACCAAGTTTCCTTTTTAGACAAATTAAAAGAGGTCTTAAAGAGAGAGAAACCACTCACAGTCAGCAAGGAAATCTGCGAGCCCCAAAACAAATCCAATATAGGAAGTAGCAATTGCGAGAAGTGAGAATGCATCCACTATTGGCTGCACAGTTCATGTTGAAACAGGGCAAAGTAATATCAGTTAAATATCACAGGAATAAAATATTTACTCAAAAAAAAGAAGAGCAACAGAAAATCTGATATTTACTCCAACAACTCCATTTGAAGATCGCAGCTGTTGCAATGGATCAAAAATTTGATTTGGATCAGCTCCAAAACTTGGAAGGGTTCCAAGAATGACAGCATTCCATACAAGAAAGAGTCCAAGTGGAATAGCTGTGCCTAGAACTATGGCTGTCCTGAAGTTGAAAGAAGTTACAAGACATGAAATGACAAAGCATATGCAAAATGAAAAACTTTGATAAGTACTCTTTGAAAAAAAAAAAAAAATCACTTCACAGATAATTTAGATAAACCATGCTATAGCATCCTAACCCTGGGAATGCAAATTATTATTTGACATAATTATGCAGTTCTCTTAGTCAAAACTAATTCGAGTCCCTTCAGATCTGACTGGTTGCTTCTCATGTCCTCTTTGGAGTTTCATATGTTCTCGGGAAATACATGTCTACGGAAGCTATAGTTAATTGTGAATATGATTTGAGAAAAATTGGGTATATTTCAAACCAATGAATAAGATATAAACAACCGTCACACCACTACAACAGCAAGAGGGGCAAAAGTGAATAACAATGAATTAATCTATCAAGTTTCTTGCAGCTGGAGCTTGGTTAAAAATATAAAGATGTTTTTCTGAAATAAAATAAGAATCACCAAATTTCCAATTTCTGTGCCTATGGTAGATTTTAGTATCATCTTGAAATACTCTTGTCCAAACCAGTCATGTTTAGACACAGAATATGAGATTTACCATTTACCAGTAACATGACATTTGTTACAAGAAAACTGTTGTATTGAAATCTCTAAGTGTTCCAAACTCAGAGAAATTTTGACAACTGTGTGCAGCAGGAAGGAATGCAAAGAAAGGTGGGTAAGAAGGTTATCACCAATCTACAAAAGAGAGCTAGGATGTCTAATGTAATCTGCATTAAGAAGCTATCGCACGAAGCATGTAACTCAAATTGAGTATAAAGAGAAGGGAAAACATGACAATGTGAGTTGAAGAAATTCAGGCACTCATTTGAGAAAGTTGTTTCTTCACCGGATGAATGAAATAGGTGCACCATACACAAATGTGCCAGACATATAATCTCAAGTCCATGCCCCCATATCATTCTCACTGTATGGACACACACACACACAAATGCTCATGTCTATTGTGTTCCAAACCTGATTAGAAAAATAAAGGAATGGCATACATTGAGGAGCTCAAATCTTTTTAAAGATATCTTTGCTAGCTAGCAAATCACAACTCATTATGCAGGAAAATATTTCAATATCTCATCATAGTTTGATTAGAACTAGAGCTTAAATCCAGACTTAAGACTGAAATAAGTTTGCCATGCATACATTAATGAAGTCTGTCTTTTCCAATATGTTCAGAGTTTTGGCATACGAGATGGAGAACATATAATTATTTCAAAGTTAGGCTTCTGTTGAGACTATTGTAACAACGAATTGGTGAAGAGAGTAACCACCTTACTTTGGAAAGGTTTCCTTCAAGATTTGTGCAAAGAACCGGCACTACATTCTGAAAAGAACAAGTATTTCATTGTGGAGTTTTGGAAAATGTATCAACAGAAAGATAGATATACAGAGTTCTTCTAGGCTGGCAAATCTACCTGATAAACAAAGGAAAGTGCTATAATGGGTATACTCTGAGGAGCAGCTTCAAAATTGGCTCTCAGAAGAGCTTCCCAGTTCAAGTCCCCACTAGCAACTACCTAAAAAGAAGAATTGCAATATAGTCTCAGTTACAAGAAAAAGTAGGAAAGCAAAAGTAGTAGCTCAAGTGTCCACTCATAAATGAAGGTAAGAAATTATGAGTTGCAATGTCACAAAACTGCTCTGTGTTCATTATTTATTCAACATTCACCACCTAAGCTACTTTTGTTTTTTTTCTCCTTGAAAATACTCATATCAGAATCCTTTAAGCCAGAGTGAGCAAAAAATCATCAGATGATAGAAGCCAAGCAAACTTGAGTGATTGGCAGGAGAAGAAATATGGTGTCCAGGTTTTGCTTTCAGCTAAAGCATCAGTATGAGGGTGTGTGAACATATTAGAAAGCAAATATATAGTTCTCATAGTTTCATTTCCTTCAAAATATTAGAAGATCTGATCCGCTCAATAAAGACTTTTGAAAATTGTTTATGACATCTGATGTGATGAATATGGGAATCACCTAGCCCTTGACTGATTGCAGGTGACAAGACAATCCAATGCTTAGATTTATTGCTTATACTCATGAACTTCTTATTAAATGGTAAAAGATCAAGCAGATAAACATAATGTTATTCTTCTGCAAGATATTAATTGAGTGAGAAAGCCTTTGTACAAAAGAAACTTGATTGGCGGCAACTGAAAAAAAATGCTAGCTTATGTTGGTAAGCAGCCCGTAATCAATAAGTACAGAAATTACCACAAGAGCTGTGAAAGAAATGACGATACCAAGCACAAGAACACCATTTACTGCTCCAATAATCCGCTGACTGCAATAAAATTGAAATGGTGAGTTATTATTTATTTTCATTTTTAAAGTAAACTAACTTTATCATTATTAATAGATGACAACAGAAAACATAAAGCTAAGAGAAAGGCGTCTTAATACAGTAAGAACAAGAACAGGATATAGAGCAACAAACAATCATAAATTCTTATAACATTTTTTGTAGGAAAAAATCCTTTTAGAAGTCTAATAAAATTTAGCTTCTCACATTGAGCTAGAAATATAGTAGCAAGGAAAGCTCTAATATCCCCAGCCCACATTATAATAATGGGCCTAAGTATCATGTACCAACTGTCAACTACGGATATCAATTTTGGTATTGCAAGGGCAACTTTCAGGAACCATGAATATCTGATATCCCAATCCCACTATAAAGGTTACCAAACCCATAGTTTTGCTGAGGCACATGGGTCCAGGACATGACAAAAGATCCAAACGAAAAACACACCACCCAGCATTCTTAATATACATATAATACATCATTGGATGTTAAACGAAAGGTCTTTCTTCCCTGGAAAATTAGCAGCTTCACAATCCTAAGACTTTTCGAGTTTGTTGCCGATTGTACTGCAAAGGCTCTGAAAAGCAATAGAAAGATCAACTAACTTCTTGAGTCTATAGGGCACTAAATCAAATTTGAAAAGTGAACAAAAGTGTTTTTCCATGTAACCATGAGGATTTTGTCAAGTACCATTACGCAAAGACTGGGACAGAAATAATGTAATGCAAAGATGTGAACTGTACACAAGAGCTGCATTGTGCTTCTATAGAAAGCATAATGTAAGTGAAGAGGTCGTAGTAGCATTCTTTCTTGGGAAGAAAAGGAAGCAATAACAACCTTCCAAGTGCACACAGTCCTCCAAGAAGCAGCGAAAACAATGTTGCAGCCTCCCATCTGCAATTATAATGCTGTCCATCAACACCTAAACAAACATGAAGTTACTCATAAACCAAAGGACTAGTCAGAAACAATGAGCCAAAAAAGTAATTTAGGCATGTCCCAAAGAGATTATGAAATAAAAGATTAAAAGATGAATGTACTCTTGCTGGTTACCCTTCATTCTACACACCAGAAAACTTACAGGTTTAAAGTCTCCACAAATTTCAAGACACGTCATAAGTGAAAACAACTTTCAGAAAATCTATATAGCATAGCAGAATTACACAAACAAATCCCTATTTTTACAGAAATGAATGTAATGAGGAAACACATGGAGCAACTAATTCAATTTTAGGAGGTTTAATTTGCAAATAAATTGACCGTCTTAACATGTCAATTATGCTAGAATTATGAATCTACCGCTGCTCACTCAAAACAGGTGTGTTCAGACCCTTATACAGATGAAATCTAAATACATCTTTACAAACAAAAACAGAAACAATCCAGAGAAGAGTATAGAAAAGCCAAACGTACAAAGGAATGCCGAGGAAGTTTGTCAAAATATTTGAAGAACGAGCCACATAAGCAACAAGAAGTGCGTAATGGATAAAGATATATGACCAGCTGTCAGAAAAGAAGAAAAAAAGAAAACAGAAATTGAGATGAGAAATGGAACAGCTTCAATGTATAAGGAATGTTGAAAAAGTTAATCAACTTATAAAGGTTTTTCTGAAGACTAATGATCTTATCCAAAGAAGCTCAAGTGTATACATAAATCCAATTCTTAGGCACAGCTATTCCTATTTCCCAATGTAGAAATTACTTCTTCTAGGATCACAGTTTATTTCCCTTTGATTTGCCTTTCATATTTCCAGTCAAAAAGTCAAATTAGAGGGTCAGAAAAGCTCTTGTAACTTTTAGCACTTTAAGAGACTCTATGAGTATATAGAATAAGCCAATAAGAATATATTTCTTTTTCCTCTTTGTTTAGAATTTCCCTATACTAAAGCTGTTGCTATGCTGATTCTGGCAAATACTCTGAAGTGCTCCAAGAAAAGCAGTCAATCCGGTGAATTAAAGAACATCCTTATTATATTATTTTAATGCCAGACATGGTGACTATCATTGAAAAGGGGTAAGAATAATTGAAAAGGGGGCAAGAAAAAGATAAGAAAAAATGCTCAAGCAGAGATTATGGAAATCAACCAGAAAGGCTGAAAGGAAACAGGTTGAAGATTTATAATTGAGAAACAATTTTGCAGAGAGAAAAAAATTGTTGAACTCAGATCTCTCAGTATCTACTAAAACACATTTAGATATCATGAGTAAATAAATACTCTTTAGATTAATCTATGGAATAAGTTTAAATTGTTTTCTCTCAGAGAATTTCACAGGAGGTGTGCTTAAACATCAACCGAAGAAAAGTAGCAAGGATAATGGATCCCACAAAACAAATTATGTGAGACATGAGAAGATATGAAAATCCTGCTAGTTACATGTAAGCATGAATATAAATAAATGCAATCAATAATTATCAAGGGATATAATCTTAATTTTCTCTAAAGAATGCGAAATCACTTACCAAGCAATTTGTACACCAGTATTTCCAAGAGTTCTCTTGGCCATTGATACCTAAAGTAGCAAAAGGCAATTAAAGCAATGATTGAACGATAGTAGTTCTTCTTTTTCTTCTTTCATTATAGAAACTCCGTTGACTGATAATTTCATCCAGAAATATTCAATCAGCATAAAACTGAAAATATCAAATTCGAATTAGAAGCTGAGAAACTTCATTTCTAAAGATTTTGGCAGAAGAATAAGAAAAACTATTGCCGGGTATGGAAATGGTAACATAGATGAGATCTCAGTCTCTCTGGACACCTTTTTGGAGGAAAATGAAGTTGGGAAGTTCTGATTGATATATTTATCTCATATGACACAAGAATTTTAACAATTTTACAGGCTCAGATAAAATCAAGCAGTAAAATGTTACCAATGAAACGCCGCCTGAACCAAGTTCGCACATCGTTTTTACATTTACTTCAGCAATAAGTAGTCCAGTCACAACCTGCATTTAGAGATCATGTGAAGCTTAAGTAAACACAGCGAAACACAAGACTAGACTCCAACCTCCAGGGGAGAGGACAGGGAAACTGGTCCAACATTCTAAATCTACACTGTGGAACACAAATGAACTCAGGGCCATGTTAACACACTACATGGTAATGTGCGTAATGAAGAACTGATATAAAATGCATAATTTAACTGCATTAGTTACCATAAATATCCAACAGTTAATGCATGTGACTGCTGAGGCCAGAAATCCAGATTCTTGCGTAACTGCCGGAATTGCTAGTATCCCTGCACCTATCTATTTAATATAGAATAGAGTCGTCAATCGTGGTGAGTCTTGTTACTTCTCCACCACAATGAAATGAGAATTAAACTAGAAATCTATGGCATAACTTGTTGACATGAACTTCCCAGGTCACAAGGAAATAACAGGTATTCAAATCTGACAATCTTCTCTCATTCCTAGACAAACCAAAAAAGGTTAAAAAAACTGGGGAAGAAACAGAGGTTTACCTTTGAAGTATTATATACTGTCTCAACTATTCTAATTTTCTTAGTTGCAACCTTCCACTAAATTAATAATATGCTGTCAATCAGCAAAAAAAAAAAACAAAAAGCCTACTTTCTTCGCAACAAAATGATAATTCTTGAACACGGAACCTAAAACCAATTAATTAAGAATCTTCAACATAGAGTAGAAATAATAGGCACCTATACTAGATAACATTCAATAAAGGACTTGGCTGCAGATAAAATTACAAAAACGATCTTGCAGAATATCAGCAAGAATCCACCATCACTGACTCAATGAGTAAAGGAATCGGTAAAATAATTTTACAGAAATTATTTTAAAACTTCTGTCATTTCATGCTTTAAGTCCATCTTTTATATCATATAATCCAATGTCAATGGAGAATTCTATTACCCAAAAGAACTTAGTACCATACCAAGTAAACCTGATTTAATTGTGGTAACTAAGTCATATTTACGCAAGAGTTTGATAAATTTTCTTGTACATGGGAAATAACATTTTTATGCTTCGTGTCGTTTTCTTTTATCTTTCTTCTTTATTGGATCCTGGAGTTGTTTTTAAGGATTGAAAGTCGAAAACATAACAATGAAAAAAATTGAAGCATTTTCTTGCTCTTTGATCACTTTCATTACATAGCAACAACATATTAAATTAGGTCATTTAAGTCTCTCATGCAACAATAGTGCCCTGATGCAGGCTTTTTAACAAAGCAAAAAAATTGGGCAAAATTACAAAACGAAAGAGATAGCGAAGCAAATGAAAGAACCACTTACAGTAGTGCCAGCAACAAGAAAAATGGAACTGCTTAGACTTCCTACAAAACATGAATAAAAAGACAAGGTCAATTAATCACAAACAAAATAACAAAAACAGCAAAAATATTTCCATTCATTTCTGCAACAATTTCAATGATCATTAACATAAACATAAAAAAGAAAGGGGGGAAAAAAGACTAGGCTTTAAAACACACTATTTTCTGTCAAATAAATATCATAGCCCCACATGCAATACATACATGGCAAGAAACGTACCGGGCTCTCTCTTTAAAGTGGCTTGATTAAGGTTAGAAAAGAGCCTCTCAAATTGATAAACTTGTTCTTCTTCTTTTTTGATTTTTTCTGCGTCTTGCTCAACAGATTGTTTCTGTGAGAAACATTTCAAAGAAGTCGGCCGATGACGTGCAAAACGGGATTGAATTGTAACTTGCCTTGAAAATCTGCCCAATAAGGGCTTCTTGCGCTTAACAACTCTACTTCCCAGTGATGATTGGGATTTGAAATGGCCACCATATTTTGGTTGAAGAAATGAGGAAGAAAATGAGGACAAAGAGGAAGCCACAGCCATCATAACTCCTCTCCACAGGGGATGTGATACGGAACACAGAGGCTTAGAATGGGAGCGAACAATGCGGCAGTGGCACACTTTTAGATAGATAACGTAGGTCCGCATCGGTTTTTTCTTTTTTTCTTTCTTAATCCTGAAATTGATCAATGCAAAAATTAAAATAGTAATTTCTTATTTATTCAATTTTTTATAACATTACATAATTATTCATATCTAAAATTAACTTTTCATTTTATATCTATTTTGACTTTTAATTAAAATAAAAAATCAAAACATAACATTTATTTTCCTTTAACATGCATTTACTATCTTATCCCTCAGCATTCAACCTACCTAACCGAACCCAACTACCTGTAACATGAATCAAAGAAACTACAACTAACATCATTCATTTAATCAGAAGTTTTGAACCATAACTAAGAATATTGCTCAAAAAACCATTCCCTTATAGGAGAGAAAGAAAAAAAATCAGCTTTTTATTGTGTTCGGTTGTTCATTTTTGTTTTCCAAAATCAAGAAGACGAAGGTAGGGGGTGTTCAAATATACATTATTCAGTTTGTTTCTTTGTTATTTTTTTCTTTGGTGTTTGGAAGCCTGGATTTGTTCATTCTATGTTGTTTATCTAGGAGGAGGAAGGAACGAAGGTAGGATTGTAGAGATTTCCGTCGAAGTGAGGAGATTTCGAGATCTAAGAGGAGGCTTTCGAGACATGAGAAAGGTACATTTCGAGACCTATATAAGTGATTTCGAGACAAGAGATAATTAAATTCTAGACAAGAGAGGAGGCTTTTGGGATAAGTGAGGGGACTTTGGAGACACACATTTGGGATTCGAGACAGAGGATTTCGAGACATACATTGGATTTCGAGATAGCGGATTTGGGATTTCGAGACATACATCTAAAGTTCGAGACAGGGGATTTCGAGACATAAATATTAGGTTTCGAGACACAAATAGAGGATTTGAGGCATAGTGTAGAAATGGATTACATGATAATTGTTGTTCACGAGGGTTCTCTAGATGGAAGGGTGCATGCACTAGTCGTACCCTCCGATGTGAACTATGAAGATTTGAGGA
>JAOXNR010000022.1:11273846-11294095 GCA_028571225.1 Parsonsia alboflavescens
TCAACGCCTTCTTCATCTTTGATGCCCTCGTCCTTGTGATTGGCCCCGGTGGAATTGATGGTGCCTGGTCTCCATCACCCATTCCCTTAGGGAAGGTTTCTAATATGTCAATTCCCTAAATATCAAAAAGAGTCGAAGTTTTGATGGATTGATACCTTGTTGGCAGCACATGTGACTTGTTTCCAAGCAAATGGCAGTTTGTGCATTTTTGTATGGCCTTCTTAATGTTTGAAACCATTGAAGGCCATTAATACCCTGTCCTTAGTATTTTCTTTGTTATTGATTTTGCTCCTATGTTTGATCCCCATATTCCACTGTGTACCTTTTCAATGACGCACTTTTCTTCTCCCCTGCTCAAGCATTTAAGTAATGGATACACCTCGTCATCTCCCATCGGGACATAGCGAGGTGCCCATTTCCAAACTTGGCAAGCTTCTTTTGAATCTTGTGGAAGGTCGCCATCTTTAAGGAATTTATAAATTGGGTATCTCTATTCTGCCTGATCCTCTATAACCATGTTCTCTTCTTGGTTTATGAAGGAAGAGTATAACTATTCCACCAATAGCTCGGCTTTGGTCCCCGCGAGCTCCCGGTAGACTTTAGATAGTGTGTCTACTTCTACATTTTGCTCTCTAGGTATTTGCTCAATAAGGAAATACTCAAGTTTCGATGTTATATCTCTTAGTTGTTCGAGATATTTAATCATGTTCTCCTCCTTGGATTCGTATTCTCTAGCGACCTGGCTAGCTATAACTTGTGAATCAGCTCTGGTGTGTAATTTTTGCACTTTTAGAGCTCTTGTAAGTCTTGCACTTGCTAAGAGAGCTTCATATTTGGATTCATTATTCCAGGTTGGGAAGTTGTACTTCATAGAGTAAGGGATTCTCACTCCCTCAGGGTTGATCAGTACAATTGTTGCACTCGAATTTTCCTTTCTGTGGAAGCATCTGTGTACATAGGCCAGATATTAATTTCATAGGTGCTTGTGAACTTTAGTGGAACTTTTGTGCATTCTTCTACAAAGTTTGAGAGAGCTTGAGCATTGATAGCTTTCCTTGGCTCAAATTCAATTTGATATCCCGAGAGCTTGAGTGACCACTTCATTGTCTTACCTAATAGCTCAGGTTTTGCCAGAGCTTGCTTAAGTGGTAAATTGGCTAATACTCATATCAGGTAAGCTTCAAAATGGGGCTTAAGCTTCCTCAAAGTAATAACAATTAGGTACAAGAATTTTTAGAGGTCTGAATATCTAATTTTAGGACCTCGAAGCAAATGGCTTACATAATACACTGGAAATTGTAAACCTGGCCTTTCTACTAGTAGCACCTTGCTAACTGCCTTCTCTATTGCAGTTAAGTACATCAAGATCTCTTCTCCTGACAACAGGGAGACAAGTTGCGGGGGCTTCCCCAGAAAGTCTTTCAATTTGTCGAAAGCTATTTAACAATCTTCTGTCCACTGAAAATCTTTCAACTTCTTTAGGACATCGTAAAATTTCTCTCCTTTGTCAGCCATTTTGCTGATGAAGCACCTCAATGCTACCATTTTTCCAGTTAGAATCTGGACCTCTTTAATGATTCTAGGAGGTTCCATGTCTAACAGTGCTCTTATTTTGTCAAGGTTGGCATCAATGCCCCACTCTGATATCATGAAGCCCAAGAACTTTCTTGCTGAAACTCCAAAGGTGCATTTTCAGGATTGAGTTTCATATGAGCAGCACTGGAAAGTCTCCTTAATGTCCTTGATGAAGTCCTCTGAAGTTTTGGATTTGATTACGATGTCCACATAGACCTCGATGTTCCTCCTGAGCTGGTTCTTGAAAGCCCTGTGCATAGGTCATTGGAATTCTGCTCCTGCATTCTTCAGACTAAATGGCATCTTGGTGTAGTAGTAGATCCCAACCTCTGTGATGAATGACTTCTTTTCCATATCTTCTATTGCCATTGGAATTTGGTGGTGCCCCTTGTAGGCATCTAGGAAACAGAGCCATTGGTAACCGGCTGTTGAATCTACCATTTGGTTGATGCTTGGGCGTAGGTATGAGTCCTTTTGGCAATATTTATTTAGTGTGGTGAAATCCACACACATCCTCCACACCCCTTCCTTTTTTGGCACAACCACCGGATTGGCAAGCCATTTTAGATACATAACTTCTTTCAAAATTCCAACATGGAGAAGCGCTTAGACATATTGGGCTATGACTTCATTTCGTTCTGGAGCGAAGGTCCTCTTCTTTGCTTCACCGGTTTGACTCCTTGCTTGAGTTCGACCTTGTGCTCTACTATTTTTAGATCTATTCCTCCAAGGTTGGTAGGCCGCCAGGCAAATACTTTCAAGTATTCTTGGAGTTAGTTAATGAGCTTCCCTTTAATCTTGGAGGGCAGCAGATCACCTATCTTGATCCCTTTCTCAGGGAATTCAGAATTGAGGAAAACTCTCTCCTTTACTGGCAACTTAGATTCTGAATTCATCATTTCCCTTAGGAAGGTCAATGAAATCTTCATGCTCTGGCATCGCTGAGGTCTCTATATTACCTTTAGTGAGGTAGTATTCTGCTGCTGACTGCCTATCTCTTTCTAGTATGACCCAGGTTTCTCTGACCTGGATCCTCATGTAGTAGCTTAGTAAGGCAGTGATGTAGATAGCATTGTTCTTTTGCTCAATTTCCACTGCCTTATTGTTAAAACGATTATAGTAACTTCTCATGCTTTCACCGAACTTCTGTTGGATATTAAACAGATCGTTAATGTCTTTTTTTGCACCTTTTGCTGCTCTGATAGTTTTTCAAAAACAGCTCCTTCAACTAAGTCCAACTCAAGATACTTGCCTCTGGAATTCCTTTGAACCAGGACCGCACTTTCTTGGTTATCGTCGACCGAAAGGCTCGACATTTGACATGATCAGGGTACTCAAACATTTCCATGTAGTAAACGTATTCATCTATGTGTTGTAATGGTTCCCCTGTGCCATCATACTTTGCCTCCACTTGTGGTGCCTTGAATCCTAGTGGCATTTGAGCAGTCTTAATGCTGTGGACAAATGTCGAATTCTTCCGATAGGTCAACACTGCTCTGTATCTCTTGATTTCCATTTTTCTCCTGATTGGCTGGGAAAGTCGTTCTCCTTAGTGGATTCAGAGCTACCCTTGGAGCGTAGCTACCTATCCTTTCGATCAGGCTTCGTCACGTTGGTATCCTTCCTCCAAAAGGAGTTCTTAGCAAGCTCCCCTGCTCGTCAGGACTGGTTTCTTGACATCAACCTTGTGAAATGGCAGCTCGGTTGAGCCTGTCTCTCAAGTCATAACCCCTTCCATTGCTCAAGGTTTCTCTTACGTTGGCTACAGGTTCCCCTCTCATGCCTTGTGATCTTTCCTATACTCAACCTGTCTCCTGACCTTCCTCATTAGGTCGGAGGTCATTCCTTGCTTTTGAAGGTAGGGGCTGATCAGGCTATGTACAGCCCCCTTGATCTCAAGATGGTGGTGTCTCCCTCTGAGATAGCACAGGAGTTCAACCTGTTGACATGTAATCCCTTTGGCCCAAGATTCCTTCTAGGGCAGCCACCGTGCATTCTAAGAGGTCGGCTAGAATGGGCAACCGATTCCCCCTCGATCTCTATGGTCTTGGACTATTGCCATTGTTGCTCTGGTCAGGGTGCCTTTGTCTTCCCCTCTCATGCTAGGGTGGAGGATTCACCAGGGTCCTCCAGGACAGCCCAGACCGTGGTGATCTCGGCTGCTCTTGTTAATCAATCTACCCTGGATTATTGTTATTGTCCTCCATTGGGGCCGGATCTTCTGGCACTGCCTCTCCAGTATGTAGTTGGGTTCTACCGAATGGTCTGCCACGGTGTGGTGGCTGAACGTGCGTTAGTTGTGATCAAGTCATCACCATCCTTGTCTGTTTGTTTTTTCCTTTTCTTTGTTTTTTGTATAGGGAAGAAAGCTAAGCTTTAAAATGTTCTTCCCACAGATGGTCCTAGAAGTGATGGTGCTCGAAAATAGCCTCCGGGTCACCCTGAACCGTGATGACGTCTATAACTGCAACTTGGAAAGAAAAAGGATTAGGTCACCAGAGTGGGATGTCTCCATAGGGATAGCTGCGATGCCTAAGTCAATATTCTAAGAGAGTAATCTTGAGTCAATTATCTCAATCTATTAGGTTTGGTCCGTGGATTGTGTGTGATTCGATAATATATACCAAATAATGAGTTACCTCTTTCATTAGGGCTCTTCAATTACGTGACAGTGGGAAATTAGGATAATTGTGAGATCGTATCATATCCCGCCAATTATTCCTAAAATCGTAGAATTTCCCTAAGTTGGGATACCTTGCCATACACATCTTTGGCAGAGAGTTACAAGCTCGCTAATGACCTTTAAACCAACTTCGCGACCTGCCCGTGGATGCTGAAGGCCTCGACTATCTCTTTTAGGAGGTCGTGACAAGTGATTATAGGTTCATAGAGTATGTTAGGAGTTGCGCCCATTTAGTCGTGGCATGGAAGATGTATGAGATAGATTAGAGCTCACCGGGTCGGAGGTTGTGGGTCGGTGAGACCTCTCCTGAGCTCATTTTGGAGGTCGATGACCTGGAAGGTTGGTGGTAGAAGGTCGTTGCCCACCTTTCCTCAAAACTCATGAGTTGGACTTTTAGGTATTAGCGTCGAGGATTGAGCCCATTTGAGTTGGTTTATCTAGGTCGTGCTTGTTTCTCCCATCATCTGGTTTCTTCTTCTTTTTCTTCTTCTTCTTCTTTTTATTTTTTATTCTTTATTTTTGTTTATTTTTTAACACCATTCACTACATGGGAGTGTCAAACTTTGTTGCAATTACTTGTACAACAAAATGATGAGTATTACCTTTGAAAGACTTCTCAAAATCCTTTTTATTTTATTTTTTAAGAATGAGAAGAATAATAAAATGATCAAAAGGTCCTTTTTTAGATTGATCACGTTGTATTCGGTCGTTAACTTAGCAAAAAATAAGGGTATAAACTTAAAAAGACGGGACTTATATTTACAGGAAAAAACAATGTTGGGGTCTAAAAATTTATTAAAAATTATTCCCTCCATTCCTAAATAATTGTCGTTTTAGAAAGAAAAAAAATTCCTGATTTGTACATAATTATGCTAAGTTTTATATCTTTTTTATGTCGTTTCTTACATAACTTAGCTTAATTATGTCGTTTTAGATATGTTTTACTTCCCTATGTTTGATTTTTATTTGTAGGAACATTTGGATGAAAAAGACACAAGAAATTACCAAGTTGAATAGAGCAACAAATGCACACCAGGAGCCTTTCGGCACCAGATGGCACACCTAACCGCACATCCGGCACCGGGTAGAACGCCGGGAGCTGCATCGAATCCTCTCAGGAAAATTGTTCAGAATTTGGAAAACAGGCATCTAGTACCGAAGAGCTTTGACCAATGGTTGACTATCTCGAAGAGTTTCAGTTTTATTAGCATTTGATTTTTTTTAGAAACTACTTCGTTTTGTAATAGGTTTCTATTTTATTATTAGAATCCTTTTAAGTAATTACTTATTTGTAAGGAGTCTCTACTCCTATAAATAGGCCCTTTTTCATAGTCTTAGAGACACAACTCAAGATTGATATCCCGAAGACTTCCGAAGACAAAGGGCAGATTTTCTCTTTCTCTTTTCCTATGTATTTTTTGGTTTTATTAATCATGTCTTGTGAGTAGTTCTCTTTTGTTAACAAGAACATGAAGTAGGTTATTTTGATATAGGGTTATGAGATTTCGTTTGTTTTTCTTATAAAGATTTGATCTTTATTATTAAGTATTTGTGCAATTCTTTGTTTTCATCTTATTAATTATGTTTATTGATTTAGCTTGATCACCTAGATTAATTTGCATGATTATACTGCTAGGTTTTAAATATTATCACTAAGATTGATAAATCCATAGGTAGCAACTATTGTTTAAATTTGGTTTGGCTAACAACTTTATTTGGCGATAGAGAATTGTATGAATCAAATTGCATGAATTAAAACTACTTTGTTTATGTAATTTGACGTTGGTGATGCCTTCATACTTATGAAATTTGATTGATTAAATTTATAGTTCGCTACGATATAAGTTTAATTGATTAAATTAGGGATTTTATTTCTCGCTACGAGAAGTGGATCTATGTAAAGGATAGGAATTTGAGTGCTAAGACAAATTCTAAAATCAACTACTTAATTATGTTATTTGATCAATGATTGATCCCATAGCAATTAACCTATGGATAGTTTCTTGTGAACAGCTTTCTCATCTATATTCGGTTTTTAAACTAGTTTCCTTGTTTGATTTTACTTTATAAACTCTTTCAAGAATTCCCCCTTTTGTTATTTTTTTAATTGGTTTTATTTAAAGTGAAATTCAATTCCTTGTGGGTTCGACTCTACTTGCTCTAAATGCATTAGTTTTGGTAGATACGTTCAATTTGTTTGTGTTACGACACATGGTCAATTCCACAATATTTGTCATCCCCACTTATCCAAGACGGTTAATCGAGTTTTTCCCAATTTTATCGTTACTTAACTTTTAAAACAACTCAAGATAATTAATAGTGTAGGATAAGACAATTATCAAAAGAGAAAAAGAATAATTTATTCAATTTGTACTTAAAAACTCTAAAAATATGAGCTTCTTGGTTGGCATGCAAAATTTTAGATGACAATTATCTAGGAATGATGGGAGTATTAGGGATCTATTTGGATGCTTGAAAAATAGGGACTTAGAAAGTTGGGAAACAAAGTGTAGGGACTTAGGTGGAACAATTACATAAGTTTGGGGACTAAGATAGAGATTTTTCCATGAAGAAAAAGGAAGTTAAAAAGTTTTCTTATTTATTTATTCTAAGACGAGGACAATTTCCATGAGATTATTTGGAGTTGAATCGGTGCGGGCAGTATGGACCGCAGAGCTGCATACATAATACCAGACTAAGAAGAACAGCGCAGAGCTGCATGTCAGAGAGCGGAGTGGACTTTTAAGTCCAACTGCAATTCTCTTGGATTTTGGTTTTGATACAATTAACTGTAGCAGTGTCTCTGTTTTCCAGCCATGGCTTCCTCTCAGTTTCTGTGTGGTTGCCAACTTTCCAATTCTTTCGGTGTCAAAACCCAATTAAATTATTTCAAGAAAGGAAGTGTTTCGCTATCTTCTACCTCTATGCCACATGGGTTTCAGTCATTTGATCAGAAACATAACCGGAGATTCCTTTTCGTCAGAGCCGCTGCTCCCGATTCTAGAATTGGCAAAAAACAAGTAGAGGTATGCTTCTGATATTTTGTTTGTCTCAATTTTGATTTCTTGGGCATGTTGTTCGGAATTGGGAGGTTTATTAGTTCTTTTTGGGTTTGTTAGATAGTGTATGATCCTGAGGAAAAATTGAATAAGCTAGCTGATGAAGTGGATAAGAATGCTGGGCTTTCAAGGCTCACTCTTTTTTCCCCTTGCAAGGTAAGTAAATCAAATTCATTTCTTTCGCCAATCAATTTAGGCAACTTTGTATTTTCATTTCAACCTTTTCTTTATGTTTTGCTATTAATAAAATGATATCCTTCAAGTGTAGATAAATGTTTTCCTGAGAATAACTGGCAAAAGGGAAGATGGGTTTCATGATTTGGCTTCTCTCTTTCACGTAAGTACCTTGCAATTGCAGTTTGCTGTTTTCTTTCCTTATTAATTTTGATGTCATATAAATCTGTTTCAATTCATTTTGTTGTTTTACTACTCATGAGCAGCTAGAGGTCATGTTCAATAAAATGCTCTTCAATAACCTTATTTTGATGCAGATTTCATAGTTTGAAATTGATTAGTCCTATTCCTCCTTCAGGTAATTAGTCTGGGAGATAAAATAAAGTTCTCTCTAGCTCCATCAAAATCAAAGGATCGTTTATCAACAAATGTTCCAGGAGTTCCACTTGATGATAGAAACTTGGTAAAATGAAAGGCCTTATCCTTTGTTGCTAGTTGTTTTTTTTTGGCTTATACCTTATAACTTCATGATCTTTCTGCAGATAATAAAGGCTCTAAATCTTTATAGGAAGAAAACCGGGACTGATAATTTCTTTTGGGTACATTTATGAAGTCATTCAGCCAATTAAGTTGTATATTGACAGTTTCTTTTTGATGTATTCCTTAAACCATGTTTTGTTTTTTTGAAAAAGGTTCATCTCGATAAAAAGGTTCCTACTGGGGCTGGGTTGGGTGGTGGTAGCAGCAATGCTGCAACTGCTTTATGGGCTGCAAATCAATTCTCTGGTGGTATTGTAAGTGAAAAGGATCTCCAAGAATGGTCCAGTGAGATTGGTTCAGATATTCCATTCTTTTTCTCTCATGGAGCTGCTTATTGCACAGGTAGAGGTGAGGTATGTATCTTACCTTGGACAAGCAGGGTACTTGTGTTTATTCTCGTGATCTCTTATATTCTACACGTCCTTGTCAAATATTATGGTTTAATTTTCATTTTATCCAAATATGTTTTCTTTCCTAAAAAATGATTTCTTCAACTGATTATCTCAGCCAAATAGTCCCAAAAAAAGGTATAAAATCCTTAATAAGTCAATTAATTTGTCCAGTGGTAAATATTCATATCATGCAATTGGTTGTTTCATGATAAATTACTAAGCCTCAAACTTGTACTTTCATGTAGAATAATAACTAAGTGCAAATTAAGAGAACTGCATTTACTTCATCTAACTATCTGCCAATGTGATATTCATATTCCGGAGAAGTAAGGTTTTCACATGAGTTTGGATAGTGAACAAATTGTCTCCTTTATAATGTAAAGTATTGTTTGCAAAGGCATGCAAGTGCTTATGCACATATTAAAATGCCAGACGTATTTGAAGAAATACAAATGGGATAAACAAGTGTGCATGGAATAAAATAAAACCATTTATTCGAGATCTTCTGAAAATTTCTTTCTTTAAACACTCAGTGACAAATGCCTTACTATGCCTAGAAAACCACAAGATGCTTCCTGACTTTTTTTCCCATTTATAACAAAATAATAATTAAAAAAAAAAAATTTAACCTTGTTATTTGGATTATGTGCTCCCTTGTCATGGTATCAGCTGTGTTACATGATGTAATGGCTTTAGAATTTAATCGTTTTCGTTGTTCAGGTTGTTCAAGATATTCCTTCACCAATATCTTGTGACATTCCAATGGTTCTCATAAAGCCTCCACAAGCCTGCTCCACAGCTGAAGTCTACAAGGTATTTTCTAGAGAACCTTAATCTGGAAATTGATTGAATGTATTATAAGAAAAATTTTAATCTCTCAGCGGCTCTGTTTGGATGAAACAAGTAAGATTGATCCCTTATTCTTGCTGGAAAAGATCTCAAAGGCTGGAATAGCCCAAGATGTTTGTGTCAATGATCTAGGTATCAATGCTTAAAAGCTAATCCCCTTCTCTTTACTACAACTTCTTACCTTTCTTCTATCTTTATCATGATATAAATATGTAAGTTAACTATCATAATACAAAATATGTGCTGTGTTTTGGATTCTTTTTTCCTTTTGTGTTTTTTGCTTTGGAAATTGATCATGATTTTTGTTTTTCCTTTGGTTATTGGGCATATAGGGGTTTCAATGTTGGATAAGAATCAATTGCATCTTGACGTATCTAAGAACCTTCATTATGACTGACTCATGTCTCCCTTTCTCACGCTGCGGAAATTAGAGAGTTTTTTCTAACAATAAAATGGTACTGGATGCAACAGTTATGAGCAACTTGTTCTGCAGGAATGAGTATGCTGCACATTTTAAGCATTTAGATACTGAAAAACCTCTATGTTTGTGCATTAAATGCGTAAACATATAGTCTACTGTGATTGCAAATGTCAAGTTTTTAAAAGTGTAAGCAAAGGTTGACTACTTATGATGACTATTAGAGAAGGAAGATAGAGAGCTTTGGTTATATCAAGTGGAATGAATACATAAACAGTAATACTCTCTGCTGTATTCACAATATTTTACATAAATGCTTCTTTGTAAATGTAATCTACTGGAGCTAAATGCTTCTCTGTAAATGTAGTCTAATGGAGCTATTATTAATGTAATTTAGTTTATGACATATTCTTGAATGAGATACTAAATTTTGCCTTTCAAATCTGGATACCACTTTATCAAGTGGATGTCTTTTGTCATGAATATATGTTGGAGTTCTTTCTCAGGCAAAACTGTCCATTTTTATTACCCTTTAGTATCTATACATGTAAGTCATAGTTATTCTGCGATAAGTTTGATTGTGATAGTCAATTCTTTGCTTTTGTAGTTGCTTGGCTTAATTCCGTGATTGGCCACCCATTTTAGCGGATCAGTTTATTTCGTGTTCTGTTAACTGGAATCAACCTCACTGAATATTATTTACTGCTTTTATATGCTGATTTAGATTAGTTGTAACAACAGTGCTTTCTGGATAAATGAACAAAAAGAGGATGAGGCATCCTGAAGAATTAAATGAATAACTGCATCAATGCATCTCCAATCTCTTTGTAACCAATCAATGCTGTCACAAGAACACCCAGATGCATAGTAGGTGAACCTTATACTCCTTCCATTTCAAAATGTTTGTCACTTAAGGAGGGAGTTTTTGTTGTAAAATAATTGTCACTTACACATTTCAAATATTACGTTTACAAATCCCAACTTTAAAACCCATCATTCACATTATCACAATCACAAATCACATTTAATTCAGGAAAGAGGATTTGGGGTAAAATTCAAGGAGGGGCAACATTGTCCAAAATAGGTAACATTGTGATTACCTTAAATTGGGTGAAAAATCTTAAGTGACAAACATTTTGAAACGGAATGAGTAAGTTATAGCATCAAATGTGACCTATTGTACACTAACCCACAATACTGGCTCACTTTTTAAAACAAATAATAATAAGAAAATTATTCCCTGAGAGAAGAAGTTCATGAAATCATGGTAGGTTAAATTTCACTGAACTTGATTGCACGTCTTTTCTCATATCCTTGCTGTACTTGGTTAATTGCTTTGTCAACATTATGATAAGTGTAAAATGCTAGTTGATAGTTCCACATGATTGACATCCTTAGTATATTGTATCTTTGTTAATTTAGCTATATACTTTAGTACACCGAGTGCAGAACATTTCTGTTTTAACAGAACTCCCAAAAATCTTATGGATTTGGCTATAGATTTGAATGCATATGTACTTGAGCCATCCATACGAGAATAATTACTGAAGATCTGGAGTTGCAAATCTACTACTTTTGCAGTTGAGTGCATCATTTTAGATGGACTCTTGAGTTTGGAAGATAAGAAATCTTGTAAATTAAGTATTAAGAAGGTTTGGACAGAATAACTGTAATAATAGCAATTAAACTTCTGGTTTTATTCTGAGTAAGCGTATATATTGAGATATTTGTAGAAATACCACCATGCCATTTCTTACAAAGGTGTCTAGGGTTTGATGCTGAAATGGGACAAAGAGGTCTGGTTAACGCTGATATTTTAGTAGTAAGAGTTTGGCATGTTAGCAGTGGTAAATATTGTAACATTAGAGTTCTAACACCTGAGTTTCAATTTTTGAATCAAGATTTGGAGAATCTTGAGATGATAGGTTTGCAATGTATGTTTTTGTATCAGACTTGTCTATGGGGCATAGATCTAAGAGAGGGTATGGTCCAAGAGCGATAAATAAACTTGAAGTAGATTTCACACTTATTCCATATGATCTTCCACTGGATGTTGTTCAATATTCTACTTTGTTCTCTTTTGGTGCTTACATTTGATGATGCTTCTTTTGCAGAACTTCCTGCTTTTGACGTTCTTCCATCACTCAAAAGATTGAAGCAGCGTGTACTTGCTGCGGGTCGAGGGAAATATGATGCTGTTTTTATGTCTGGAAGGTAGACAAGTTCTTGTCATATTATTGGTTCTTTACCTTACGCATTGAATAACTTTTCCTGATATTGCCAAGCATTACACCCTCCTTCCTTTTTTTTTCAGAAAAAGAAAAATGGAACCACATATTCTTTCTTCTACAATATTTCATGCACAAGTGTGACCTATATGCTCATCAGTGTGTTTTTAAATTTTGATTCATAAACTTGCTTTTCCATTTAGTCTTGGATTATCATACATTTCAAACTCTTCCATGACATCCATGTGCCTTGAAAGTCATAATGTTCAATCTGAAATAGAGGGCCTAACATCTTTAGTTTTAACTAGTAAATTCCGTTGATGAGTTAAATTATCTTGCTTCCTCATTAATGGTAATATGTTTTTACCCATTTGAATGAAGCTTTATCTTGATAAATTCTGATTGTTTTATGCATTTCAGCCCTCATATTGTAGCTATGTAAAGTTACTCAAATGTTACTGGATATTATGGAAGAGTTCAGGGGCAGGTGATCAATTCCCTGAATATGATAGGACCCTTCCTCTCAAGGCCTATTTTAGAAAAAAATAGGAAGAAATGATAGATAGTGGCTGAATTAGTTACTTAAGAGTTTCTAGCTGCTGAAGTAGTCAATCCTCATATTGCCACTTCGATGAACTGTTATGATCCATGATCTATGCATCCTGGTTCCCCAGTTTTAGGTTCCATTAGTTTTGGTTTTGGTAGTTAATTCTTGCAAGTATCTCCCTTATGTTTTCTGCAAATAGTATACCTTAGATATTTCTATAAATACCTATTAAATGGACCTCTTAGGGATATCTTTGTTTTGAACAATTAAATATGATTGGAGCTTTGTGCTCTCCATACGGACAGCTATTGAGAGCTCAGTGTTGAGATTCTTGCCCTTAGATCTTCCAATAGAAATTTTCATTATTTCTTTCCAGATTTTTCCTGTTCTATCATTTGGTATCTAAGCTGGTTCAATCCAAGATGGTGAATACTCTATCTACATCTCAAAATTCTCCCCAAAACACTCCTACCTATCAACCTATTGATCCCAATTCATCCACCCTTCAACCAAACTCTCCAAACAGACCCCATAGCAACCCAACTGTCTACCATAATCTCCAAGCTTGCAATTGTTATTACTTTAGCAGCTGAAATGGCAACCTTTAAGGCCTAACAAAGGTGTGCGCCACAGGTAGAGGCGTTCCCTGGCTAGTCTAGTAAGAGCAAGGCAAAGGAAGTTCACTTCGGCCCTCAGCAATAGAGAAGTATGGTTGGACAAAAGTTGACGAAGATGTTGTTAACAACCTTGGTGGCTTTGCAGTTCTTCTGGGCAACCACACACAGATGAAATTTCCTCAATTTGAAGGTGGTGAGGACAAGGCAAATTTCCTCAACAGTTCTGCTGGGCATGCCTTGTCCTCACCACCTTCAAATTGATGAAATTTCATCTGTGTGTGGACAAGGCAAATTTTCCTTCTCTCAAGATTTGGAAAAAATTGGAAGAATAGGAGAAAGTGGTTGGTTGAACTAGTTTGTCAAGAGTTTTTGGCTGCTGAAGTAGTCAATCCCCATGTTTCCAATATGATGAACTGTTATGATCTATGATTAGCATTATGCATCCCAACTTTGCCACTTTTGGTTCCAGTAGTCTAGGTTTTGGTAGTTTTTTCCTGCAAGTATTTCCCTAGTTTTCTGCAAATAGTGTAGCTTAGATTTGCTATAAATACCTCTTAAATGGTCCTCTTTGGGGACATTTTTGTTTTGAGAAATTAAAATAATTTGAGTTTTGTCCTCTCTATATGAACAGCTAAGTGTTGAGATTCTTGTACTTAAATCTTTCAATAGAAATTTCCATTATTTCTTTCTATATTTTTCCTATTCTATCACTTGATATCTAGGCCAGTTCCATCCAAGATGGTGAATACCTACCAATCAACCTGATGATCCCAATTCATTCACCCTTCAACCTAGCTCTCCATAAGGCCCAACAAAGTAGTGCACCCTAGGTAGAGACCTTCCCTAGTGAGTTTAGTAAGAAAGGAAGTTCACTTCGATTTCAGAGACAAAGAAAGTATGGTTGGACAGAAGTTGATTGAGATGTTGACAACCCTTGGTGGCTTCACAGTCCTAGGAGGCCACACACAAAGATGGACCTTCCTCGATTTGAAGGTGGTCATCCTTGTTACTGGATTCTCAAGGCTGAAAAGTTTTTCAGGCCACTTGAAGAAGCATCATGGGAAAATTATTATATGTTGGTGAGCCAATTTCTATTAGTGTACTGTTTATTACCCAAACGTCTTAATTTTTTTCTGGTTCTGCATTTCATTCTAATTCATTCTTTCTCATGAAAAGAAGTGTTTTATTTTTTAATTTTTTCCTTTTTATCACATATATATGACTTTCGATTCATGCATATCCAGGTATTGCAGTTTACAGATTGATGAAAAAAGACGGAGCTGTAATTCTATTGATTATCTAATTGCTGTTTATAATATAAGAAAAACAATAATAACAATAATCCTATGCCTTTGATGATATCCTCTATTGCTAGAAGTCTGGTGTCAACTAGATCTAATTTCTGTCCATTGTCTACCGAAACTGCACTTTCTTTTCTGGTTAATTTTTTTGATTTTATTCACTTGTTAGAATCATGTATATTTCACCATTATGCAGTGGAAGCACTATAGTTGGAGTTGGATCTCCCGATCCTCCACAATTTTTATATGATGATGATGAATACAAGGATGTGTTCTTGTCAGGTGAGTCAGACCATGGTGTTTATTAGACTAGTGCATTTCACTTTGTTATATTAGATCCAGTTTGTCCGAGTGGGATATGTTTTATTTTATTTTATTTTTTTTTAATTCCTTGTGATTTTAGGTTAACAAAGAATATTAGTCCTGGGGATATCTTTTACAGCAAATGATCTTATTTACAAACTGTTTGGAAGGAAAATAGCACTTAAGAAATATAATGGCTTTTTTGGTAGTAACTTCTTTTCAACTGCTTCCTCAAAGCTAGAGCAGATCAGGGTAGGTGCTCGAAGACTAAGCTAAATGACCTTTAAGCTTAAGCTGAGAGACAGACTAGTAATCTAGATGCAGAACAGGTAGCTTTGGAAAATATAATCGCTACTCTTTCCCATCCATTTCAGACACTACTGCATTGCATCTTTACATAACAGGTTTGGCCTCCTTTGTAGAGATAAACCCAACCGCATGTAACATGAACTTCATAAGAAATGAGAAAAACCAAACTAGGGAGGGATGTCTTGGTTGATATTGGGAACCCAATATATCTAAAACTTTAAACATGAGTTTCAAGTTCTCTTTATCCTCATGGTGTTTAAATCTCTTACCATGTTATCAAGAATAGGCATTTGGGGGCCGCCTTATTTACGGCCTGCTCACAACTGCTGGAATGGATGACTGACTATGTTTCACACAAGAATATAGACATTATCACCTACTCATGATCAGTAGTGATAGAAAAGAAAGTTTCAAGTATGAAAGTGGTGGAAAATATTTGTACTTGTAATGATGCTGTGCATCAAATCAGGACTCTTAACCAAAACCATAGTTGAAATGTGTTTCTTCATGGCGGCAGCAGCAGCAGCCCTAAGCCTCATCTTTTCACAAGCCTAATATCTATAAATGGTCCTGATTCATTCGAGCTTGTTCTTTAAGTCATTTGAAGGTTTAGTGACTTTTTTTGGCTCTCTACATAATGGTGTATCTGACATTTTGAACATGTAAATTTGCAGAAGCCCATTTCATTACTCGTCTGGCTAATGAGTGGTATTCAGAGCCTGGTTTATCATCAACTGCATGCAGTTCTGAAGTAGAGTTCTCAAGGTCCATTGAATAGGAATAGCTTCATTTCTTAAGGAATGATAGAAAAGAATAGTTTGTTTGTACCATGAAAATGTAGAAGGGATATATGGAGACAGGAAAAAGGAAAGCATTATTCACCCTGTAATTCAGTGTCTCACATTTATTCTTGCTAAGGAGTACGTAAAAGTGTAATGCATTGCTGTTGGAATGGAAGCACCCAAAAAGTTTTGCTATGTTTGGTTGGTTGGGGCCAAAAAGAGGAAGGAATATGGTGGAGAAATAAATGTGGGAGGAGTTGACAGTAAATAAACCTGGACCCCTTCTATGTTGCAATGATTGGACAAAATATTGCTCTGACTATGAAACAATATTATTAGTTCTATCTTTTTTACTTTTTTTATTTTTTTTTTAAAAAAATTCGTGGAAAGAATATAATAATCAATTTATTAATAACTCTACTTTTTTCTCTCCCAACTTTTAAATATTTTAAAACTAGACAGAAATTCAAATTTTATAAATTGTACAATTTTAGATATTAAAATCTCAAGATCACAAAATTTTATATATGCATTGTACAGTTAAATTAATATAATAGTAGATAAAAATATAATTTAAGACAACTGGTCCTTCGGCTGGACAAAGGGAGTATCCTTTTTCTAAATGATATATACATTATATAAAATTTGATCAAGCAAGATTTAGTTTATTAATCGTGCACTCTAGACCAGTACATTTCATAGCACTCCTTACACATTACTTCCTATATTCAAAATTCAATGTCTCATGTTTTATTTTAAGTCGTTCGAAAATAAATTGCTCCTTTGATAAAATTTTAATAAAAAAAATTGACATTACAATTTAAAAATAAACTAAGTCAAATTATTTTTAAAAAATACGTATAAATCAAAATTGAACATTTATTATAATATGATGTTTGGCAAGAATCACAGAACTTAATTTTGTGGTCCAAAACAATATCAGGGGAAGGGAACTAAGTTTCCACAGTCAGGTGATTTTAAATTACAGAAAAAGATACACAGACTCTGATTTCTAAGACATGGTTGGTTTATTTTATTCTTTTGCTCCCCTCCCCCCTCTTCTCAAAAGAAAACATTAGCTGGGTGAGTGAAACTACACAATTTTTTATTAAAACAAAATTGAAAAATAAAAAATTAACCACCTGTAAAGTGAACTTTTGACATAATCAGAACAGAAATCCCAATATCTCAACCTCATCATCTTCTCACCAGTTCTAATTTCACTCACTCAAATCCATACAATTGGTTCCTCCTCCTAAATGCAATTCCCTAAGAGGAAAAGAGATAAAACTTGGCTTGAAACAATGCACCAGTGAGAGGGGGAGAGGGGGAAAGAAACCAAGGCCTTGGATGCTTTTTCCATCAAAAGGGTTAATAAAATGACAATTAACACGAGCAAAAAAGCATCATTAAGAACCAACACCAATATCAAATTCAAGAACAGTTACTGGTTTCTTTTTTCTCTTTTCATATTTGTTTATTTTTCCAGGTCCTATCCCGACAACTCTACAGAGAGGGAGAGGAAACAAACTGTCTAGGTAAACTGAAAAGATCTTTCTCTTCAAAGGGAGAAGTCCACTCGCGAGAAGCATTTGTTGAAGTATCAGTAGAACCTACGCCATCCTGCAACCCACCAATTTGAACGCTGTTCCCATTGGGCAGAACAGGTCTCTTGGCAGACTTTACACCAATTCCTGAAGTAAATGACTCATTCTGCCGAGGGACCAATCCAGACCACAAACCACCTGGAGTTGACATGGAACCCCCACGATCCAAAGTCCAATCAATGTTGGTGTAATCAAACTGTGGCATCAAGCTCCCTGTATTCCAGTCTACAGGAGACAAAGAACCAGATGAGCCATTACCACCTAAACCTGAAAAAAGTCCCAGAGATGAAGCTGGAGCAATCGTTGGGGAAGCACTTGTTCGGTTCCACAACCCATTCCCTCGGCTTGTCCCAGGAGCATCCACAGAGCCACTACTTGACACAAATGGCTGTGCAGGTTGATATGGAAATTGATTATACAACTGGCTTGCGCTCAGACTGTTTGGGCTTAGACTTCTTGAACCGGAAACTGGAGGCATGAAACCATTGGGCTTTAATGTTTCCACATTATTAGGATACCAACCTGTGGTGGTTGCAGGGGAGGATGAATTTACACTTGTACTGGAGACAGGTTTTGCATTGATGGATTGAGGCCGTTGCATCACTATTACTGGTTCTCTAACAGATCCTAGCTGTAAGTTCTTCAGTTCACTCCCGACAGCCACATAACACGCTTCTGTCTTGGATGGCGGAGGTGAGGCCTGCAGTGATGAGGCCAGTGAATAGGAAACAGCAGGATTTGAACCTGTAACTGGCCATCTTTTCTCTACTGGCAAACCAATTTGCTGTGGTTTAGTACCCCACTCCTTTGGTTGAATCCTTTTTAGTGACTGGAGACTTTTGTTTGTAGGATCCATCGAGGACCCTACTGCAACTGCAACTTTTGTGTAATTGAAATCTTTTTCATCCCTTTTCTGCAGCATTGTGGTTGGGGGAACAGGTTTAGCTTGTACCCTCAAGTTCTGACTGGCAGAGACTTGAAGCTTGCCGGTGCTAACAATAGGAGGATCACCGGTTTCTTCTAGTTTAGGAGGAACAGGGGGGTTGTGCTTCTGTACCCTCAGAGTTTCTTCAGCCTTCTCAAGATCACCCTCACAAGCAACTATTATTCTCTCAACTTCCTGCTTGGAGCACTTGTATCTAAGTTCCATATCTGTAATCCGAGCAAACTCCTCTGATATGTCAATCTTCAAGTTGCTCCCGCCATCAAGACAATGTTCTTTGTGCTTATCTGCAGCTTCTTCACCCCCCTCGAATAGCCAAGCCACAGACTCCTCCACCCTTCCTTCATTTAGAATGAGAGCCATTGTAGCACGTTCATGAGAGAAACCCATTGCGACAAGCTGCTGAGCCAGAGCTTCCAGCTTCCTCGACATGAGATAGCCACTGCACCGCTCATGCAAATCTTGAGCCCGTCTCTCCTTTTGCCGCTGATGCTTCCTCTCATTCTTTTGACGAATTTTTTCCCGTTTATCATTGTCAGCTCCAGGTACCATCTCCTGACGAACAGGAAGATGAGATGCTTTCTCTTTATGATCTTCTGACTCACCAGACCAACTGCCATTGTTGGAAAGAGAATCATACTCAACACCAGCTCCAAGAGAGTTCCCACTAGGATCATCAGTATCATCTATATTTCGGAATCGACCATTCACGTGAATAGCAGCAGGAGATGACAATGGTGCTGTCTCAATTGTATGGAATGTGCCAAGAAGTGGATTATATCCGCTAGCAGGAAGCCCGCCTCCTGAATTGACATGGCCTGATGATTTTGTAGAAGCCTTCAAAGGTTCCTTCCCAGCCTTCTTGTCCTTTGACTTAGATTTTGAAGCCGGAGACATGTCTTAGGCCTCAAATTATAATACCTGCACATAGTAGAAGAGAATGCAAACTTAATTAAGAATACAAGCAAGATCCACGTCACAAGTTTGATTTCAGAAGGAGTGCGATTTAAGTTCCCAAAAGCACATTAGTTGAGCAATTTGAGTACACAAAAAGCTGCATGTCTGACACATGGCCTAAATAGAGTGTGCAAGCCAAGCAGCCCCTACCTAAAGTAGTGTTCTTATGCAGACATTCCCGCAAATATTTTTTTGGCTTGCAACTTGTACATTTATCTGGGTCACTATGAAATTAAGTGGCAAACAATGAACACTAGCATGAGAACGAAAAATAATAAAATACCAAACCTGAAGTGCTTAGAAAAGTTAAGGGAAAGAAAGTCAAGCCAGTAATCACCATGTGGGGATAATATAATACTGCGATACATAATTACAAGTAACATATAAGAACAGAAAGTAGCCAGCCTACTTCCAGGGAAGTCATATACATCGTTTATCAAAGTAAAAGACATGAATGTGGCTCATAATGAAAAACAGAACTACAGAACATATCAATGTCTTCAACAATGACAGATGGTAAAAATTGGGGGGGAAAGGAAATTGGAAAGCGACATCAGATGGTAAAAATTCAAAGATACAGAATGTCGTTAACTATGATCAGCAGACAAGGACAAATGAAAACCCTGATTAGCAATATCTCACTGAATGATGCCTTAAAAGGTGTAGGAGGCAACAGAAATCTCTCTAGATACCAAAGAATGTGGATGGTGTTCAAGAAAAACTTACGTATTGTAAAGCAAATTTTCCATCTTCATTTGACCATCATTTTGTCCTAAATGGGATAGCGAAGAAAGCCACAGAGAATTGGACATGCTCTGAAGGTCTATTCAATTATGTTCTGCTTCCATCCTTCCGTCTAAAAATAATCCTTCCCATTTTCTACAAAATTTAGCCATGCCTAAAAATAAAGCCTTCTTTTTTTTCTTTTTTTTTGCGTTTGGGGGGGGGGGGGGGGTCGCCGTGAG
>JAOXNR010000022.1:11312502-11343931 GCA_028571225.1 Parsonsia alboflavescens
TTTGAGAATAAATTATATTATTTTGATATATTTTAATCTATAAAAGAAATATTTTTTAATTATTAACTTAACCGGTTCATTTACCTATCCAATTATCGATACAATTACGATTTAAACATTAAATCGAAAACCTATAACTTTTTCAGTTCAATAATGGATCCGATTCAATGATCAGTTAGATTCTAAAAATATTGTCTTTCACCTATAATTAAGTCTCTCTATTTTCATTTGGAAAATTCTGATGTGAATCTATTCATACCCCAACCTCTTGGCTCATATTGATCATAATCGTGCCATCATAGCACTTCATCTATATATAGAATTTCATTCACTAAATAAGAAAGCAGTCTGCTAATTAGGTCCGCTATGGAACATTATTGCATTAAGCCTTTCCATTGCATTACATCTCTTCCAACCTTACTCCCCCCCTTCCCCCCAACCAACACATAAATACAAAAAAGAATAAAGAATAATAATAATAAAAAAAAAAGGATCCTTCAAGCAAAGATTAGATTTGTCTTTATGATGAAAAGGTCATGATGAATCTTTCAAAATTCCAAAATCCACTTGCATGCTATGTTGCTTTAATTCTTTCATAATGATTGGACCATTTCAATTTCTCCAATATTGGCATTTACCTTTTTCTTTTGACTACCATATATAGGATTATAATATTTCCACATTCTTTTGTCAAATCTTTCAACCAGTCACAAAAAGTCAGTCATACAACATTATGGGTAAGCATTTGTTCTTCTCAGCAGAATTGCATTATTGGGTCAAAGTTTGAATTAACCTCACAATACTTGACTTTGTGTTCATCAGTCATCGCATCAGATAAATAGCATGACGGTGATGTGTGCTATCGCATTATGCAACAACATGAAACGGAATCGTTTTGATCCTCGCGTTCTCTTTTTTTTTTTTACAACATTGAAATGGCATCGTCGCACAGTGTTACGACACACACTCCAGAAATTTTGTGTATAAATATATATATATATATATATATATATATGTACAACTCATCATGTACACCTTATATTCATCGCAACGATATTTAATAATCTCAAAATATTTTATGGAAAAAAAAATAATAGTAATTATCAATTTCTATATGCTAAATGAGAGGAAAATAAGGAAAATTTAATAAATGATGTAGAAAAACATGACATGCATGCAATGCTAGCATGAGTTGAAAATTGAAGATCATTTGATTTGTTTTTGATAAAATAAATAAAAAATAAAAAACGAAACGAAAATGACTCAGAAATGTTTTGCATATAACCCTTTGTTTTCAGTTATTAGATTATTATAAAAAATATAATAAATCTTATGTAATAATAAGCTTGTTTGAAGAAGTAATTTTAAAACTCAAAAGATCAATTTTGAGATCTCTTTTATGGAATCAATATTTACAGTTTTCTGTGCCTTATTTAAAATGGAAGAAAAAAAAAAACTCTTCTCCCAAGACTATTTGATTTTCTTTTCCCCAATTTAATGTAATCAAATGATATTTTCAAAAAAAAAAAAATTAAAAAAAGTGAATCAGGCCAAATCATAATTTTACACTTTTAGATGCCAATAATATATTTATATATATATATAGATATATATACATATATTTATATAATTATGAGTGAGGTCAAGTGATATTGAGATATTCTCTTTATCCACCTTGAATTTTGAAATTCAAATATTAATTTTAAATAGAAAGTAATATCATGATCGCAAATAAATTAACTTGAAAATTTTAGAACTCCATACAATTATTTCTGACAGAGACTTTCTTTTTCTCTCACACATTTTTTTTTAAGGGAAAAAAAAAATTATTATTAAGAATAAGTTGTAATGTGGATTTTTTTAGTTATTTGAAATATACCTTTTTCCTATCTAATGTCGTTCCGTTAGAAATTGAATGTTTGATAAAAAATTAAGCAATACATTTAACTTGCATAAAGTTATTAGTTTATCCTTTTTATTAATTTAATTAGGGGTGATAATTTTGAGTAGATGGATATAAATCCTTAAATTAAAAAGGTTTTTAATAAAACTTTATATTGAAAATTTGTTTATTTTTAGATATAAAATTTTCAATTTTATAAAATTAAAATAGAAATCATGCCTTCAAGTTTGGACGACGAGTAATACAATTGTCAACATTTGAGTTAGAATTGAGGAGATCACGTGAAATATAATAATAATATATTTTAATAATAATGCATTAGTTTTTTTTAAAAAAAATTATTAAAATAATTATATAGTTAATTTTCATATATCTCATAAAAAATATATATATTTATCCAAATAAAATTATGAATTTTGTAAATTGTCTATGAAGTAATGAAAATACTTTCCTTTGTTTGGTTGTTCTGAAGTGGAAGGAAAGAGACATTAACCATCTGAATAAATTCTTAAATGAGCAACTATAATTTCGTTTTTTAATGGATCTGTATATATTTATATAAATAATATTTTATAATTTTTTTTTTCACACAATTAGTATAATAATAATGAATTTGTTTTTTTTTTAAGGATTATTATTAAAATAATTTATCTAGATAATTTTTCATATATCTCATAAAAAATATATTTATCCAATTAAAATTATTAACTTTTGTAAATTATCTATGACGTAATGAAATATGTATTCGCAAAAAAAATGGAGGGGGGATAATAAATAATTTTAAAGAAAGTAAACATCCAATCCGTCCAATTGAAGAGGACAGAAAATACTAAATGTGCAAGCTAAACAAGATCGAATCAAAAATGTCCTCAAAAAAGACAACTAGACAAGAAGAACTTCAATCTTTTGCCAAGAGTCCTCACAATATCAAGACTGTAAAAAGACATAAATTTGGCAGATTCTCAGAAGGAGGTCCTTCGAATCAGCATTCAGCATATCATCCTATGAGCTATGTGACTAGGAACAGCTACAATGAAGTAGTGTCTAAACTAGCCGATCCCATGGCTGATTATGCAAATCACCCTCAGCAGTTCCACAACAAATCATTTAGCAAGAAATCGACCGACGCCAGATTTGAAAACAACAAAGGCAGGGGTTCCCAAGGTGGCTGACCCCTAAGGTAGAACAATAATTTTACACCCTGAATGCACCCAGATCGATGATCCTAAAACAAGTTGAAAGTTACGACATTCTAAATCCCCTACGGCCGATTCAAGTGCCATTGTAGACGAGAGACACAAGTAAATATTGCATGTATCATTGAGAGCTCGATCATAAAACCTATGAATGATCTCAACTTAAGTGTGAGATAGAAAGCGCTATTCAGTGAGGACATTTGAAAGGATTCATCAATACAGTTCGAGCATTGGTCACAAATCCTGCCACTTAACAGCAAGAACCTCCTCCCAAGGTAATTGATGTCATTTCAGGTGCTCACACCAATTAGGAAATTCAACCAGAAAAGAAGCTCAAAGTCCATCCTTCTCAAGTGGTTAATAATGATGAGCCTCTAGTGGTATCCCTCACCATAGCCGACGGTTTGGTGAAGAAAATCCGGGTGGACACTGGAAGTTCTACAAACATTCTTTACTATGACACTTATAGCAAGATGGTGGAGTTCCAAATACCGTTGGTAGGATTTTCAAGAGAGACAACTTACACTTTGGGGACGTTAACTCTTCAAGTTTGGTGGACTTCAGGACAAGAAGCTGTTAAGAAACAGGCAGAGTTCATCATTGTGGATGCACCATCAAGTTATAATGTCAGTTGGGGAAGACCTGGCTTGAACCTCATGAAAGCACAGGCTAGCACCTTCTCCAACACGCTCATGATCCCACAAAGAAACTTCTTCATTAGAATCGGTGGAGATATTCAGGCTGCACATACATGCTTCCAAATGGAGACCTACAAAGCAAAGCCTGATGACAGGCTCAAAGGTCGGGTAGTAGTAGATGGCCAAACCGATCCCCAAGAGGAGAAAAGAGTAGAACCTGTTGGTGAACTGGAAAAGTTCCAAATCAATGCAAAATACCTTAAAAGAGTAATCACCATCGGCAAAAGTCTGCTGGTGAAGGTGAAGCATGGACTGGTCGAACTGCTCACAAAATACGAGCACATCTTTGCTAGGACCACAAATGATCTTGGGACCATCCCTAGAACATTTGCTGAGCATCGGTCGGGAGTGCTAGACTCCTGCACACCGGTTAGACAAGCTCCAAGACTAGTTTCCCCAGAAAAGAAGAAAGCAATCAAGAACGAAGTCTAAGATTTATTGCAAGTCAGCATCATCCAGAGGGTTTAATTCCCTAAATGGTTAGCAAATCCTATTGTGGTGCCAAAGCCTAGTGGCACATTGAGGATGTGTATAGACTTCACATCCCTAAATAAGGCCATACTCAAGAAGCCCTTCCCCATGCCAAGAACAGACAATCTAGTCGACGCCACTGCTGGGCACACGTTACTTTATTTTTTAGATGCCCACAAAGGATACCACCAAATCCAGATGTCCAAGGAAGATGAAGAAAAAACTTCATATGTCACCCCACTAGGATTATTTTGCTATACCAGGATACCATTTGGTCTAAAGAATATAGGAGCCAACTTCCAAGGCATAGTGAACAGGATGTTTACCAAACAGATGGGTCGAAACATAAAAGCCTATATCGATGATATTCTAATCAAGTCATTAACCCTTTAGTCCTTTTTCTCTTATTTAGAAGAATCTTTTCAAACGATGGTGGAACATGGACTCAAGTTAAACCCGAAGAAATGCTCTTTCAGTGTGGAATTAGGCAAGTTCTTGGGATATATGGTCTCTCGCCTATTAATCGAGGCCATTCCCAACAAGATCCAAGCCCTTCTGAACTCAAAATTACTAGAGTTGTCAAATGGGGTCAGGCCCTTGGGGTCGGCCCGTCAAGACCCCATAATTTTGAAGGGTCGGGCTTCAAAAACCTAACCTCAATAACAACAATGGCTTTTTAGCCCGGCCCTTAAGGGTCGAGGGCTGAGAAAGGGCGGGGTCGGCCCTTGGGGCCAGAGGGTTTTTTTTTTCCAATTTTAATTTTTTTTTTTTTATAAATTCTAACAAAAGTACAGACAAAAATTAAAACAAAATAATAGTTTGGTTACCTTTTTATTTAATATATTTATTTTCTTCTTCTTGAAGTCCATAGGCCAATTAATCTATGCAATTTTATTTATCTAATTCAAGCTGTTCGGAATGGTCACTTACTACATTGGAAGAAAGACAAATTAAATTACTCAGACAAAATATATTTGGGGACATCAATGAATGAAGTAGTACTTGTATATTCCATTAGAATTGAATTGAATTAATATGATCTCATGCTTCATGATTTTACACTTTGTTGTTTTATTATTAGTGTGTAGAATACTATTTAGACACTTACGTATAAATCTGGGTTTGGAGCTTATGGAAATGTAAATAAAAAACAAAGAGGAGATTAATATTATTTTTTTAAAACAAAATTTACAAACAAGAATCCCTTCGGGTTGCATTTTTATTTATGAATTGGAAACAAAAATTTGTTTGGTTTGTAAGTTTTGTAAAATAGAGCCTTTGGATTGAGGGCTTGAAGCCATATTTCATTTAAAAATTTTAAAAAAAAAATTAAAAAAAAACCTCTGGCCCCAAGGGTCGGCCCGTCCCAACCCTTCAAATGGTCTAGCCCTTTGGGGTTGGGGCTGGACCAATCCCAATTGACAGCTCTAGAAATTACCATCCTCCATCAAAGAAAAATCCCCTCTGGCCCCAAGGGCTGGCCCATCCCGACCCTCAACCTTGTGGGGTTAAGGCTGGGCTAGAGTTTTGGCGACCCTTCAAGAAAAAGGGTCAGCCCGTCCCAACCCTTCAAATGGTCTAGCCCGGGCCAGCCCCAATTGACAGCTCTAGTAATTACCATCAAAGAAGTACAATGATTGACCGGTAGAATTGCTGCCTTTAACAAATTAATCTCAAAATCAAGAGAAAAAGCCCTGCCTGTCTACAAGGTAATAAAAAACACAAAGAAATTTCTTTGGATAGAAGAATGCAAATAAGCATTTAGATCCTAGTATTGCCCATCACCGGTGAAGACCTTCACCTCTATTTGTCGGTCTCACCTACAACAATAAATTCAGTTTCATGTGCCCTTATGGGTTCAAACATAAAGCCAATTTATTATGTGTGAGCCATGTCTTCCAAGGATCGAAAAACTCGATATTTGACCTTGGAGAAACATGCTTTGGCCTTTCTAATAATGGATTGAAAGCTAAAGTCATATTTCCACGCTCATATAATCAGTGTGCTGACTAATGCTCCTCTCAAACAAATCCTACACAAACCGGACATGACAGGCCACTTAATGAAGTGGGCTATCAAACTCTCTGAGTTCGATATCCACTATCTGCTTAGGACCTTTACAAACCTCAAGACCAAACAAGTACCGTGAATGACAAATTTCTTTAGAGAATTCAATCACACAATCAAAATCAAGCTCCCTAGGCCGCTACAGTTTGAAAAGAAAATAGAAATGAAGGATGAAGAGAGAACTCCCAAAACCAGCCCTTGTTGTTGGATAAGAAAGTACAAAGCCTCTTCAAACACAAACCTTTCAAACCCTATCTCGGTCAACTCAACCGTCAAAGGCCAAATTTAAATTCGACCTTTTTCCTGACTGCATGTCATGATCTCTCCAACACAACATTTATTACACCTGACATCATCGTGCCAGCAATCATATCATGCTTGGCCCCCAGCTACCACACCAACATTGGTAAATTTTTTAGCTACCAAAGCATCTGGAGATCGACTATGGCAAATCATTAAAAAACAAGGAATGACATGATACCAAGCATATTATACTTCTCAAATTACATTTTCAACCTTTTATTAAAAAAAAGCTAAGGCATATGATATACCATTAAGTGCACACATACTTTGACATCACATTATGGCCCGCATATCTAAAAATAAATGGAATATAATTACAAAAACGTGATCTACGTTTGTAGAGCTTCACAATGGCACATTATATCGACCATCACGCCCTCATAATTAAAGAAATGTTGATCATTAAATATAATTATTCTCAACATAATAAACGATCTTTATTCATAAAATGTTAAGCATATGTAGGACAATTGACAAACTCTTAAAATTCCTTATAAATAAAAATTAAATCACACCTACCAAAAATATATAGTATCCTAAAATTCTTTATACTTTATACTTTACGCTTTATTTTACTCCTATACTAACTTAAGCGTCAAAAGTAAATTGGATATACTAATAAGTATTCTCCTTTATATTCGCCACTAGGGAGTTCTTGCAATGCGAAAACCCGTGGCAAATTCTCAAGAATTCTCTTTTTCCAAGAACTTCTGGAAATTCTCATTCTTCTCGTTTTTTTCTAATATTGTTTTAAAAATTTAGCAAGAAAAAAATTATCAATTTAGGGAAAAAAATAAAAATCTTGAACATCCTGATACCTATAAATACACACAATGCCCCATCACAATAAATAAACGTGTAAGCCTTCTACAATTTTGTTGCTGAACGCCACTCTATGCTACTGAGAGAGAAGTATTGTAAATCTTTCTCTTTAACATTGATAAATCTTTCTCTTTGACATTGATACTAGTTTGATAATTTCGTATAAGAAAATATCGCTGGGTTTTTGTTTTTCCTTGAATCATTATATCATATGGGGGTGTCTTACTCCTTTGTTGATTATTTTTCTTTTTTCCGTTGTTTTTCTATCGAAGTCTTACTTTTGTTTTGTGGCAATGGTCATTAGATCCATTCACATCCCAAATGCGTGTTTATGTTCGTTTCTGTTGCTTCGTCTATGGAGGGAGGGGTTCCTTTTCTGTTGCTTCATTTTCTGATTAGATTGTGTGTTGTAGTTCTTTTGGGGCTAATCATTGTACTCCAGTTCTAGTTCTGGAAAAGGTGATAATTGCTCAGGTCAATTGCCAGTTTTCCTGGCTTAAAGTTGTGTTCTTTTGGTTTTCAATTGACCAAGTGGTCAATGTGATTCTTATATCTGGTCCAATAAAGAACTTATAAAAAAAAAAAAATTTTAAAAAAAACGAGTGCTGGATTAAGTATGCCTGTTTTTCATTGATTTGTGAACTGATTTGTTTGATTTTTAAGAATGCACTTCTATCAAAATTGAGTATCGAACTGTCATTTTTTGGAATTGATTGTTTGTGATTCATGGCATTATGTTATGATTACTTGTAAATAATGAGAATTCACCGTCACTTTGAATTAATTAGGACCTGGTGGTTTCCCCTGTTTCCATTACTGATCGTTATATGTATTTTCCTAACTGAAATAGCTTCATGTGATTGATCTCCAAATACATATGTTAGCCATAGAATGATTTTTTATTTCATTATTCTGAAATTCAGCAATTTGATTGATTTTGTTTTTCATTTGACTCTTCGAGTGCAGTTTTTACTCCTGGTTCAATGAAAAGCTGAAAGATCTTGTAAAAACTATTTCAAGATGAATATGTTGATTTTTCATTATTTTATTGACTAATTTGCTTTCTCTTGTTGTGCATTTCATCAAAAATAGGTATCTATACATAATTCTCCTTAATAGTTTTTCATTTGTCGCCCTGAGAAAAAATGAGTTGTAAGTATTTATATTCTCTTGCAAATTGCTTGATATGTTCCGTCTCCCACAGGGATGTTAGCGGTGGCCTGATTTTTTCTTTTTATTTGATATCTCTGAAGTGGTGTGGTTTGTCTGTCGTGCACCAAAGTTTTTAGCGGTGGTTGATCTTTAGCGGTGGCCATGACCTATGTAGCTTAGTTTGTTTGGTCGCCGTAGTCCACCAAGAGGTGTTAGCGGTAATGATGTTTTTCTCTTTATCTTTTTGTGTCTGTCGGTGGAGTATTCAAGTAAAGTTCGTTTCCCTTTTTTTTTTTGTGGAAAAGTATTTATGAGAAGTTAAATGTCTATTGTGGAATACTTCACTTCTCGGGACAGTACTAGTAGTTTCTACAATATGAAAGTGCAGAAACTCATTGGAGAACTCTGGTTGAGTAAAGGATGTAGTAGACCTTATTTGCCTGTTCTTTGATTGCTTGGCTATTTAAGTGCATATTTAATCCTTTTTTATTCATATATTTATTACAAGAGTAGATTATAATCTTTGTCTGATTAAATATATAACAATCCCCCCTGTTTCCCACTCCCAGGAATGCACCTTTGTGGATGTACTTACCTTTTAGTATGAATTAGAACTGTTAGATGCATCATAACTTCTGATTGCCTAAAAAAATCTTCTTTGTAGCATCAGATGTATGTTTATTATTTCAATGCGTTTCTGACCTTGGATGGTTTTGTCTGCGGTGTATGCAGTTTTAAGGATTTTACGTTGAATTGTATCCTTTCTCCCTGATCTAAACTGAACAATGCCATTACTGATTTTGATGCTATTTAGTTTGTGAACATTTGAATGTTGCCTATAAGATTATCAGAATTTAGTGAAAAGATCAAACAGGCATCATATTTCTTCTGGATGCTTCATAGGCTGTCTTAAGATTGAAGCAACAACTTTGACTATAACATGAGGATAAACTAGTAAACTAGTTAAAGATCTTTTACTTCTATATAATAACACAATGCATCCAAATGCATGAAAGTCAGGATTTTCTTGTATATTTTAGCTAGGAACGCCTAAGTGCAGTCTACCTTGACTTGATTATGTTTTTTATATGTAATGATACTTTTTGTTGGCTTCTTTTCATAGGAAACTCTATCGCAAATTGATGGCTCCAGATTCTTGTACAGTGGATTCATCTCATCGAAAGCCTGGTCTCTTGAAAGATCAAGTTCAATTGGTGAAAAGAAAGGCTTCTGACCGCTATGAAATTGTCCCTATACCTGACTCTTTATCTTTTGAGAAGGGGTTCTTTGTTGTACTGAGGGCATGCCAATTGTTGGTGCAAAAGAATGATGGACTAATTTTTATAGGATTAGCTGGTCCTTCTGGAGCTGGAAAAACTGCATTTACGGAGAAAATTCTAACCGTCATGCCTGGAGTTGCTGTCATCTCAATGGATAATTACAATGATTCTAGTAGGATAATTGATGGTAACTTTGATGGTAAGACATTTTATTCACTTCAGAATTTTCTTCAGATCATGTGGACTTGTTTGATGATTTTTATAAATTGAGATTCATGTTTATGGGGATAGATCTGTTTGTTTGTTCATCTTTCTCACACATGCATCCTTTTGCCTGTTTGGATTTTCATGGCTTCTAGGAGAAATTTTTGTTTGAATTCTGACAATTGTTTCTTTTTTCTTTTAATATTTACACTAGTTATAGCAACTGATTGATATATTGAGTGTATGGAGGCCTTTAGCAATGTATTACTCTTAGCTTCCCACAGATAACCATACACCAATTGAGATCCATATAATTAATCTAAAAGGGTGGGTTTTTTTTTTTCCTTTTCTTCACTTCACGTATTACTTGGTCTTTGCAGACCCTTTGGATATCTTTACTTGACAAAAGAAGAAAAGAGAAATGGCCACTACAGATTTCTGTTTTATACTTGTTAACCTCAAAGCATTTTCAGATAAACGTAACTAATCATGATTATGGTTGTTTCATGTGGCTTTTGATGTATTTAATGTTGTTTACCTTGTTTTCAGTGAGACAAGTAAATCAGCTTTTTTCCATCTAGTGTACAACAAAGTTAAGATTTTTTATTTGTTGAGTTGAGAGAAGATCTTCTTGCAGTACTCAAAGTATTAGTAACTCAGATGGAGACAGTCCTGGGTCTTGAAGGATAAATTTTTCCAGCAAATATTGTACCATTCTTCTTTAGGAGGATTTTCATCCTGCATAATTTTGGTATTAATCTTTAAGAATACAGATATATATTAAGTTTTTTGCTCCATTTTCGAAATAAGAATTTTTTTATTCTTCTCTGTCTTTATCTCTTAAGTCTCAAACATTCCTTTTTGTCTGCACGTGAGATTTCTCCTTTTGCCTCCCTCACGTTTGGGAGAATGTTTCCCCAGCTTTGCAAATTATATGATATCATAAATTTACTTATTAAATAAATCCTTCCCTAATTTGTATCTTGTGTTTTCAGTTAGTTTTGCTTGAGGCTACTTTCTTTGTAGATTTGCGATTTCCAAGTTGCTAATTTCTACATATGATTAAGTTGACTGTTGATCTTCCCCCTTTATCCCAAGTATACCCAAACACGTATTGTGTTAAATGTGGAACATGTGCAAGCTGTCATATAGATTGTTTTCAATTCCTTCCTACCAAATCCAGCTTCTGACTCAGATGTTGTCATGAAATTTAACAAAATTGTACTTAGCATACACATTTAATATAAAAGAAAGCATTTCCTCTGATGGTTGATTTAAGATTGACATGTAAGTTGTATGGTTTTCTGTACTTTGAAATCAGACCCACGTTTGACAGACTATGACACATTGCTGAAGAATATCGAGGATCTTAGATCAGGGAAGCAGGTTGAGATTCCAATATATGATTTCAAAACCAGCTCGCGTATAGGCTACAGGTTTCATTTTTTCTTCTCTTAACTCTTGAATACTGCTTCTGCTTTTATTGCTTTAGCTGTCTTGGGGGAACCTATTTGATTGTTACCAATTTATTTCTGTCACTGATGCTTAGAACAGCTTTTATTCATTTTTGTTTTGATCTGGCCAATACTGAGAAGTTTGGAAAAATGAGGTTTTCCTTATATATGGTTACATTTTCTATTCATGAATCTTAGTTGAACTTGCCATACTTGAGACATGAGAACATGTTGACTGCATGAATGAGTTCATTTATTGGATATGTTCCTAAAGAGACATTTGCATCAAAACCTCGTCATGCTACTGACTGCAGTTCAGTAGTAACCATAAGGTTCACTATATTCTGCACACTTTCATTTAGTGAACTAAGTCAAGCTAGACTGGTCAAGTGGTTTCAGGTTTTATTCCCTTGATATTAACTGATATTTGTGTTTGATCTTTGTTATTCTATCCTAACACTATAAACTCTGTTCGGACTGATGTCATGACTTTACTTCTTGTTTCTTTGATCTTATTTAAAAATATTTGGTGCAGGACACTTGAGGTTCCAAGCTCTCGCATTGTGATTATTGAAGGCATATATGCTTTAAGTGAGAAATTACGTCGTTCACTGGATCTTCGGGTGTCTGTGACGGGTGGTGTTCACTTTGACCTGGTAAAACGAGTTTTGCGTGACATCCAACGTGCAGGACAAGCACCTGAAGAAATTATCCACCAAATATCTGAAACGGTATGTACTCCCTAATTTAAGGTAGGTGCAAACCTGAATTGGCAAGTTCTACTGGAGAGGCTCCTAATGACACTGTTCTCACAGGTGTATCCAATGTACAAGGTTTATATTGAGCCTGACCTCCAGACTGCACATATAAAAATCATCAACAAGTTCAATCCATTCACCGGATTCCAGTGCCCGACTTATATCTTGAAGGCAATGTTTAAATTTCTTAGCTCCTTAATACTTACAAATCAAAAAGAATTATATGTTACCGAAGGTAACTTCTTAAATGACAAGTTGCAATAATCATGTTACACTTTCTTTTAGTCTGCAAGATGTGTGTCGGTGGAGCAAATCAAGTCTGTCTTGTCTGAAGACTGGATAGAATCATCTGAGCAGACCTATGATATATACCTTCTTCCACCTGGTGAAGACCCAAAAACATGCCAATCGTATCTAAGGATGAGGAATAGAGATGGCAAATACAATCTTATGTTTGAGGTTTTTCTCCTTTTATAACATCTGCTCTCTGATGAATGTCTGAAAGTTTATTTGGACTTAAGTTCTTATTAACTAAGCTATTTTGCCCCTAATAGGCTCTATTGTGATCATGAAGTATTAGCTTTGCTGTCCTATTTTCTGCTCAGAAACATCATGCGATATTCTTTTGTAGTTCTTGATGTTTGGAGTGGCTTTTGACATTTTTGGGTGTTGTCAAGATAAGGGAAGTATGTTGTTCAAATGTCAAATTTCAAAAATGTATTTCTGAATTTCAGGAATGGGTTAAAGACCATCCATTTGTTATATCACCAAGAATAACTTTTGAAGTGAGCGTGCGTCTTCTTGGTGGGTTGATGGCCTTGGGATATACAATAGCAACCATACTTAAGAGAAATAGCCATGTGCTCTGTGATGAGAAGGTCTGCGTGAAAATTGATTGGCTTGAGCAATTGGATCGTCAATATTTTCAGGTATTAGAGTACTACTCCTGTCTCTAGTTGATTCGAATATTAAGAGGCATTGTTTTCCAACCTTCCACCATCCTTGATTGGTGCAGAATTTTCTTTTGGAATCTTTGACGAGTAAAACCATTTGAAAACTGTTGCAAGAGGTCGTTCTAGCTTGTTTAACATGGTTCTAGCTGTAGATTCTATATCATACATCTTGATATCTGGGTTCTACAACTTATATCATTGACTGGCTTCATTACCTTATTACTTTCCTGGGTCAAAAACGATTCTTGACAATCTTGATTTATATTATTGGAACTTGAATTGCAGTCCTGGAAGAAAGCTTTTCTTTTTTGTGTATTTTTCAGCAAAAGTTACCAGTTAGAACAAGCATGGTCATATCCATTCACTGATCAATATGGAAAGGCATGTCTTACAATCCTTCTTGCAAGTATTATGTTCCATATGGAAATTTGGTAATGTTGGTGATGATGTCTGGTGCTCATAGTTTAGCCTCTCTTGTGGTTTTAGTGCTCAAAAGCAGAATTAGAACAGAAAACTAATTCACTAGCAAAGTAAGATGAAGATGATGTCTTTGTTAATTTCTTTCTTACATGAAGGTGCAAGGAAGAGATCGTGCAGTAGTAAAGAGCATTGCTGAGAAGCTTGGATGGGAAGGTTCATATATACCGCGCACTTACATTGAACAAATACAGCTGGAAAAGCTTGTGAACGAGGTTATGGTATGATATGTTCCCGTTCCTTCTGGTGGTGTTGCTGTGTTGGTTCCTCAACATATTATTATACAGGCACTCCCAGATGATTTGAAGACAAAGCTTAGCATTGACGAGGATCTTGTATCCAGCCCCAAAGAAGCACTTTCTAGAGCATCTGCAGAAAGGATTGAATGGCGAAATAAAAGTTTCAGGAGGTATAGTCTTCTTCTGACTCTATTTGATGATCTTGGATTTTACAGAATACTAATATTCATTTTGAACAATGACTCGGATGGCTTTAGGAAATTACTTTTATATTCATCTTTTGCCCTTCAATGTTTCCCATGATGAGTTTCATATAAACAGTGAGTAAATGTTCCATGATCTGTAGAAAAGTACATTCCAGATGATACTTTGCAGTTGGATTTTATAGGAAAAGTCTCTGTCCTGAGGAGCTAGATGAATTTTCTCTGTTCTGTTTTTTTTATTGTAGGTTATTTTTCCATTGGGGAGTGAGCTATACAGTGTTATTAGATGTATCGTTTCCTTATACTGCCATCTTCTTGAGAGTGCTGGTCTATATGCCTTTTAGTTTCTTGTCTGTGAATGTATATGTTTGCCACTCCTTCCTAGTTATCTTCGAATGGATGTTTTCCACCAGGGGTATGTCACATTCGTTCTCAAATCACGGGGACAAGGCTGTATCTAAGCTCACCTGTTATCCTTCCAATAACACAAGGTTTGACAACAGCAGAGCAGATTCATCAGCCACATTGGCCAATGAGGTGACTTTATTATGCTTGTTTAAAGAATCAAAAATATATATATACATATATATATACGAATTTGCTAAGGTGCGCTTCGGAGCGCGCCTTAATGGGCGCTCCAACTGTTACCGTAACGGAATTTTTGCTCCGCTTGGTTGGCTGCATGAGTACTGTAGCAAAAATTCCGTTACGGTAACGGTTAGAGCGCGCATTAAGGCACTCTCCAGAACTCGCCTTAGCAAAACCGTATATATATATATATATATATATATATATATATATATATATGTATATTCCTTTTGGTACAAGGATCTCAACTATCAGTTTGTTATTTAACTTCATTAAACAGGGATCCATCATGCAATTGTCAGACCAGATGTCTTCATTGACTGATCGGCTGGATGATTTCACAACTCGGATTGAAGAGCTGAACACCAAGTTGACAAGTAAAAGACCATCTGTCAGCTCTCAAAATATTGCTCCTCAGACTGAAGCTTGCAATGGCTCTGCACCAACTTCACACTTCATATCTAGTTTAGAGAATGGTTCCTTGACTGGGAGAATATCAAATTCTGCATCAACATCCCAGTTAGCAAAAGAGGGCCAGCTTATGGAAGAGGTACAGTAATGTTATTGGTACATGATCATGATTCATGATTGCTCTTTTGTTTGCATTTCAAACTCTCTTTTAAGTTATGTTCTTCATTGGTGGCTTGGGACAGATATCCAGTGTTGCTCGTTCTCAGCGTCAAGTTATGCAGCAATTGGACACTTTAACCAATCTTCTCTGTGAGAACTTTTCTGCAAAAACCAGCCAGAAATCAGAAATGTCTTCCTACCTTGAGCCCGTTGGAGCCTCTCTGGTTTTGACCTTTGCACTTGGTGGTTTAGGGATGTTCTTGTTTAAGGGTTACCATTGCTGAAAGTGAATCTACTCAATGTCTATTCTGATGAGGATGTTTTAGATGATGATGATATATTTCATTGGTACAGTTTTTCAATTTTTGGTAACAATTTGACAAGACCCCTGTCCAAAGCTGCCCTTCTGATGTCGGGAAAGAAGATATTTCATGGATCATCATATTGATTGGCCTATGATATAGGATGAGATTTTGATCGATTCAAGAATCTCATCGAGTTTTTAGCCAAGGTATGTTTTTGGTAAAAATTTTGTTGCCTTTTGGGATGCTCTTAAAACTAGAAAAAATTGGCTTGACTTTAGCATTTACACATCACATCTTTTACCTACCGTCGAGTTGAGTAAATGCAAATTTTTCATAATTTTGTGAATAAATGGTATTATTACTCCCTTTGTCTGTTAAATCCGTCGTTTTGATATCTATATATTTTTAGATTTAGATAAAAAAATCAGTTGATATTTTTTTAGAAACATTGGTGTTTTTAGTCACCAACAAAATTATGCTGTGTCTTGATTTTTCATTTTTCTGGCAACTTTTTTTGTTACTAAGGAATTTATGATTGACAACGTTAGTTCTTTTGAAAGAAAAACTTTCAAAATCAACTAACGACCATGCCTCTGATTTTGCTATTACACTTTGGGGATGGATGCCTTCCAAAAATGGGTAGATTATCAATTTGCTGGGATAAAAAAGCAGCAAGAAATGGAATAAGAAGCTTTGAGCAATACCTTCTTCACTGGAAATGCATCAACAATCATGTTTGATTATCTTCTCTCTGTTTAGAGATTGCTAGTGAAAGTAGTGTTTAATTTGGTGTTGTGATCTGTTTTGGAAGGTTGGTCGCTGGGCAACGTAACTGAAACTCCATAAATATGTAATGCATAACGAAATATCAATTGAGAAGGTTGCTTTTGTTGTGGTTTCGATCACATATATATATATTTATACATACTGTGTTCATCAATTTTTTGGAAATCAAGTAACTGTATCGTATATACTTTTGTTGCTTTATATCAGGTGAGGTAATTCAACCTCCTCTTTTTTTTTCTTTTTTGCTGAAAAATTATATTCCTTCCGACTGAAATTAAATGTCTCATTTTCTATTTTAAGGTTATTAAAAAGAAGACATTATAATTTAAAAATAAATTAAATCAAACTAGTTTTTAAAAATGGATGATAAGTCAAAATGAGACATTTAATTCTTAGATATGCCATCTCGTAAGTAGCAATACAAAAAGTGGCATTTTTATCCTTCTTTTCCCACTTTTTCGAATTAGAATTTGAATAAAAAAGAGCCAGCGTGCAAAGTCTGCAAACAAATCCCTTCAGAACCATTTTGGCCACACACATTTGGGAACAAAATCGCCGGTAGACGTCATTATACAGCAGATCCTCTTGAGATCACTGGTGAAATCCTTGGCGTGCGTTTCAAAATCTTGGTTTGCTTTACCAAAAAGCCCCAGTTTCATGGATATGCAACTCAAGTTCAGCCTCCCCGGAGATTATGAAAATCTTATCGTCCCCTAATTTTGAGGTGGAAGGTTACGGTAACAAACCTCATCTTAATTTGATTGGGTCTTGCAATGGTATTGTTCGGTTTCCATTTTCCCTAATGTCAGCCTGCAATTCGTAAATTTAGGAAATTGCCCAAAATCACCTGCCCAATAGGTTCGGCAGATTTTTCCATTGTGAGAGATGGCATGGGATTTCGGTTTGACCAGTTGAGCAATGATTATAAAGTTGTTCAGGATGGTTGATGGATCCGAAATCTGGCGTAGCTCATATATTCAGCCTCGGTAATGACACTCGTTGTTGCAGGAAATTAGATGCGGTCTTGCCCCTAGTCAGACTGGACGCTTCGACTTGCTCTTTAATGAAAAAATTCATTGGCGTGCGAAAAACATATAGTCATGGCCAGGAACTTATCCTTTCCACGTGAGTGATCTTCTCCACATTTAAAACAAGACATAATAATAATTAAACAGATGAAATATATAATAATATATTATAAGTTGAGGTGAGTAATCTTCTCTTCATAAGCGATACAAAACCTAATCCGATCAACCACTAAAGAACTTAGATTTTCATGAGCAAAATTCCCAGATGCGCTACCGATAATCATTTTGAGTAACTAATCTATAAATTATGAATTATAACCATGGAACAGGAGAGGCAGGCTCCAATAAATACCGGTCATCATCAAGCTTTCCACATATTGTTGCAGCAGAAGCCAATCAATGGACCAAATCTCAAGCCTCTTTTCGTGTTATCCTGAAACTCAACGTTCAATCGTAATCAGAAATCAGTCAGTTTTGATTAAAAACGCTAGTAATTCACAATCTTCATGACTATCATTTTTGAACGATTCAGAAAGGAAAATCTAACAGTAGCCAACCCAAGATCAGAAGGAATATCAGCCATACAACTTTTTCACACCTGAAACAACGGATGCCCAAAGCTGCCGTTATCTCGTGAATGACTGATGTTGCAAAATAGAGATAGAGAGTCACTGAGCACAAAAGAAAAGGATACTTAGCAAAACCATGCATGCCATGCCAATCGTTCGTATATGGATGTTTAGTAGAAATCACGGTGAAGATATGAATGTTCAGGCAGTTGCTTCTTCATCCCTCAAGAATTAGTAGAATGGTTCCCGCAATTATATGGAAGTACACATACATACAAGGCCCAATACAATACAATACCTGTGTATCCGCAGAAACCAAGAATCATCCAGAACTCATCAACTAAAGGAATACTGCACAGGAGGAGTATATCGTGGTTGCAGAATAATGGAGTAATTAGCTAAGAACGCAGCAGTAAAGGTTCTGAAACTGCGCACTAAATTTAGAAGGAAAAAAAAAGGGGGGAAAAGAAAAACGTACCCATTGTTCAGTCTGGCAGTGAGGACATTTGCAAGAGCAAAAGGCAAATATAACAAGGACTGCAATCAAACAATAATAATTCTCATTAAAAGCATAGAAGGATTCAGCCACAGATCACAGAAGTTGCATATTTCATATCACAGTTCAATTCTTATGGAGAGGAATTATCTTTCTTTTTTCTTTTTGTTTTAAAATATATTTCTTTTTTATTTAATTAAATAAAATAAAATAAAATAAATAACCCACTGGTTTCTATATGCAGTAAGTTCATTTCAATTACTTGCACAGAAAGAATCATAAAAATGCAAAAAGAAAGGAACCACATTAATTGCAAAGAATGAATCATAAATAGGTGCAAGGAAGGAACAACTTGTATAATCAATTTGACTTCATAACCCTAGCCCAACCCATTTTCTACAGAAAGGTCTACCAATTCTTTGTTTCATAATAGTAAGATGCATTTTCAACTACAAAATAGACCTCAGAAGAAAGGAGTATCCCGAGCAATTACATAACAGGGTCCATTGACATTCCTCAAAAAAGATATGCCTGTTAAGGATGTGCCAAAAGAATTCAAAGTGCACTTCCCACTACATACCAAATTTGCCATGAAGAAAATATCTATTTCATAGTCACAAGGATTTGCTTTGAGACTGTGTTACACATCAAGATCTCCCATCCAACATAAAAACTACATGTAGTGCATAATTATAAAGAAAAGGTCAAGTGAATAAACCAAAGCACACTCGCTGAATTATGTATTCAAAAATATAGCTTTGGCCACAGCAAAAAAATAGTAAAAGCATGAGACGAGTACAAACAGAATAGCCATACCATACACATGCTAGTTTTCAAGCCCTTTGGTTCATCACACAAGTGAGCCAAAATCATCCTTCCCTGGAAGCAAGACAAAATAGGATTTAATTCACAAGCATTGCCGACTGAACTGCCACCAGATTAACAGGTAGAATATCACAACTATGAGACAAACCACTAGAAGAAAAGGAGATCAGTTACAAGAATTTGCCACTTGTAACCAGTTACTCAAGTTTAAAATGGTAAGTTGAAATATCTACTTAATACATCTTTGTATCAGAAGTATTCAAAGTCTTTTAGAAACCACCAAACAAAAGAAAATAACAGCTTTGCTTCCAAGAATTATGACCCAAATGTTGCAGGCTACCAAGTTGAGGCTCTAGACATTGCTCAGAAGGATTGGAATTACTTTAAATATACTTAAATAGCATACGTCCTACAGATCCTAAAAGTTGAGCAGAGAAAAGCAATTCTCAAGATAACAATAAACCTATTCTCGAATAAATTTACATCAAATTCCAAAGAAATATCCCAACGTAACCTAAGACGGAAATAAAGATCAAAGGAATCTTGTGCTTGAGCCAAAATCATACCACCAGAAATCCAAAAGCAAACCCAGTGCCCACTATAATGAGTGGCGGATATGTTCCAATTAGATCGATTGGAGACAAGTAATCCCTGGATTAGAAATGAAGTCAGTAATAAGATGTGAAAACTAAAAAACATAGCACATAAGAAACACAAATTCAGCAGACAGACTTACCAAGTGAGAATTCCACCCATGAGCACAGCAAACGGGTAAAGCTGTCAACAAATAGAGACAAAAAAATTTAACTGCATGAAATTGAAAAAAAAAAAAAAAGCATTTTTACATGTGTAACAAGAATTACCATCGCAAAGGCCGGTAACATGCTTCCTTTTCTTGCCTGAACCACATTATAAACGTTCTGAGTGCTGCATAGAGGCATGATGAACTTGAGGACCAAAATGCTTAGTATATAATCCAAATAGATACCATCCTTACAATAAATTGAACCTGAACAAATTAAAACCAATCCTGTACAGGTAATAACAAGTGATATGGCAGCTTAGGAGCACTGTCCATACTGCATATACTAAGTAACAGTGGCAGAACAGTGGAATGGGCCTTTACATATAACCAAGATAATAATATTGAAATGCCGCACTGCATCTCTATTATCATATATATCTAGTATGGAAAAATGAATTAATATGGATTCTAAAGGTTCAAAATACAGAATACGCTATTATAAGAAATTTTTCATAGGTAAATGAGAAGTTTATGCAACAATGGCTTACTTGAAATAGACTGTTGGTATAACAGCAAAGACTATCATGAGAGATACCACAGCCCTATAAGTTGGAACTTCTGCAGAAAGAGAACAATAATACAAAATAAATTCCCAACGACTACAGTAAAAAAAAAAACCTAGATAACAAGGGCATCTTGACGAAGCACAGACCAGAATGAAATAGTGCAGGGGAGGGGGGAGTTGGGTCTCAAATAAATGACTAACTATATAGGAAAGATTCTTAGTCATGAACCAAAATAGAAATTAGCAAGCCGGATAAAGTAGTCTGCAAGGGTAAAAGAAAAACAGCACACTGCCATCGTTTGCTTACATGAGATCATCCCTATATTTCCCACAGCACTTAATACCTATACAAAATTCATATATATCATGTGTATATTCTCAGTTGCTAGAATTTTTTCAAATTATTGAAAAAAGCTTTTGAAAAATTTTGTTTTATAAATTAATATAACATCTTTATTAAAGAATCCTATGTAGCTTCCCAAAACAGCCTTTCTCAACTTATTTTAAGCTAAAAGTAGAAATATGCAACCAAGAACGATTGAAAATAGCTTTCTTTATTTTATCTTATGCAACAAAATAATTTTACAAAAGGTAATTTTTATGTTAGAAAATGCTCCTAATTTTAGATTACTAAGGTCTATATTATTTCAGAGAAATATATCCCTGAGGTAACATACATGATGAGTTAATGAACAAAACCAGAATCAGAGTCGACAGTATCAACAGAACTTGGCCGTTAGCATGGAGCAGCTGAGAACAAAAGGTGACATTTGTGGTAACATGTCCATACAGTATATTTGCTTTTATCAAATCTCTAAATCTTTTATTCAGTCAAACCTCACCACTGACGAATGGAACCCAATCAAAAATTGGAATGGATTTTCCAAATTGTTGAACCCACCATTCAGCACCTGACAGTAAGAAATTGTGAAATTATCATAGAAAATCCAGATGAACAGTTTTGGATGAGAAGGAATGTATCAAATATTAATACAGGTTACAGACAAAAATACATACCAACTATAGCTGTAAAGAAATGCATAACATATATCAACAAAAGACCTTCCGTTGGCCCATTTATTGCTGGAAGTACTAGAGTATTGGTGAAGAAGCTGCACATGGAAAGAATAAAAATGAGCTTGGTAAAAGAATTTTGACAACAGTGCAAACCAAAAAAAAAGAACAGAATTCAACCAGGACAACTTCCAATGGCAAGGAAAGAAAGATGGTACTAAATTGTCTCATCTATGCCAGGTTACAAATCATACAAAAATTCAAACAGGCTCTTCAAGTAAATGAAACAGTAACAGCCCCAATAGCTCTATCTAGAAACTAAAAAAATTCTATTCCACAAACTAAAATCCTCAGTAAATTCTAGAACAATTAAATTTCAAGCATTAGATTGCTTCTTCTTGATCATGTCCCATGCAAGAAGAATAACTATTACTACTACTTATAGCCAACAAACTATATTAGTTTAGTAAAGGTGCAAGTTTTCATCTGCTTTTAGACATTACTTTGCAGAACTCAAAGAGAACCAATACAAGCTCTCTCAAGCTAACCTCCAGGAAAGCACAAATGCCTCAGTGATGCTCCTAGACATAGCGGAAAAGCAAAATGAAGCGGAAAAGCAGTGGCTGATACTCACTGTTCCCATGTGGCGAAATAGAAAGGAACAGCTGATATATACCAGAACCAGATAGCATGTCCTCCACACATGGCAGTACTCCCGAATGCCACAGCTTCAAACTGATAATTTGTTAAGATGAATCCTCAAGCCCATGAATCAGAGTGAAAAAAAAAACTAAAAACTGAAGTGGTGGAACATACCGTACAGGCAAGGGCATCACATCCTGCAACCATTCGGAAGAAAAAGAAGAGGAAAAATAGAGATATCAAACACATTTTACATCAGTGTACATGCGCATGACAGAAAGAGAGAGGTAGATCACCATGATCAAAAAGCTCGCCCAAAGGGCTTGAGGAATTTGTTCGTCTTGCTTGCTTCCCGTCAACAGCATCAAAAGTCTATCATGGAATTTATGTGGTTAGAAAAGAAAAATAAATGCTGTACATACTCTGCAGCTAAGGACTGCAATCTCCTTTGTACGCTTGAAGGATCATTGCAACAGTCGGATAAAAAAATAGAGCATCAGAAACTATATTTTCCATGCACATTAACTTGGGTGACAGTATATCTTTTATCTGCTTCAGGCAGAAGAAATGGTGTTTCTCAAAGACCCTGACACAACCAGAAAATTCAACGGTGGATGCATGTATTTAGCCAGATAGACATGAGACCACCAGAACAAGAAATCATGTTTTTCATACATAAATTGATGCAATAGGAAAGCTAGGCATACCTGATATAAGAATAGAAGTAATCCATGTGCAAAATGCACCCATCTAGGTGGAGGTGAATCCAGCTGAGGTGAGTATATCTGGAAAAACAAAATGGAGATGAAGGGAGAAAGATTCTCTTAAATATACACCAAAAAGAAGAAATTTCAATGAGCGATAGAGTTTTAAATACCACTGAATGGAATTTTCCATAGTCTACACTGAGCTAACATTTACAATATTCAGTCACAAATTATATACTATGCAATCTCCCTAGAATTCAAGAATGCATTTTTCTTCAGATACGAATGAATTCAAGAATGTTTTGTGTCCAGACCAAGGCCATTATGCAATGGGTCTGAGTAAGGCCAGAAATCAAATTCTTTACACTATAATGGTTGGCGAGCATAAAGAGAGTAGAGGCAAATAACACTCAACTTGGTTAAAGTGGCAAGAGAATAACCAAGTCGAAAGGTGCACAAGATACCATATGAGAGGAATCATAATTGGAGAAAGAAGAATCATTCTTTCAACTACATCAAGAATATACACACATATGTACATGACAGACAAAGATACCAAGAAAGGAAGTGCTAGCTTACATATCCAAGCAAAGCTGATGTGAGCAAAAACATAAACCCCATAAGTGTAATCTGAGACGAAAGAATGGAATGCAATAGCCTCAGCATACAGGCATGAGAATCCAATTGAGAACTCATGTTCAAGACAACATATTATATGACTGAGGATGCTTACCATATTGGGTCTGCAAAAGCATCCAATTGAAAGAGGGGAAAAGAAGAGTTAGTGTCAGAAATAGCAGAGAAGTATATATTACAGAAACAGGATACTTATAAAACATACTAACAGAAACAAAAAATATATATATATGATATTATATAGTTGCTTAGTCTATCCATATGCAAGTGGAAGATGTAGTCAGCATTTCCTGGAATTCACTTCATTACAAAGTCGCACTTCCATTAAATCAAATGACAGTTCTTTTTTGGCAGTTTTCCCAAATTTTTATGGCTAGTTCCCTAGCTATCAGATTATTCTCAATCTACAGAATTTGAAAGAGGCATTCCAAGTTAGTTGTTTGCAAACATTCCGAATTGAAAGAATATACTAGAACCAAAACAGCCAATTGCAGTTCAAATAGGTGGTTATACCCATACTAACCAAAACTACGAAAACTGGCTATTTGAAAATAACCAATGGTAGCATATTTGGTTTATGTATTATTGAAAGGACGAAGTTCTTGAATTCAATCTAAAAATACAGCCTCTAAGGTATAAATAAAACAGGTATAGAATGTTGCTGAGAGTTAGATTAAGTTCATTTTTAAAAATCTTATCGGTCTTACATAAAGGTCTTTTACAACAGAATATCTTGACAACTCATGAAGTGTATTAGGAAAACTGCTCAAGTATACACAATATTTCAAAATCAATGCATTAATTTCTAATAAACTTTTCTCCAATGGAAGAATACCCGCAGATGGGATTGAACTAAATAGTTTGTGATCTTAAGAAACAAATAGGTTTGCATTCTTAAGCTGAATTCTGAAAAATGAACTACAGAGCAAGAAAAGTTAGAAGTATAGCTCAATAAAACTTTATAAGAGCCCGTATCAATCACTCGGTTTTTTCCCCCTTTTCAGTTGGTGGAAAGGAAAAACGTGCCTTGGTATAAGTAAAAAGCCATTTGAAAAGTACCTCCCAGATATCTTCTCCAAAAACATTACTTTTTAGTTTTCGGTTAAGCTAAGTAAAAATAAAAAATAAAAAGATTGAGAACAACCTACAATAACCTTTCACTTTAATTTTTTTTAAAAAAATATAATATCATATTAATTAATTAATTGAGAAGAGCACATTCGTTTGAGATTGATTCTATCTTGAGCAGTAATCATAAGCATGAGATGGATCAATTTTAGCTAGAGGAACAATTTTGATATAGACTTGCAAATGTTCCAATCATATAGGAAATGAGCAGACATCAAGCATTAGCTTCAGATAGGATATATGTAAAAACTATATAGCAAGATATTCATAGTTCATATTTTACCTCAAATATTTTCTAATTTAAGCTTATTAGAGTCAAATTCACATCAAAATATAACTTAACTTCTGGTCTTCAATAGGCCACTTACACTTAGTGCCAAATTTAATTCCTGCAGAAATTCTTAGTTATTCATTAGTGACTTTATGCAAACCAGAAATCAGATATTGTGGCTGTCTTTGATTTTCTAGACCAGCTTTTACCTAGACGTGAACTTGTTTGTCTTGCACTACCAAGAACTCCAGTAGAAGAACACATAGCTAGTCTTTGAGAGAGAAATTAAAACCAGACTTAATTATTAATTTGAAGTTGCTTATAAGCAATTTACTTTTTTTGGGTTAAGTGATTGATTTCGTGCTTTTATCTATTCAACATCTGAACTGCCATTTCTATCTATTTTCATATCTTCAACTGTTTCAGTTTTGAAGGTCCTATGTCAAGGGAACTTTCCAAAATTATGCAGTAGATTTAGAATTAGGCTAAATGGGCTCTAGTACACTAATACATTTCACCTCACAAGATTACTGTTCTTTTTCAAATAAGGATGAAGAGTAGTTTGAAGGATCTGTTGTTAAGATGCTATTGTCTAACTGGAATAAGGTTGAAGATAATATTGTATGAAATCATAAAGTCAGACTATTATGCACACACATGATTAACGTAACTGAACCAATTCACAACAAATCCAAAGCTAACCAAAAAGTATTTTTTAGCCTCTTTCCAACAAAGAAAGCACTTCCCTTCTAGTTTTCGCAACTATAAAAAACTAAAAAAGAAAGATCAACAGAAGGAAAATAAAGTAATAAACTTACCATTCAGATTTAAAATAGAAAATGCAATTCACTTAGTGCTAAAGCCCGCAAATATTTAATTTTTTCACCAAGAAATAGAATCATTAAATCAGCATATGAACTTCGGAACATCCGGTAAAAAAAAATTTTTTTTTTAAATATTATTAGAGGATATCAATACATAAGGATAAAACTTACGGCATCCAAAGAGGGAAAAAATTAACAAAGCGACTCCAAAAGGGCTGCAAGACATATTTTGAAACTAAAGAGTGATCTACTCCGCTGTACTTGTATCTATGCAATGTCATTATTCCATGTTGCCCAATATAACCCATTTTCCTCCGCCTAAAAAGTCTCTTCTGACACTATTGATTCAAATCCTGTCAAATGCAAGAAAAACAGCTCAGAGAACTATGATTACGGAATTACAGATTCAAATAAAGAACAAATCTAGGAAATTATTGCAAATTTTCATTGCATGACCTGCAAGAAATTCCCACCGAAAGTGTCCTCCTCATTAAAGAATTGAAAGAAAATAAGAAGGATTCCTAAAAATTTTGCATCCTTTTTGAAAATGATAAAAGATCAAAAGGCTAGTGGAAAGAATAAATGAGTGTAAAACCGAAAACAAAACTCAGAAAGGCAAAGACATTGATGAGAAGGTTGAAAAAGACCGAATCTTTCTCTCCCGCCCGGAACCGAGAACCAATGCGGATCTTTCTAAAGTTCTTCCTTTTTTCTGGAATTTTTATATTCTGTATTCTGTTCTACCGTTACCGCGCTTCCCACTCCCAGATACCTGACCACAATGTATATATAGTAAAAGACGAATATAGATTCCTCTGTTTCCTCTTTTTATCTGAATGTAAAAAAATAAAGTTAATTAAGATCAAAATCTAAGGTACTAACATGTACCGGACAGAATAAAAAGGAACATCAGATATCACAAAATTTAGAGTACACGAAGACAAACATGTGTTCGAACACACAAACAAACCAAAACATTGGATTAAAATCAGCTATTTGAAATATCTTTCTTTATATTGTTGTTAATTTATCATTATTATTATTTTTATTATGTATTTTCCTTATTTTTTACCATATCAGTCATGTTTATTTATTTTTCCTACTCATTGTGATTAAATTGATTAAAATCATAAAAAGAAGCACTTTAAACAAGAAAATGTATTTCCTTAATTTTGAAAAAAATAGCAGCTGATAATTTATAAATAGTAATAAAGGGAATAGGGGTTTTGATCTTTGTTAAAGTAAGATTTACGTTCTTCAATTTTTCATTGCGTGCATCTGAATACTTACTCCATCCAAGTTTAAATATTACTATTTCTATTTTAATTTATCCAAAATTAAATATATCATTTTTTAAAAATAAATAATCTTTTACTCTTATTAAATTTATCGATATAAATCAACTTGACTCGATCCAACCCAATTCTAACCCTAAGGATTGGAAACTTTAAACTATTGGGCAAACCCCGATGTCTAAAAGTCCATCAAAAGTCTTGTCCAGTTGACCGTCTAGCTAAACCAACATATGGGGTGTTGATTTTTTAAAAATAAATATATATATTATAAAATATACTTATAAAAATATCATTGTAAAATAAAGAAATGAAGTTTTATTTAATAAAAGTTCTTCCTTGCTGCGAGAAAGACTAATTTACATTAAAGAAAAATTGAAAGTCTAACCATAAAAAATGGCTTTAGGTCTCCGGTTATTTATTTATGTATCACTTCCTATTACATTATTAAAATATTAATAAAAATCTGCATATAGTCTTACTAGTGTAGACATACAATTGTATAATAGGAAATCCAAAACCATAAAAAACTAAATAATAATAGACAAATCATATTCTAAAAAGTAAAATTAAACTAACAATTCTAAATTTCTATTCAAAGAAATAAATTATCGATAAATCATTTTTAAAAAATACATAAAAATAAATTAACAATTTCAATTAATGAAATAATAATTCCAATATAATATATATTGAATAAATGGATCACCCTGTTGGATCTCACCAAGCCCTACTCATTGGACTGAGCCAAAAAGATTACTGTCAAATTAAATATTTCACTCCATCCCTTCAAAAATATGGGTGAAGTGTTATTGACACCTCTATCTTATATTTATTGATTTGCATCCACTCACATGATGTTATAACCAATCCATTAATTACATTAAGGGCATCTCCAATGGAAATGTCAAAGGAGATGCTTCAAGGTGACAAGGAGAGTGGGGGAAGGTAGGAACCATTGGGGTGCGATGAAAAAGGGATGTATAAAATGATGAGGAGAGAGAACCAACCGGTGCTTAAATGTGAAAGTGATGAAAAAGGATGTGTTTTGATGACTGATAGAACTAGTGGGTTTCGCAGTGGCAACCTGTTTTTTCATCTATTGGGTGATGCAGATAGCTTTTCTTTTCAATTGTTAAAACAAATTAAATACTCCCTATAGACCAATAATAGGTCGTGTTAGCCTTTTTCACACTTATTAAGGATAAAAAAAATCAATGTATTTATTCAATAAAAATACAAAAAAAAAAAACCTCAATCAAACTGTCTAGGAAATTGAAGTAAAAATACACTTAAGTGGTAAGATTGGAAAAATTGCAATAAATACTTGTCAAATTCTATAAAGCGGCCTGTATTACAAAACAAAATTAAAGGTCTAAAGCGACATATATTACAAATCGGAGAAAGTATTGAATAAGTTGGTAGATAAGTTAGTACCGTGAAACCCTCTTTAGATAATGTCAAAAGATGAATGATTGGAGGATAAGGATGCATAAAGTTGGAGAGGTGGCATGAGGGTCCCACTGAGGGCATCTCCCTATAATGGGTGCCTAAAGTGTTATCCTATGCCACATCACCATGTTTATGCACTCATATTCTCCAATAGTTCACCTTTTATATCTTATAAAGTTGTTCCACGTTACCAATTCATTTACTAACTCATTTAATATTTAATTTCTTTTAATAATTGAATTTACTTTACTTTTGATACATCATCAAGTAATTAATAATTTAAAGCACATTTAATTATGCAGAAAATAATTTATGAAATTATTATTTATTTAACTATTTCTTAAAATACATTTTCTTAAATTAAATTTTAAAAAATCAGAATCCAAATCAAAATTAACAACACATTATTTGACAATTCTTAATTAAATTGAAATAGGCGAAATTCACTAACAAATGACAAAAAAAAAAAAAAAAGGCACACATAATAATTTCAAAATACAAGCAAAACTCACTAACAAATGACAAAAAAAAAAAAAAAAAAAAGGCACACGTAATAAAATCGGAATACAAAAGAAATTCACTAACAAACGACAACAAAAAAAGGCACAAGTGATAAAATATATTGGCCTTATATCAATTCTTCATTTTAGGCATATTTCATTCAAATATGCTCCTCCAAGTCCGCTTGTAGTTGATGATCTATTTGTTGGTCATGAAGACTAGCATTAGTTTGTAAAATTTCTATAAAATGCAGTAAAGACCCTTGATTCATATCTGCTTCGGTTGAGAAATTTTGTCCATCAACAGTTTTATTCAAAATCAAAGTTCATTCCACTTATATCTCGTTCATCCTCAACTATCATGTTGTGCAAAATAATACACACATACATGATATAACTAAATACTTTCCGATCCAACATTCTTGTTGGACCACACACTATTGTAAAACGAGCTTGTAGTACTCCGAATGCTAGTTTGAAGGCATTTCTTACTAATTCTTGATGCCTTGGAAGCAATTGTGCTTTCGACCTTTGAGGTAACGAAATGGTTTTGACTTATGTAGCCCAATTGTGATATATATCATCCGTTAGACAATATGCTATATTGTGGTGTTTTCCATTTACTACAAAGTCAACTAGAGGAGCTTATCCTTGCAAGTTTCAAGTGAACAAATTAGATTGGTTCAACTCATTGAGGTCATTGTTTGACCTAGCCACTCCAAAAAATACATGTCAAATCCATAAATCTTGAGATGCAAAAGCATCAAGCATGATTATCGGTACACCAAGTTCTCCCTTTGTATACATACCTTTCCATGCAACTGGACAATTTTTTCATTTCCAGTGCATACAATCTAAACTACCTAACATACTAGGGAAGCCACGTGCCTCTCCAATAAAAAGCAATTAATATATGTTGGAAGCGTTTGGCAGTCTCAAATAGTGTGACCCGAAGACCTCATTCACTCCTTTAACAAAATTAATTAAGCATTTGATTGCCGTGCTTTCACCAATTTGCAAGTTTTCATCAATCTCATCAGCAGGTGTATCATATGCCAACATTCGAATAGCAACAATACATTTTTGTAGCAGAGAATGGTCACTCCTACCCATTGCATCAAACCTTTGTTGGAAATACAAATAACTGTTTCCCACTAGTAAGTAAGATTAAAACTTTTACCTTTATCTTGTTGGTAGCCCTATTAGTATAATCTAAATCAGACCACCAACTAGGGTTGAGGTCCCTAGCTCGTTTGAAGCAGCCGTTGAAATGTGCTATTAACACATTTGTTTTGTTCCAATGTTCCTTGCACTGTTTCTATGTTTTGGACTCTCCATCATTTCTTCCACAATATTCATTATACAAAGCTGTTATTTTCTTCCAATACAAAGAAAATGTTTGGTCATTACTGATAATTGGATCTTTGTCTGTGTTCAGTCAAGAACTCATCAAAATAATGTTTTCTTCATTCTTCCATGGACTTCGTGACTGCTTTTCTTCTCAAATAACTTCCACTTCATCATTTCTGTCGGCATGCAAATTAATATTTACTAACAGTTCATCACCGAAAAATGCATGATTATGCTTTGGTGAGAGAGATTCAGTTGGAGTTTCCGCAACACGATCGGAGTTAGAATTCATACAGGATTGGGTTGCAACCGGAGAAGGGCATTTTCACAAAGCCATATAGAGAGCATTTTGGACATTTCTGGGATAATTAGGTTGAGACTAATATGGAGGAAGATACGGGGGAGATGCATATTGTGGATGTGGATATTAAAATGGAAATTGAAAATTTGATGATGGTGTAGGATATTGTGTGCTTTGAACATTCGAATTTTGAGAATTTTCGCGATTTTGTGAATTAAAAAAAATCTCTATTGAATTGTGAATTCATTTGTTGCTAAGAAGTAGAGAAAATGATATAGGTGTAGAAATAATAATGAATGGTAAATTTTTCTTGTATTTAAATAGTTTTAGTAATTATAGTCGTTGGTTAAAGTAATTTTTTTTAAAAAAAAAAATTTAGTTAGCCATTTGAAAAAAAATATAACTTTTTTAAAAAATGGCATAGGAATTAGCCATTGGGGTCAGTAAAATCAAAGCAATGGGATGACCTTTGGGGGTAATTAAATAATTTCATCTAAAAGGAAAAAAAGAAAAGTTGTTGAGCCGACCACTGTCTCCATCACTTCACTTTCACCAACACCTTCATTCACTTTCATCGATACTTATTTAACCACCGGTTCTCTCTGCTCTCTCCTCATCATTTATGCACATCATTTTTCCATCCATTCCAATAATC
>JAOXNR010000022.1:11344031-11370152 GCA_028571225.1 Parsonsia alboflavescens
TCCAAATTATAGAAGTCTTTGAAAGTTGGATGAATTAGGAAGTTGCTCCTCCACTTGTTTTAAATTATGATATTAGGGAGAAATTGGAAAAACTGTTATTCTATTTGGAGCATTTGGAGTAACAGCTCTATGTTTGTTCTATCCCTGTAAAGTGTGCATAATTGTGCATGTATATGTGAATTGATTTTTTCATGAGGTTAAGGCTTTAGTTATGGTATAACATTAGAAGGTTCCGCTTCAGTACACCTTCGTAGAATTCTGATTATCTGAGCAAATAATTGAGGAAACTACTTACCTAGACCAATGTTGATGGACCACATCCATCTTAAGGTTGTAGAATGATATGGTTAGTGAATTAGAAGAGGGAGTGCAGCCCATGGACCAGATGCTGAACCTGAGTCCTATAAACTGCTTTGTGTGGAAAGTCTATATTAGATGAAATAGAACAGTCACGATTAAGGAATAATTTTAGGTTGGCAGTTACTTATTTTGTTGTGGAAGTTACTTTTGTCAGTTAGAAAGAATCTAAGTTAGTATGTGAGGAACTTATCATTGGGTGTAGAACGTACAAAGCATGTGTGGAATAAGTTTGCTTTCATCTAGATTGCAATTAATCCTTTCTAATCAGTAATTACTCGATAGAAGCTAAGAGCAAAATGTCAAAGAGTAATACAATAATAAATTTAAAGGAGGTTTTGGTAATTGGGCAGACACATCTACATGTATGTATTAACCCTGATTCAAACAGGGCTAGATCAAAATGTCTAATTTTTGCAGGGTCACAAGCTTGTAACTGTCTTGAAATATTTAAAATAGGCTTCCTGGTGCCTGCAAGAAGTCATACTGTATAGTTGTAAATAAAGTTCAACTAGTTAGCTTTTTTTGCCCACCATTTATATTTTGAATATTGCTTTTCTACTGATAATAGAGTGCTCCATTTAGTTTCTTACAAGAAGAAACTATTGACTATTAGAATGCCATTTGCCATTGGTATGCTGTCCCTCTCTATTTATTGAGTTATAAGCTGCAGGGTAACTGAAGTGCTGCTTGATCTTTGTATATGCAGGATAGCATCAGATGCCGGCCTGATTTTCAATGCTTTAGAGGATGTAATTGGTTGTATCTTTGTAAATTTGCACTACATTCAGAAGAACTTACAGTTTTGGCAATCTAGGGCAGAGGTTAGTTGACGAACCTTCCAGCTACAAAATAATGTTCTTATGTGCCTTATTTAAGTCACATCTTCTTCTAGAGATTCATTTTATTGAACTGTTGTATATGTTAGATCGTTTATTTGACTTCAGGGATCAAATGCTCGAAAGGCATACTTTATGGTCTGTGAGAGGGGACCACATGCCTTCCTTAATGGGATAATTCAGTTGATGCGTGATTATGCTGTTGAGGGTTCTGGCATGCAACATCTATATTTTTCAGCTGCTTCATACATGTCTGAGAGAATAACGGTCCTGACTAACCTCAGATGCTTTTTGGCTACTTTTTTGGCTCAGGTATAGTTTTCTTTTCTTTTCTTTTTTTTAAAAGTTAATTTATAATTTGTCTTATTTACTTGAAGCACAGAACGTGTGTTTTGACCTTTATTTGCATTCTCATCTTGATGGCCATCATGTTTGTTTTTTAATCGTATGTCCCTTTCATTTCTACTTTTTGGCTCCTAAGATTTTGTTTTTTGCATAATGGCTGAACTTCTATACTCAGAATTTTGGTTTCTTTAGTTTCCCATTTTAGAGGAGAAGGTTTCTGTGGATGTGTGCAGAACATAAAGCTGTTGAAATGTCAGAGCTAAGAAATAGTGATTCTTTGAGGTTTCTCTTCTGTTTTGTCTGTTTGGTTTTTGGCTCAAGGAAAATCGGTGTGGAACTGGATATGTCAGATCCTGCTTTCTGAAGGTTCAAGTTATGGATTTTATGTCTTTAACTTATGCTCAGGCTTGATTAATATTTTCTTTACAGTAATTTTCTGGTGCGTTACTGTTTCCAAGGTGTCTAATTAAAGCTCTGCTTTTAAGAATTTATTAAGGGTTTGGTAATGCTGGCTAAAGCAGGATAATTTTGGGTGTGTGGGAAGAATCTAATTTGGTCATTCTGTTTGAGATATGCAATTTCGTGTTCAATGAGAAGCGTTATGTTTCCGCCTCATCTAAAAGTTTAATCTTATTAAAAGGTTGAATTTATACACTTAACATGGTTTCTCCCACATGGGCTGAACCCACATTCTCAATAAGGGTTCAATGCTAGGTCAATAATCGACGGGCAAAACAAGACAAATTATGTCACTAATAATAATTGAGTAAGGATCTCCTGGTTTGATACCACTTTAAATTTTCAATGAAAAGTTTTAAACTTATATAAATCGTTGAGTATATTACTTAATAAGAAGTAATGAAATATCGTCTTTTGAGCTCAAATATATCGGGGAATCTTACATGCTGACTATTTAATATTATGCCATTTTCAAGTATAACTATTTAACTAGTTAAGAGAAGCTTTCTTGTAACTTTCACTGCAATCTATTAATATGAAATGGAAATTTAATTTTTTGTATGGGAATGTCTAAACCTTTTCCTTTATTGTCACTCTAGAATCACACTTTCGCCTATAAAGGTACTGTTTGGTAAATTCAAATAGCTTCTCTTGTATCTTTTTTTTCTTCATTAAAAAATCTGTACGTTCACTGGATGTATATACATTATTGTGGTTATCTTGGCTAGCTCAACATTTCTTGTACTTTAAACTGCAACCTCGGCCTCCTGAGCTTTTGTTTGTGAAATTGGTGACATATTATATGAAATTGTGTTGTCAAGTTAATGCTGTTAATGGTACAGGTTTACATTGAGATTGACAGAGTTGGAGAGGATTTAGTTAAGGACCCTGAGAGGTCGGTGCCCTCATTATTAGTTACCATCAGTGATCTATTCTTGAAACTGGAGGCATCGATTGGCCACTTCCATGCAATGCATCAGGTGCAAGAGTATATATAATCTATGTAAAGTTCCAGTTTTGTAAATGAACAATTACATTGTGGATGCCTCATGTTCTGCTGTGATTTTTACCATTTATTTTGCAGGGTGGTTCTTCTTTAGATGGAAGTTATTCTGTTCCTTTAATGTTTGAAAAGCTTCCAGAAATCAACCAGCAAGGCTCTCAGTGGACAGACTGTGAAACTAGAGATGCTATCAATAAGATATATCAAAATCTTCACAAGCTGGAATCATATTTATCTACTCTTGTAAGACTTTGTTTCCTGCTTTGTTTTTATTGATAAGCATTGAAAAGACTGTCATACTGACTTGGAAATTTAATGTTTTCTATATTAATGGCACAAGTATTAGTCTCTTCTCCATGTTTATGATGTCCCAATGTATGTATCTTTATGTTGAGGAAGTTGAGATCTTCTCAAGATATTCTCGTAATCTTTTTGTTAACAACTGTAAATGGTTGCATGCAAAAGAACATCTTTGCTCACTCTGCTATCCACTTTCACAATGAGAAGGACATCCGTACACATGTTTGGTGTTAGAGATTCTGTTGTTGCTAGCTTTATCAGAAAATTAATACCTACTAAGCTTTTGATTTATGCTTTTGTATTGCAGTTTTAATTCATTTCTTTATATCAGGTTTCCAATGTTCAGAGACCAAAAAATGTAACGTTACATTGGATTCGCTATACTTGTGGGGTAGTTGGCATCTCTGCATGTTCTGTGTGGCTTCTTCGTCACAGTCGGTTGATGGGTAGCGATGACATTGATAATTGGATTCATGAAGCAAAGGAGTCAACCCTTAGCTTTTGGAATGATCACGTGGAACAACCGGTATGATCACTTGGATTAGGCCTGCTCTCTTATATGATCACTATTTCTTTTGGGTGATATTTTTCATTTTTCAAAGTTTGTTGGGTATTTGTACCTTTTTTGGTATGTATACTCTGTTGGATAGTGGATGAGCATGACGTTTTAGTGGTCAGAGGCTAATTAAGTTATTGGAAAGGAATAAACTGTTCTTTGAATAATGCTGATAATGAAGTTGCCTCAACGAACATTACTGGATCCAAGATGAATGACTGCATTAAATTTTGCATCCGTATCTGAAAGATTTACAAAAGTAAAAATATTTTATGAAGAAATTGAGAAGTGTGAGGGAAGCCATACATTAAAATGTGTAAAGTGTAAAATGTAAAATGAAAGAGTTAAAAGTTAAAGTTTTCAATTTAGGTGGTGGACATTATATTGTTGGGGGCAAAAAGGAGATATGGAAATTTGGATTCAAAAGGGAGGCAGTACTGAACAATGAACTTGTTCTTATATTTGACTCTCATTTTTCATTCTTTTCTTTTGACCAAATGTTCTTTACATACCGTTACAATTGAGTTACTTACTGTAGAGTACTACGTTTTACCTTGTCATCCATCCATATGTGGTAGAACTCACCTCCTAGAGGAAAAAAATTATGATAGTATTTTCACAATTTCAGCTGTGTCTCCTTATTTTGTTATACAAGGGAGATGGAAAAATCTTTTAATCAGGAAAAGATTTTAAGAGTTTAGTTAACAAGGTTGGAGTGTGCTGTGTGGCATGAGGCATCGACAGTTGAACTTGCTTTGACTATCTGAAGGAATAACTGTGTAATTGATCGTTTCTTACATACACTTTTATCTACAATACCAATTTGGTTATGTCATTTTAGAGTGTTTTAGCTGGTTGCCTAATAGTATATAAACATTAAAAAAAAAAATCATGATCATTCAACGTTCAGGTTATGTTCCAGAAAGTTTGATAAGGTATACTTCTAAACTCAATGAACCACTCTTCAAGGTGATTCTACCTGAAAAACAAAGAAATATAATAGGCTGGTTTATTCTTCAGTTGATTAAAGCATGGCGTCGCTCTTATGGATGGAATGAGGTGCACTGGAGGTAGGCTTTCTGAGAAATTCAAAGGGTGATGAAGCTTTTGAACATGAAACTCTGTGACTATTATGTTAATTATATATTATAATTGATTAGTTTAATTTTGTGTGTTTTCTCTCTTGCATCACTAAAAAGAGGATGCGTTTTCCCTCTTCTTGTGTTACTGCCATTGCTGCCTTTTTTAAGAGATTGAGTATTCTTTCTCAACAGACTAGAGGATGAGTTTTCCCTCTTCTTGTGTCGAACAAGCAACATTTGTTGAGGTCAAGTTTTCCTCCCTCTCAGCTGCCGCCTAGAGTTTCCTGATAGTTTCTAGGATTCCTAGGGTTTTCTAAACTTTCTTGGATATTAGAGTGTCGAGTTTTTCTCCCTCATCTATTATCACCATAGGAGAACCCATCAAAAGGCCAACAAGAAACCATCATCTGGTCACCTCTAGCAACCGCACGTGGCATGAGCTTTAGTTTTTTCGCCTCTAGGATAACAAGCGCCCCTTTTTGGTATCTTTACTCTTCCTTTGTCTTTTGTTGTTCGTTTTCTGCAAATAAATACTAAGGTGATAGAGTTTTCTCCGACCCAAATTAGTAATGTAAAGCTAGAAGGCACAAGTTATGCATAATGGGATCTAATAAAAAGGTAGATATTAATAGCTTAGGTAGCTCCTTGACTTTGGAAGAAATTTGGCATCTTCATCCAGCGACTGTATGCTATGGGCATGCGCTTTCTCTGACTTTTGTCTGCTAATGTTTTCATACATTAGTTTGTAGGTTGCACATGTGGGACATCTATGAACCAACTTGAGGGGAGGGGGAGTGTTGACTATTATATTAATTACTATATTATAGTTAATTAGGTTAATCTTAGATTGATTAGTAGTTACCTTTTTGGTATAGTTATTGTTTTGGTGTCTTAGATTTATGTTTATATTCTTGTAATTCTTTGTTAATAAGATGAGAGAAAGATTTATTCTCCCATTTTGACTTAATGACCCTTGATAATGAGCTTAGAATAAATATGAGAGAACTAACTGATTGGAAAGTCCAAATAGTAATGTGGAAACTCAATGTCCATATGCAATACTTCCTTTCCGTTAACGTATAGAATACTTTTTGCTTGGAGAAATAGACTTTTCTTATTTCCAGGCTGTTCCATTTGTCAGTGATACTAGTCAGAACTGAGGATTAAAGTTTACTGTTTATATAGTGCATCGTTATTTTTGCCGAAGAATGTAGGCTACAGAGATTTGTTTTAATTTTCTTTCAGTAATTACAATGTGTTTGATGTTTGCTATGTTCTTCTTTCAACTAATTAACTGTCATGCTTGTTCATTTCATCAGCTTTTGTCTATAAGGGATGAGCTTTTTGAGACCTTCAGGAAGAGGCACAAAGGTGTAATGGAGAGAGAAGAAGTACAGTTAACTGCTGACTCTCTTCACAGGTCAGTTGATTACTTGATAAGAAAATATTCCTTGTGCTGTGAATTTGGATGTCTCTCTACAGGTAAATGGATTAAAGAGAGGGATATTGGTTGGAGTTGGTTGTAAATTAAGTGACTTATTTCTGTTGCTATTTTGATCTAAACAAGAACTATGTGAATACTGAAATACCTTTTACCAAGTACATTATTGGCCTTCTTTAAGGATAAAAAGATGGTGAAAAGGGTTAAGGAGGCTGGAGGAAAGGAGATGAATATTGTTGTCAATGCTTAAATTGCCCGTGTTACTCTATAATTTTCAACTAATTTTAAGGGTTCCTGTCCCTTCAGGTAGTAACTAGTAACAAATAACTATATATTACAAAAGAAATCCGGATATATTTTATTCGGTTACTTATGTGCAGGCGTAGGTTTAATGTGAATTCTTAGACAGCTATAATGTTAGGACTTTGATCACAGTGAAATGCCAACCGATGCACATTTTGACTTGCAATTAATGATGCATCTCTTTTTGAAAATGATTGATGAAGCTCAAGGATTTGATTTCATATATCTCAAAGAGATATTCTTCATAATGTATCAGAAACTAAGTGACAAAGAAATAAGTAAGTACATTTCAATATACAAAAGGAGCTTTATTTGGTTTAGGATGGATGGGCTTTATAAGACACATAACCAAGAAACATCATACAATCTGGTTATATTCGAAGAAGTTATTTTGTTAGAAGCTCAAGATGCACAAGAAAGAACAAAAAGTTGAATTGAATTACATAGGAAGATCCTAATTTAATAAAGAAAACCTAATACAAAAAAGAAATAACTATAAAACAAAGAAACCTAATGAGATTAGGAAATCTTGAGGACTTGATATCTTTAGGATTTGATTTCATCATGTTAGGCCTGAGAGTAATGTTGGACTTCGGGCCTCTTCAAAGCCTTCTTGTGAATCTTGATCTTATAACAAAATAACTTTTTTGAATATAACCAGATTGCCTAGAATGATATTTCTTGGTTATAAATTTGTCTTATAAAGTTCATCCATTCTAAACCGAACAACGCTCCTTTTGTATCAAAATATACTTCCTCCTATTTCTCTGTCATTTAGCATGAAAATATTGTGTAAAATCTGATTCTAGTGCATAAGAATCCACCAGTCAACCATCTAGGGGTGGTTAAAGGAAAGGATTACACATGAAAGTGTATCCTTGTACTCAAAGTTTTTGCTATGCCCAAATTATATCAGGACTTTGGTATGACTCATGCATACAGAGTATTCTCTTTTGAAGGAAGGAAACCTGGAAGTCAGTAGAATACAATTATGTGTTTCATTAGGAAGCTTTTGTTAATTTGCAGAAGTTATTTTTGTTATTCTTACATTTTATATTGTCCGTTACTTTGTCTATTTAGGTGAAAAACAAACAAAGTTTTCTTGGACTTGAACTATCGCTCCAAACAATGAGAGATGGGAAATGAAAAGCACCATTGCCTGATGCTTTAATTTTCCCTACTTTTCCTAATATTCCATCTGAACCCTGATAAGTAGCGGGTAAAGTGATGAAACCAAAGAATTGGGACCCAAAAGTTATAGTCAAGAGGATTAGTCCTCTACTTGGATCCTACGATTAAAATACTGGCCATTTGCTAGATAGTTTTTGAGCTCAATCTCCCTTTGAGCTTAGCTGCTACTTCTGCTTGAAACCCTTGCTGCTGTGGCAAGCTACCTGTGGAAAAGGCTTCAAACCCTTCAGATTATAAATGTCATACCTAGAATGGCAAACAAATGCATCTTTAAAATTTGAAAATTTTGGCTTTAGTCCAACATTTACGTTCCTCGATGCCGAATATTGTTCTTCTGTGGGAGATGTGTCTTGAGCTTCACCTTCAAGGAAGTATCATCAAAGAAATGATTGAAATTGAAGTTACCAAGTTCATTGTCCTATTGTAGGTAGTTGTATACTTGAGGTTTTGTTCCCAGGGTTACTTTTGTTAAATTCCCCCAAACTTCTATCTGATTTCTGTTCAACTCCCAAATACTGCCGTCCAAATCTTGATAAACTCCCTTAAACAGCCATCCAATATCCCATTACCCCTTTGATCTGTGAGTTGTATCATTCTCACCTGTCCATTTTTGTTTTCTTTTAGCTCACATTGTTCAGTCCCCAAGTTCTATCACTGTATAAAACCAAATTTGTCCTTGTGAATCATTTTTTATATCTGTCTGTTGTCTCTTCCTTCCTTTCCTCTTTCTCCTGTTCCCTACTCTGACTTCTGATCTCTTTCTCTTTGTTTGAGGCACTACAACTAGTGTTCCTTCCTGAAATCCTTCTACTCTTTACCAGCCATTGGAATTATTCTCTTTTCAACCAGCTCCATCATGTCAGCAGTTGATCTTTTTCCTTGCCTTTGCTCCTATTGCTCACATCAACCTCTGGCAGGTATTTCTACCTTGGGGACATAGCCTGGACTTCTCACAACGACGATGCACATCTATTTTCCACCTCTGTCTAAGACTATCCTTCTTTCAAGCTTTAGATCAAGACCTTATCATTTTCAAGAGGATCCAAGAAGCTTATGTTTGACATCAAAACCAATAAAAATGTTCAATTATAATGGGATCTAGAGCCAGATTTGGATGAAGACCATAGCTTTATCCAGAGGTTTTTAATTGCAGAACAAAACAATATCTATAGATGGACAAAATCGAGGATATAATTATTATGTCACTGAGAGAAATAGAAATGATGGAGTAAATTTATGAAACTGAAAGGTCCAGGTATAACTATCAATTGGGTTATACAGTGTTAAGGCAATTTGGCCGCTCAAGGTCAGCAGAAAATTTAAAATATGTAGTTGGCCCCTTCAGAGACCAGCTCCATTAAATATATGGTACATAAATTACGATATATGAATATTATATTATAAATAAATTAATAAATATTTGTATGTTACTACATATTGACATGCCCAAATAGTTTTAAGATTGGTAATGTTCTTGTTGCTTCTTCATATTATATTTATATATGGCAAAAACAAAAGTTTCAAAGTAAAAAAAGAAATAAAAGAGAATTGAACTTGTCAAAACTCTGCCTTAGCTTACTGTTAAGACATATAGTTGCAAAAAGATTATATTAGAGGATTATCTTAGTTCTAGTAAGTTAAGGTTTCCTAGATGGTTAAGGATTTGGTTATAGGTTTCCTAGTTTTAATTTATTTAGGATATGGTAATCTAAGTTTGTGTATATATACATGTGTGTGGTCTTTATGAATAAAGAGATAATTAGTTTTGTGATTTTAACATGGTATCAGAGCTAGGTTTTACATAATTCCCTTCGGAAAATCTATCCAAAACCTAACATCCAAGAAGAGTGGCGCATGAGCTACACTTCTAGAGGACATGTAGCTCACGCGCTGCAGTGAGGAGGAGCGTGGGCCAGCAGAAGTTGGTGGTTTTGGTTCCAGCATGTTCCTGTGTGTCCGCTTTCTCTTTCCAATATCTGGTTCCATTTTTTTATGGATATCTTCTCTTTGTTTGGCGATTTTTGGGTCGCTGCTTTCTTTTCAGTTTGTCTTCTACACTGTCTGGTTTAGGGCTTTGTGGTTTTCTGGTGGTTTGCGAATTGCTTTGGTGTCTTGATTCTCTGAATTATCCAGATCAGTGCGTTTCTTGACCTATTCCGTTGGTTGCTGCTCTCTTGCTATCTGTATTTTTCCCTTTTGGTTTTTGGATTAGGTGGGATTTGGCTATTAGGGATTGTTTTATGCTCTGCTTCCAAGCAAAACTGAGACAAGTTTGAATTTTCTTGAGTTGTCATCTTGATTTCAGGTGCTTGGTTCCTTATCTCTTTTTTCTGATTTCGGTTTTTGAAGATTGGTGTTCTGATTTGTGTCTCGGCTTCAGTCATGTGGCTGCTGCTGTCCTGTTCACTCTTGATCAAGCTGTTGGTTGTGGGATGTCTGGATTTTAGTTGTTTGGGATCCTTTTGGTGTTTTGGTTTAGGTCCCCTTGTCCAGATCTTGTTAAGTTCCTTTTCTGGTTGAGTATAGGCCGCTAATTTCAATATATCTCTGTCAAGGCTCTTTGTCCCATCATTCAGATTCCTGTGGTTGAGGGGAGGGTAGCAAGCCTGTTGTTGAGTTGGTGTCCTTTACTATGAGGATTATGGATCATAAAAGTTCGTTCCTCTAATTGCACATTTGTTGTATTTTACCCGTTTGTTGACCACGTCGCGGGCCTTTATTGAGAATTTGGGTTTGGCCTACAGATGAGGGGGCACGTTAAGAGGTAGCAAGCACTTGGTTTTGTTGCTCGGGAGTGTATGAGAAGGTTTGTCATCTTCAAAGCTTCACTTTGTGCACCTTTTGGTTTCTGGTTCACCAGTTTGTTTCTTCTGTTGATGGATGTTGCCTGTTTAGCCATTGGTTTCTTTTGTTGGTTTGAAGTTCTGCTTGAGAAGTATCCCAGCAACTTGGTTCATGCCGTTGACAGCAGGGTTTTGGTTCAGTTTTGCTTGAGAGTGGTCTTCTATTCTTGGTTCTGCATTGTTTATCTTGATGATATTATCATCACTTTATGTGATGTTGGAATCTCGTCCATCAAAGCAATGCACACTCAGTTTCGTAGAATTGAAGTTTTGAGTAAGGATTTGTTATATTTTTAACAGGCTGAGCATGATTAACAACTATGCTTCAATTTGAGGGGGGGTGTTAAGACGTATAGTTTCATAAGGATTATATTAGAGGATTATCTTAGTTCTAGTAGGTTAAGGTTTCCTAGATGGTTAAGGATTTGGTTATAGGTTTCCTAGTTTTACGTTTTTTAAGGTATGGTAATCTAAGTTTATATATATATATATATATATATATATATGTATATATATATATATATGTATATATGTATATGTGTGTGTGTGTGTGTGTGTGTGTGTGTGTGTGTGTGTGTGGTCCTTACGAATAAAGAGATAATCAGTTTTTGTGATTTTAACACTTCATTTATGGGTGGGGTTCAGGCTTGACCAAGCTTGGCTCTCAAGCTAGATTAATGCACATAGATAGGTGGAAATTCAAGTGGTTCAGTAAAATCAATCTTCTTCCTTTTTTAATTTTTCCTTATTTTGTTTTTAGGGTAGCCTTGTGCAAAATTTCTTCCCCATTTTCTGATCTTTTTTTTCCAGAAATCACAGTGCTCTTAATACTAGTGTGCTTTTCTTTTTTCATTTTTATGTTTTAAATACATGAAGAGGTTATTTTTCTTTAGGTTTCTGAAGCTTTGACACATTAATGGCCTATCTGATGATATAGTTTGTTTTCAGGATGCTATTGACTTTCAGTGAGCAAACAAAAGGTCAAAAGTTTCCAGATAATGCATCGGATCAGGAGATGCTTGAAATAGTCATGTCAAGGTTTGGCTTCTCTCAGTTATATTTTTTAGTTGGAAGACTTCTTTGCTTTGTTTTTCCTTTTGGTTTGCTTAGTTATATCAGATTTTCCTATTTCATTATTTGTGTGTACCACACCAAAACTTTTCCAAAGGCATTTCTATCCTGATAGGAGTTCATAGTAGGTTGTTGTCAATGCGCATTTGTTTGTGTGTATTTATTTTATACTGTTTTGTGTGGCTCCATTGATTGTTTAGTTGAGTTCTTACTGTATAAGATATTCTGCAAGTTTGGTTTGTTGATTATGTATTTTGGTTCTATCCTTCAAGCAAAATTTTGGTGTTATCAGCTTGTCATATCTGTCTTAATCTTTTATTCAAATTTTTTTTTTCCAGAAAAATACATTATTATTGTAGATTTTAGGGTTTGGGGGAATAAATCTTCTCTCATGGTATTCACAAAGAATTACATTTATATAATTAAATCTAGAATAGCAAAACGGTAACTCTATCAAATAGTAATCAATCTAAAATCTAAAATATGTTAATTAACATAATAGTTGACACTCCCCTTGAGCCGGTGCATTAGATGTCCCAGATCCCAACTTCCAAACGAATATATGAGCAGAGGAAATCAGCAATGTTGCTGTAGAAGGGAGAAAACACTCAACCTCTAAAAACCCCTAAGTTGCCAAGGGAGAAAACACTCAACCACAAAAAGCAACAAAACAAACCCAAAGTTGCCGAGGGATTATAATTCACCACATAAGGCAACCTGGCTCTGATACCATGTAGATTTTAGGGTTTGGGAGAATAAATCTTTCTCTAAAATCTAAACAATCAATTATAATCCTGTTAAAAACAATTATATTCAATATCTGCATCTTTTATCCTTTGAGGAAAATTGTGTTGATTTGGGATTATTCTTTTAATTAGAGATTGATAGAATATAATTAGAAAGATATATGAACAGTGGGATTCTCATAACAAATGAGATTTCTTTGCAGATAAAGAATGTTTTATACACTATAAATACACAAGCTGTGAGACATCACTTTTCTCTTTCTAGCTCATTCTTTTAATGGTATTTGAGCTAGGAGAGAGAGAATTCTCCATTGTTGCCCACTTATTGTAATTTGGGTGCCACTTCAAATTGTTTCCACCCATTTCAAATATCTTAGATTCAATACTATAACCCTGGATGATAAGTAGGTTTAGTATGTGATTGCAAGTTCTTATTTACTTTATTTACCCATTGCAAGTTCTATTTGCTTATATTTGACGGAGTAGGATTAGTTTAATTAGTCTGTTAGGGGGCAGTTGTGTCAAAGAGACACCGGTCGTGAAGGAGGATTTAATATGGGCATGGGTTCCTTGTTGGTGTTTGAATTTGAATTTGATTTCATGTAGGATTCCCACCTGTGAATAACTTCAAACAAATTGTACCACAATGTGTTTTACCTTTTCTTGAAACTATGAATTATTCATCAAGACACCTGAAATATGATAAGAAGTGGGAAGTAGCCCTGATTTTAAGTTTGCTGACTATAAAAAATGATGCTACAAGATTGTCATCCCACTTTTTGGTTGAACAAAATTACCCAAACCTTCCTGGGGGAATGTTCCTTTTTAATAGTTCACAATGTTTGCTACCAGTTGATGCTTTACCTCTGTTTCTTTTTTACTTTCTGTTTCTTAAATGTTTTCGACTTGGTTTTCACTCTTTGGGGACACCTGATCAGTTACTAATTAACAAATAGGAACCTAAGGCCAAGCATGAGAATGCTGGTGTATCTGGTGACAGGTTTTTTTATGGAATTTAATACAGGCCTCCAACTTTGGTAGCTTTGAAGTTTGCATTTCTTGAGGTGAGATTTAGGAAATATGAACTTCTTCTTGAAAGAAAGTTCCAAGCTTCTTTACCGCTGCCTTTCTTGTGTGCCCAGTCTAGACTCTTAGGTTCCTATTGCATGTGCTATACCATCTGAAATTCATTTAATTTGTTCTCTCTGTGGTATACACTATTACCTTTAAGCGGGTATACATTTATATACATATAGTATGGATGTGTGCTTTCTTTTGTGTATTATTCAAATATAGTTGATTATTTTTGTGCAGATATGAAAAAGAACTTATGCATCCGATCCAGAATCTTGTTGGGGGGGAGCTGGCCCGTGCTCTTCTTATACAGGTAAATACTCTATTGTTAATGCCAACAGTAGTATATTTTGATTTGCCATTTGACGGTCCTTCTTTCTCTTTTGACAGGTTCAGAAGCTAAAACTGGACATTGAAACGTGAGTTGAAAACTAATAATTCTGAATAGAAATCTGAAGTTTTTATACTTATTTTTCTGTTTGTCTTACTCTATTTCTTTATTCTCAAAATAGGGCAATGCTTGAGCTGGACCAGATTCTGAGGGCCAATGAAATTAACTTTGCTATTCTGGCTGCTTTACCAGCATTTTTCCTCTCCTTTATTTTGCTAATGTTGGTACGAGCATGGTTCAAACAGGTAGTAACCCTATTAAGTATTATGCAAACTGCAACTGAAAACTAAAGGGCATTATGGAAACTGCAATCGAACTTTCTATTAGTTCTGGTTATGTCCCCATGTGATTAGTTACATAGCTATAATACCCCATATCAACTTCATTCTATTGTATCAGGACACAAAAGCAGAAGGAAGAGGTAGAGCTGCTCGGATACGAAGAAGGTACCTGATAATTGAAATTGAGAGAGGAATTATACAAATTCAGAAATGCAAAGATCAAGGACTGGTAATAATGTGCTCTTCTCTATATCATTGAAACATCAAAATGTTTGTTGTGGTTGTGTAGGTCTGGCTCATGAATCATCATGAATGAAGTGTGTCTGGCTAAAAGATCTTGCTATTTGTTGATTGTTACTAATCTTCCTATTGACTAAAAATTTTGTAATTTAAGAGCAATCAACTGCCCATTCCACTTTTTGCATTCTGAGGGCTACAGTTTGGTGAAAACCTGTAGTAGATTATGTTCTATATAATTGCTTACTAAATTCTGTTTTTGGTAAATGACTGTCTCTAAATGATATCTGTGGCATTTTGTAGGAAAAGGATGCTCAATGCATGTATGGCTTAGTTTTGTACAGCTTAGATCGCCTTTACTGTGCTGTGGAAAGGCATGCAAATGCAACTGGTGAATGGACATGGTGAGTATTTTCATCCCGTTAGATAGTCTTATGGATTCTCACCTCTGGTTTTCATGAGGGGTAGGAGTCAAGATGACCTAAAAGAGATAGAAAATGATGTACAATTCTGAGCATTGCTAACATGCTGCCGCTGCTTCTATTTTCAACAGTTTGAGACAAGATATTTATGATTTGGCTAAACCAGACATGGAAACTTCACACAAGCTCATTATCACATCGCGCCTGGAAAGGTTATACGACTGTCTACTCCCACCACCAAACCGAAAATTCCTCAGCTGAAGATTGCTACTTTTGTTGAAAAGAGGCTCATTGTTGCGGTGACGTTAGGATTGCATACTGTCTCCTTTTGGTAGCAACTGGGCAGAGGTTTGATGATTCAGATTCTTTCCTGTTGACATCCATTTTTTGACTTGCAACATGGATTTCATTAGTTTTGGATTTTCTGTTTTCTCTTATGAATAAGCCTTCTTCATTTCTGATAAGAAAGATTGGTACTTCTAGTTCTTACTGTATTTGTTTTTATAAGTCTAGTCCAAGTTTAGTGCTTTGTTTTAAACAAAATTTTTTATCCTATACCTTTTCCTTTTTCTTTTTTTTTTTTGATTTTGATCTATATCGATTTATTTTACTTTTTTAAGTCCTCAAACTTTTTTATTTTACATTATTGGTTCAAAAAACACATTTTTGAGAGAGTGTGTTAGGAAGGGATAATTGTGTAACATAACATGTCAAAATGGGTAAATATTAAGGGGATGATGGATGAATAAGAAAACACAAACCCAATTGATCCCATGAAGCTTAATTTCACTCTTTTTTTTTTATTATTACTTTTAAAGGATACACGAATATTCATTTTGATTTACTGAAAAGATTTGTTCGTAAGATATACTCTTCTCATCAGGTTAGATATTTGAACCTTTATTTAATTTTTCTTTTATAATAATTTTTCAAACCATTTAAGAGATAAAGAATCCTTTTAAAATTATGGGGATCCAAAAGATTCCTTTTGTGTTGGAGGCTGGTTCCTCAATCCTCAGTAAAAGATAAACCTCAAATTAAGACAATTATTATTATATCAATTAATTTAGACCAACTTGTCAATCAGCCTTTTTTTAAAAAAAGAAAAGAAAAAAGAATACATTAACCAATAGTTTTAAAAATAATTTTGACTTAATATTTAAAATAGAAACAATCGATATCAGTGATACATTCTGTATATACATATATATATATATATAATACTTAAAAAAAAATTTTCTACAATTTCTTGGGGGTTTCATGCAATTTGACCTAAAGTTAAGATGCCATCCCAAATTTTCTTTATGCCTTCGATAGACTAATAAGACAATCTCACTCAAGGGTAAATATTATTGAGTGCAATAAAAGTGCATATATATATTTGAAGGAAGGAAATATATTTATACTAAAAAATAGATAATTTTCTTCCCCCACACAACAAAGAGGAGGGGATCTACTTTCTTTTTATTACCCAAGACAAACAATCTAATCTTCCTTCCTTAATTCTTCTATTTAAAACTGCAAATTTGCTCAAAAACAGGTTGCAGACCATTGAAAATTGCCTTCCATCCTGCTTGCGTTGGATGTACACTGTCCCAAAAGAAATAAGATTCTGGATTTTTACATACTGTGTACATCTTTTTCCCATCGCTGTCTTCTACTCCACAAGAACCCTCCTCACCTATACCCAGACAACATGGTGTGTATGGATTCGGAAACTTCAATTTTCCTGCAATTTTTTCAAAAAAAGATTCAATATCAGAACATGGGCAATATAAATTAAATAATCAAATTTCGAATCTTTAAACCAAAAAAAAAAAGAGAAAAGGAAATTCATTTACCAGTGGAGTCCGTTTGATTATGAAGAATATTGCTGAATACAGATTCAAGATCCAGAAGGGTAAAAGTTGTTTCCAAGCTCTGATTATTCAAGTTTCCCAGAGCAGTTGCAAGATCATAATTGTGGTAGTCACTCAAAACGTTCCCAGTCAAATTGCAAGACTTGTAGGATAAAGATTCTGTCAGTGTGGGAAGACATCCCAATGGTGGGAGGGATCCCACTGCAATTCTCTTCACTCCAAACTCTGCTATTCTTTTCACATCCTCAGCTAGTTGATTTACTAGTTTACCCTCCAATTCTCCAATAATATACTTCGAAATACAACAAAAGATTATGAATCTATCTAGTTTAGTAACAAAGCATAACGAACAAGAATTGAATGACCAAATTATATAGATCCATATATGATGAATACAAATGTACCGTGGCACTTTCTCCTCTTGTGGAGGCAGCATCGTAATCATTCCCAGAAAGAGTGACAAGGACCAAAGATGACTCAAGGTCACATTTTGTGTACAAGGAGTCTTTGATAAGCTGCTCAAATTGATCAATTTGTGTAGAGATGTTTGGGGAAGGGATCAATGTTTCAAACACACCAGCCCCTCCATAAGCAAAGTTCATACCATAATGAAGCCTATTCTTCAGAAATTTTCTCCAATGATATGGGACAGGTGTCTTCATCCCTAGGAATTTTGCTGTTTTTTTTTCCCATAATCAAAGGTAAGTATGGAATTTTTCTTGACAAAACAAAATAAATAAATATGTTGATTCTTCTTAAGAGTGTATCAGAAGAACAAACCAAGATAATCTGTAATGACAAGACCATCAGAGAAGCGACCAGATGGTTTTCCTCTGTAACTCATTCCATAAGGCTCCCTTTGAAACATCCAATGGATGTTCCCAGTGTCAGCATAAGAGTCCCCGAATACAAACAGCTTTTTGATCCCATAATCATTGTATTCTTGAAGTTGGAGTTTCCTGTTTGAATTCCAGTGTCCTGTTTTCAAGAAAAAAATGGAACATGAAAGGGGTTACAACTTTCTTGGAAAAGAAATAGAGATAAGAACTGTTTTAGAAAAAAAAAGAAAGCAAAAAAGAAGTGCACCATTTGCTAGAACTGCGTTCACGAAGAAAAAGGTGATCAAGAGAATCCTGTGAAGCTCCATCTCGATGATCGAGAAAAAAAATATATGGGAACTAATGATTTGCTAACTTACAAAGAAAGGGTTTTGATAAAATTGTTATAAATGGTTGGCAGATTCTTCAGATGTGCAGTTCAAGTATAACTCAATGACTAACTACTACAATTTTCAAGTGTCTTCAGGAGTCTTTTTAGACTTCTAAACCCATCAGTATTCCTATTTTATCTCCTCTTTTGTTGCTCTGTTTACTCACCAAAATTGGGATGAATGAGACCTCTATTCTAATAAGCAATAGGCATATTCTTAGGAATGACCTCTTCATGAAATGAACTAATAGGTTAAAAACAGGAAAAAGGATAACGCCACTTCTGAGATTCAATGGCACTTTGGTTTAGTTTTACCAATAAATTTCACGGCTGTGTAAAATAATTTTCGGATTGCTTCTTAGTTATGAATGTGATTAGAATTTCAAGACTGTCTTCTTCACTTGGAGGAGGTTAAGTTTTATGATGGTCGAGCTTGTTGTAAAGTTTCAATCCCTCTTAATAAATGAAAAACTGGAGTGGCAAACTCTTCGCAGTTACATAATTATTGTTGCCTTACCTTTTCAAGACTAAGCTTACGAGTAAGTAATAGTTTGAAAAGATTGATCATTCATTTGTTTGAATTCAACCCTGCTTAAGATAAGACAAAACTCTAGCCAGCAGGAAATCACAAGAACACAAAAGAGAAACCCTCAATTTTGCAATGTTTTCTCATAAGGATTTTCTGTGAAATGTCAAGCAAAATGAACCATCTTGTTGCTTATAATTTATAACTGTGCAAGAACAATCAACAGAAGTTCATGCCAAAAAGCTGAGAAACTAATCACATACTTTTTCTAATTCAGGACTCTTTCCTATCTTACCAACAAAGCCCAAACCACATTGTAATTAATAGAAATTGCCAGAAGGGAATGAATTAAAGCAACGGAAATATAAGTCCAGCAAACCACTGAACAACTCTTCGAAGAACCCTTATCTGCCACATTTGACCATGAGTCAGCATTCGCAAAAATGCTAGATGAGTTCTCAATCAGATGATCTTCATAGAATTATATGCTACAGAAGTCAGCAAGAAACTAAAATTAACTCAATAATCAACCCTTGAAACAGCAAAAGGATATGCCAGTCCAGTTATAGGTGTGCTAAAACTGAGCAAGACTAGGAATAGGATATAAGTAAATTCCTAAACTTTTATTATACTCTAATAAATGCCAATTAGACAAGCAAAAAAGTCCAATAAAAAAAAATTCCATCATGAATACCAGCTGAGAAACTCTCACATAGACACCGGAACAACTTCAGCTATACATACATTACAACAGCTTTCATAATCCAGGAATTTGCTAGATAAATAGCATAACTTTATTTAATTATTTGTCCTTACTTGCTAAAGAATTGGGTTTCTAATCTTGCCTTATGCTTTCCTTCTTGTGTCTGCAAAGGCAATGAAGTTCCTAAGTTCAACAATGCTAACCAATGCCTGCTTCTATATAACACAGACAATCAGTCAGAGCAATCCTCTTCCACAGCAACTGTTTCATCATCTAGGCAATCCAAATCCTTTATGTTAATATTATTCTCATGATTAAGAACTCTATTGTTCACTCTTCGTCTTCTCAAAATAACACTAGACTCTTCCATTAAATTGATGTACTTTTTCCTCACTTTTGCAATAGGATGAGCCTCAATGGCTGACTTGTCGCAGTAAGCTTCTTTAAGTATAGCAGTGCAAGTCCTGTTCCTAAAAGATAAATAAAACATATGAGGATGCCTCTCAAACACCTTGTGACATTTCTGTGGCAGTGCCAAGTACTTCTTTAGACAGAAAAGCTTCTTCCTCTCTGCAGAATGTTCAACAAAGAGACTAAGCAACTCATGTAGAACACCAACAACCCTTTTCTCCGCTAAATCACTGCATGGGTTCAACCCAGAAATATCCTCATAAGGAGAACGATAAGGAAGTCTCTGGAACTCTAACAACCAATCAGAAATCTTAGTCTTCAGTCTCAGCGCCTTAGATGGAAATAATGGAAATGCAATAGCATCCATTTCACCCCCACAATAAAATCCTGACCTGATAGAATTCTTCTGCATCACAGACAAAACACTTTCTTTATGGCCCTCAATCTCAACAGCCAATCCTTTTAACCCTTCAGTCGTTTCCACAATCCTAAAATACCCATCGAGGTTTCTTTCTGGATCCCTCAGAAACTCATCAGGCAACCCCAAATACCACTTCATCCCCGTAATTATCTTCAAAGGAAGAATCTTTTTCTCTCCAACACTCATCAAAATAAACTTCCTCAGTCTCTCAATTAAATCAAGTTTACATCTGCTGTAAACCTCTCTCTCTTCCTTATGGAGTTCAATGGCTCTCTGAGTCAATCTAAACCAAGGCAAATTGTAACTGGGGCCGGTAAACTCCTCAAAAATAGAAGGGTATTGCCTTAGAACTCGGGCAACCTTAATAGGTATGTCTAACTCTTGGCCTTTCTTGGAGACAGCGGAGATAGGAATGCAATAATCTTCTGGAGAAGCTGATACCATATAATTTTTTAGAGCAATGAGGGGCTTGAGTTCACTGGATCGGTGTACAGATTCAATGGATTCAAAGAATCTGTCTTTTTTCCATTTCATGTAGACATCCACATAACCATGCTTTTGAATGTGACTGTATGGAGGGTTTTGCTTGTGAAGAACAGAACCGGATGAGTTTCGAGTATTAAAGAATATTCTGTAGACTAGGTTCGCTCGGCTGCTTTTGGGGCCGATTAACATTGTTTGATCACAGGGATTTCTGGAAAAATTTAGGCTTTTAGTAGGTAAAGAAGAACCGGGGTTTGTTTTAGAAAATATAATTCACGTCAAACTTGTATAACCGCAAAGAGAGCTAAAAAATCACAATCTAATTCTGACCAGCAACAGGGGGAAATAAAACAAAAAATTTCACGGCTGCTCCAGCCGGGGTTTCAAAGGGGGTCCCGGCTTTTCGCGGACTTCCTCCGCTGAGAGACGGAGCTTTGGCGGCGGCCGTATGTCTCTGGAAAGTGGAAACAATTGCTAAAGCTTCAGCTGCATCTGCCCAGAGTGAAGCAAACTCCGATTTTCCAATACTCCCTCGGTTTGAAAACGTTGGTTACTCAAAAGACCGAGTTTTTGCACTTTAACAATTCAATGCAAAAAATGCAACTGAAATACGCAATCATATCCTCTGTTTGTCAATTCTTTTTTCAAAAACCTTTTCCTTCCAAATTTTAAAATCCATCGATCACATTATTTCCCATCCTAATTTCAAGAAGGGGCAAAATCTTTCAAAATACATACTATTTTGATTTTTTTTAATTTAAGTAAATAAACCTTTTTAAGTGACAAATACTTTGAAAAGGAAGAAATAATTATAAACCTAGACCCCGTTTTTTGAACTCTGAATTCCTGAAACGATGACCCAATTGATACAGAACTTGTGAAGGGGGTGGTGGCTGGCAAATTTCCGTCTGATAGTGGATGGATTCCATTGGGTGTCTTTCTGTTTTCTTTTTCAAAAAAAAAATAATTTTTTGGTATAAATTCAATGCTAAGATTATTAGAGGTCATCCATGAATTGACTCCCAACTAAAAATATATTTTTTTTCCACTTTTTTTTTTGTCATTTCTTAAAAAATATTTTTTATTTTATTAATAAAATCAATATATTTTTTTGTTTATTTTTTTCAAATATTTTATTCAATTATTATGATTTTTTAAAATAATAATAATAGTAAATTACTTTCTTTGTATTTCACCTTTTATATTTTCTCTTGTAAACTCTTTAGTAGGAAACAATATGTTATTTATTCTTACTTAAAAATTTAATTATATTTTTAATAAATTTAATTCAATTCATAAATTAATAAATTTTTCTTTCTTTCTTTCTTTTTTCAATCCCCTTGTCAAATGTTTATATAAAGGTTGTCGGGGATTATATATGAAAATAATTTTTTAAAATAAATTAAGGACAATTTTTAAAAATTCCTAAATTACCACAAACATGGTTATAGCCAAATTTGACAAATAGAATTTTTTTTTTCATTTATTTCATAAAACAGTTATGTAGAATTGTTTTACAAAATAGTTATAAAAAAGAAGAAAAAAACAAAAAAATTGAACCCAATAAGCTCTCAGTATTTTATTTGGAAAGAATGTTGGATTAACAATGTACTCCCCCCATCACTATTCATGATTAGCTTTATTTTTTCAAAATTAAAGGAATGCTTTTCTCTTAAAATATCTCTAGTTATGATTTTAATCAAATTAACAAAATTCATTAAGAAAAAGAAAACGATAAGGGTAATATAGAAAAAATCAAATCAATAAACTACCTAATAAATTAACAATAATGATTTATATTTAATGATAAAAAAAATTAGTTCAAATGACTTATAAATAGTATCTTAGAGAGTAATTCCGATATTGCCCCATTGACTAAAAAAAAAAAAGGAATAAAATATTTTCTCCGATAAATTGGTTTTTTTAATGAAAATTGACCTACAAGGTCACCATAAAGGATCCTAAATTGAAGGAGAAAAAAAAATTTACATGTCGGACTAAGAAATAATTGTTATAAGACTATATAGGAGATTTTGCCTTATTGGTAATAAACTTAATTAAAAAGATCACAGTGATATAATTAAAAATTATATTGTCCCTGTAAGCTTTAAACAAATTTTGGATCTTCTAATATATTTTTATGTGTCACTTTTTATTATATTAATAAAAAAATTAATAAAAATCTTACACACGTGCCCTTTAATTATTTTTCATATATATATTTTATATATTAAACCATAAAAAAAAATTAAAAAAAAAACAAAATCTTAGAGGATTTTGATTTACCTTTTTAATGATGTAATATGAAGTGATATAGATATCTATATTAGAAGATTTAAAACCTTTAAATATAACTAATTTTGCGAAATATTGTCTATTAAATCCTCCACACTATACTAACTATTGTACCACCTTCAAGCATACATTTCCCGGATGTGATTCGAAAACAAGTAAAATATTACTAAAAGGAAAACCAAAACAATAGCCATTCCATTTGAAAATTTAAGGCTATTTAGAGAAGAGAATTGTGATAATTCTCAATATATTTGCACCATGATTACAAAGCTATTTATAGGACCTTTACAAGTATTAACTAGGAAAAACAGATCTGTAAAGTACAGTTATCATCCCACAAATCAAGGGATACTAATAAATCATTTCCTATCTAATTATTTACAGCTATTTCCTAATAATCATATTCTAAAAATCAGGATAATTCAACACTCGCCCTCAAGCTGAGGAATAGATATCTTCCATTCCCAACTTGGAGATTATTTCATGAAAGATTCCACCATGAAGTCCTTTGGTTAGCACATCAACTAGTTGATCTCCGGAAGGTATGTAGGACATGTAGAACAACCCATCTTCTATCTCTTTTTTAATGAAATGCCTGTTAATTTCAATATGCTTCGTCCTATCATGTATGGGATTATGAACAATATTAATTGCTGATTCATTGTCACAATATAGCTTCATAGGACTGTCACACTTGATTTTCAAGTCTTCTATGATGATTTTAAGCCATAATGGCTCACATATTCCTTGGGCCATTGTTCGAAATTTTGATTCAGCACTTGATCTTGTAACTACGTTCTGTTTTTTACTCAGCAAAATCACTAAATTTGAGCCAAGAAATGTGCAATAACCCGATGTTGACCTTTTATCCACCATGAATCCTGCATAGTCAGAATCAGTATAAGCTTGTAACACCAATTTTTGATTTCTTCTAAATAGGACTCCTTTTCCGAGACTTCCTTTTAAATAATGTAGCACTCGATTGATGGCTTGTAAGTATGATTCTATTAGTTCATGCATAAATTGACTAATTACACTTACTGAATAGGCAATATCAAGGTAGTATGAGCCAAATAGATGAGTTTCTTGACCAAATTTTGATACATTTCTCGATCTACAGCAAGTTCTTCCTTTTCATCCCCAAGCCTTTTATTATGCTCAATAGGTGTAGCTACAGGGTTACAACCAAGTTTTCCAGTATCCTTCAAGAGATCAATCACATACTTATGTTGTGAGACAAAATTTTATTGTCTAGAGTAAGAAACTTCAATACCAAGAAAGTAATTGAGTCTTCCTAACTCTTTTATTTCAAACTCTTTAATCAAACACCGGTTTAGCTGTTGTTTCTCCTCATCATCGTCACCTATGACAATAATATCATCGACGTACACGAGAAGTGCTGTCACTCTCCTTTTTGCAGAATGCTTAATGAAGAGGGTAGGATCACCTTGGCTTTGTTTGTAGCTTGAAGCTTTCATAACTCTGGAAAACCTCCCAAACCAGGCTCTAAGTGATTGCTTGAGCCCATATAGTGCTTTCCGTAATCTACATGCTTTGTTTGTTGTCTTTTCTCCTTCAAATCCCAGTGGAATACTCATGTAGATCTCCTCTTCTATGTCTCCATGTAAGAATGCATTCTTTACATCATACTGTTGAAGTTGCCAACTAAAGTGAGCCGCCAAAGAGAGTAGAATTCTCACAGTGTTCATCTTTGCCACTGGAGCAAATATCTCCTGATAATCTACTCCATAAGTCTGAGTATAACCCTTTGCCACCAATCGTGCTTTATATCTCTTAAGAGAATCATCAGCTTTGTATTTCAAGGTAAAAACCCATTTGCAACCCACAAAATTCTTTCCCTTAGGTTTTTCAACAATCTCCCAAGTTTGGTTTTTTTCTAGTGCATCCATTTCTTCTCTCGTTGCATTCCTCCATTCTTCTTTAGAAAAATGCCTCAGATAAAGTATTTAGAATAGAAATGGTGTTTAGACTCACAATGAAATTTTTATAAGATGGTGATAGGCTGTCAACACATAGTGAGACAGTGGATATAAGTGCACTCTCTAGTACCTTTTCTAACAACAATAGGAAGATGTGAGTCATTTTCTAGTATATCAATTGATATTTATGCAAAAGAGTGTCGGAACTTACAGGAAATTCATTTGCAAAACTCGGATGGGAATCTTGAACTTGTTTTTGGTCTAGAACAGCTATCTTTCTTGAGTATACCTGACGAAATCTCATAGAGCCATAAATACTAGGAGATATGGGAGTGGACTCTTGTTCCGGAATAGGCTCAATCGTTGAGAGTGAGTCCGAGATTGAAGTAGCAGAAACTTATTCATGAGGAGCCCATTAATCAGAGTTGAAAGCTGATTGGTAAGTTGATTGATCAGGGATTGGTTGATCAGAAGTGGGAGCTCGGATTGGAAGATTATTAGGAGGTAAGTCAAGATTAAAGTCATCAAAGTCTTTATCTTTAACTAATGATTCTCCCCCTGAAGATGAGACTGTGGTAAGGTTTGTTTTCTACAAATGTAACATCGACTAATATATAGGTCTTTCGAGAAGGAGGATGATAACATTTACACCCCTTTTGTGTAGATGAGTAACCAAGAAAGACACACTTGATTGCTCTAGGATCTAGTTTTCCCCTTTGTTGATTATGAACATGTACAAATGAGGTGCAACCGAAGACTCTAGGTATGAGATTATCTGTTGTCCTGAAATGGGAATAAAATCTAGAAAGAATTGTCATGGGAGTTTTGAAATCTAATACCCTTGATGGCAATATATTAATCATGTATGTAGATGTAAGGATGGTGTCCCTCCAATACGACTTAGGGATATTTCCATGAAACAACAATGCTCGAGTAGTGTTGAGCAAATGACCATTTTTCCCTTCAGCCGTGGTGTGTTTACACAAAAGGAGTCATGGATGATCAATTCCTTTCGAAAATAGGTTGACAAGATTTGATTATTTGATCTAAAGCTCTTAATTTTAACTCCAAATTGATTTTGAACCATAGAATTAAAATTAGGAACAATACTGCTTACATCAGATTTGTGTTTGAGTAAGAATATTCATGTGACCCTAGTGTAATCATCGATTAGAGAAACAAACCATCGAGCCCCTGAGATATTTGGAATTGTGGAAGGTCCCCAAATGTCACTGTGAATCAAATTAAGGAACAAGAGCTGAACAAGAGGCATGCGCGATGGGTGGAGTTCATTGAGACTTTTCCCTATGTCATTCGATACAAACAAGGTAAG
>JAOXNR010000022.1:11370252-11391141 GCA_028571225.1 Parsonsia alboflavescens
ATAAACTTATAATTCATGGGCCATTAATGTATTACTTTGCAGAAAAAATGAATGAATATTTTCTTGAATATTATCATGACAACAAGGATAATTGGAACTCTTGATATTGGAAGTTCGAGTGGCTCTTTGCATTTGGTAAATATTTATAAACCTTAGCCTCAATAATCTTTTTTTATTATTTATTTATAAAGAAATGGTTGCTTGAGAGTTGATTAATTTTGAAAGTTCTCTAATTGTGCAGATGTATGCAAAGTTACATGTTCTTTCTCCTCTTGTGGAACCTAGAGAATATATTTTTCTACTTTATAGCCACCAATTAGATTCAAATTCATGGGCAATGGTAGATACATCATACAATTGCCACGATAAGTTTCAAGATGTTTCTTTAGCATCTTGGAAGTTCCTATGAGGTTGCAAGGTTGAGAATCTACCTCATGGCAAATTGAAGGAAATTTTAAATCATCTTTGTGAATTGTTTGTTTGTATCTTACTTTGATAGACATGAAGATCGAAGAACATGATAACTACATGTATTTTTTTCCTCAATGTGCCTATTGAAAATACCTTGTAGTAAGAGAATACTTTTTCTCAAAAAATGAGGATAAAATAAAAAGGTATATAACATGTTTAACTGTTTTTTTTTTTTTTTTTTTTTTTTTTACAGTCAAAAGATCATGACATTTAAGAAAATAGTTAATTTGTTACTAAGAATAAAAGATATATGTTACACGTGCTACTTCTCACTATTATAATTACTCCCCCCCCCCCCCCTCTCTCTCTATATATATATACATATATATATAACTATATTGCATTTTAAGATAAAATGTTTTACAATAGTTTTATTCCACATTCTTCATGGATAGAGTATGTAAAGTAGATGGCGACTTCTTAAGTGGTCATAATTTATTCAGAATATGGAATTCTCAATCATTTGGAGCCAAATGATGGCTCGCCACCCTTGAAAGGATGTGCGAGAGAATTGTGTATGCAGTAGCATCAAAAACTGCTAAGATAGATAGACTTGAAGGAGGTAATATTATCTTTTCTTTTTTTTTTATGTTTTTGCAATATACTCTATTAATAATTCCTAGTATTTAATTATGAAAAACTCTCTTAACAAACTAGAAAATAAATAATAAGGATTGTAACTCCTATTAAGTAAGGTGTCAAATAAAATCCTTGTAAATTGAAGAGTAGATCTTAGAATAAAATCTCCTTTGTAAAGGGTTGTCATACTCATCTCAAATCTATGTTAGTGAAGAAGCAAAGTGATCTTTGATTACATGGAGTTCCTAAAAATGTTACCAACATTAGAACATTAATTTATAAAATAACTATATGGTCATTCTAATACTTTTTATTCCCTCTCTATATCATGTTTCTTATCAGTTGTTAGCGCACATGAAAGTAGAAAAGGATTGCTGGACCATTCCTATAAAATGGTTAAGAAATTTTGACAAATTTTAAGCACACCAAAAGGAGTACATGTTGACTACCAAGAAAGATTAATCAATAATGACTTTCAAATCACCATTTGTGAACACAATGCCTCAAGTTAGACTGGTGGAATAATATATGCAGCCGCCTCTCTATGGCCTCCTATTGGTTGCAAGAAACTTTTTGATTTCTTCAAAGATGAGAAAACATGATCTAAGGTATGCATTCTTAGCTTTCCACAATTAAGAGGATGAATTTTTGAAGTAACTTAAATGATGAAATTTAATTCTATATTTTTGTAATGGGATGCTTTATCTAGTGGAAGTTTGTTCACCAAGTGCGAATACATTGCAACCGGTGCTCATCCAAAAAATTGAATAACTCTGTTGAAGGTAAAACTTGAAGTTATTATTTCTATTATTATTTTTTGTCACACCTTGTGACCTGTGCATTAGGCTAACAAAACATGCAAGGCTACATGATTCTTAACTATACATCAAAGAAAATTAAAAATCATTTCCTATTCAAAGTAGTATTCCTCAAAATAAAAATTAACATTTACAAAGGTCTCCAAACCTAAACACAATTCCAAGAATAACTTAAGAGTAAAATGAACTACAAATCCTCAATTACCTCTCTAATCTAACCAACATAATAAATCACCTACAACCGAATAGAAAAGGAGGGGGAAAAGGTGGTATGAGTATACATGGGCTCAGTAAGCAATTCCAATCCAATCTCAAAAGAAAAACAATTGCACTTTTGTGAAGCTTTTAACATGAAAATTACACGTTCATATGCCTACCATTCATAATAAAAATAAAACGGGTTACAAAATAATCTATATAACTTTTGATAAATCAAACGAAGAAAAATACTTTTCATTCACATGCATAAATACATAGAACATGCTTACATGTACATAGGCTCAAACTCATCAATGTAAGAACTAGTACTTGATATCTAGTCTAACTTTTTCCTAATTAGATGGGTCATAAAAACTTGCCTGCATGACCTGTCTACTCACCGATAGATAGGTATACTTGAGAACTAGTCTTTTCTGATGTATAGAGAATCATAAATGCCATACATACACATCATGCATTCATTCATCATATGGTCCATGCACACAAATAAACAACATATCCAAAAACATTATCATGCATAACATTTACAAAAACATTTATAAGGAATGTATAGAGAAAGGACTTTTACAAAAATCAAAAAAGGATAGGAACCACTTACCCCAAATATCTTATCCCAAGAATAATCAAAACCTAAACAAAACGAAATCCAACTTAAAAAGAGATTTAATCCAAATAAAATTAATAAAGAATCTTAACCTAAACCTTACCCTCCTAAAATAAAATACCCAAATCTTTAATAAAATAAATTAAATTAAATTAGTGGATAAAACATTATTAAAGTAGTGAAATAGTAAAATAATATTTAATGATATGAAGATAAAATTATTAAAATAACGATCAGTAAAAATTACATTATAAAATAAATTATTGTAAAATTTAATTAGAATAAATTATTAAAATATCTAAAAGAATATAATAATAATAAAGAAATTCATAAAGAGAATTTAATCTTCAAATAAGAAAAATTAAATCTACATAGAAAATAGTTGCAACATGTAATTATAAATAAAACCTAAATAATCATGAATCGTAATATCCCAAATCTAAACTAAAAAAAAAAAAAATCAAAACTTGATACAAGAGTAAGATCTGAAATTACAAGAAAAACTAACCTTAGATGAATAGATCAAAATCTAGATCTTTGATTTCAATGAATCCTCGAATCTCTTATCATAAAAAGAGGCGTCTAGGGTTTTGAGAGTGTAAAGGCATAAAAAGGAATTACTAGAAAACTAATGTTTAAAATTTAGACTTATATATAATAGGAAAAGAATCCAAATTTATTAATAACCTCTTAAGTCGTTCTAAAATACCACCGAAGTTCTCGCTTAAATCAAAATATAACAATTAGGCCCTTAAATTTTGTTTTGAACTTATTTTTTCCATTTGATAAACTTTTGTATTAAATATTTTCATTTAAACAACCTATTTTCCCTAGAGGAACAACTATGGCATTGCTTCAAGACAGATTTTTTATTCATTGGGAGCCTCATAGTTTATAGTTCAATCCCCACAGATGCCATCTCAAGTACAATAAGAGGTGAAGATACAATGATATCAATTCCTCCTTCTGGTTTCGTAATTTCCAGTGATGATCGTCTTGTTGATGAAAATGAAGCTTTAGCAAGTTTCAATACCAATAGTTCAATTCTAACTATGGTTTTCTAGTTACTAATAGCAACAAATATTACATGCGAAGGGCTAAGAGCGGAGAAAATTGATTCCATCCACACTTTTATGCACACCATTATCGCTAAAGTTAAGGTAGCTGTAGGCTGCTCTAGTTAGTTCCAAATGGTCTGCTACTATTTTTCCATCTTTTAATGTACAATATCATTGATAATATTTCTACTATGTTTGGGTCTTTAAATTTTAAAGACACACTAGATTATGACTAAGGTATCAATGGCTATGTGAATATTTAATTAATGAACTTGTTTAAAAGCTCTCTCCCTCTCTGGAATTCTGAACACCATCTAACCTTCTCCTATCTATTCACGGCTACCACTTCCTCAACATTACCAATGAAGAAAATTGATTCCTTCAAAATCTAAACAAAAGCAAAATCTCAACTTAAGAAGAGATTTATTCCAAATTCTATAAATCACCCAAAATCTTAATCCAAACTCTAACCCCTCTGAGATATTGCAAACCAAAACTAATATATAAAATAATTACTTCACTAAAATATATATATAAAAAATCATATATTTAACATAATATAATTTATTTTTAAAACTAATAATCAAAATTACATTATATAATAAACTAAAAAAGGAATTAATAATAATAATAATTATATGTCATAAATATTTCAGTTATTGCCTAATTAATATTGTGAATGTACATTGCTAGATACTATGTATCTAGTCTCGTACTTGACCAAGATCATTTGCAAAGTCAAGTTCATGCATCTTGATACACTCGAGAGGAATATAAAATTCCTTAAATTGAAGAGTCTTGATTATTATACTCTCGATATTGAAGAGTCCTAATTATTATATTCTTGATACATGTATTTGTAGTAAAAATCAATGTGAACAAAGGCTCTTCATAGTTGGCCATAGCCTACATAAATAGGGAAGGCTCTCAGTTGTAAATTAACAAATCAGTTATTTCATTCAAACTCTCATGCTCTTTCTTTATCTTTACAACACGCTAAAGGCAAGAGTCTAACCATTTTAAGGGCCACATATAGCTTCTATTTTGGTCCCAAGGCTATGAAAAGTTGAGATCTTGTTCCTTCTTGTTAAGGGTAAGGTTTTTCCTTTTGCTTTCAATATGTCTCAAGTAGATTCAAGTGTTGCCAAACACAAGAGTAAGTTGGAAAGCTTGTCATTCAATCTTGCACTACCAGAAACTGGGACATTTGCGACGAGACTTTATACTACAATCCAAGAGCCGTCGCATTTAATCATTACATACGACAGGCCGTAGTATATAACATTATATACTATTTCTTCTAGACCATCGTATATAAGCTCCTCTTTATACCATGGGCCATAGTATATGGTAGTGCATTTGCAACGGCCCGTCGTAAATATCAGATTATATACGATGTTTAATGACCGTCGTATATGGTTGTAAAAATCATGAATATATGCGATGGCCCTAGAGTCGTCACATAAAATGTTGCTCATATACGACAACCTAGACGATGGTTATATATGCGATGGCCCAGAAGCCATCGTATAAAAATGTTCACATATGCAACTACCCTTAAGCGACTGCATTAAAATCAAGGTCTATATGTGATGGCCCTTTACCTAACGTATATGTGTATATGTTTATATGTTATATACCTCCACATTTGCATGGTTTTTTTTTCCTACACTCTAAACTTTAAGTACTTTGTATCCTCATGTCATGTCTCTTTTCAAGACAAAATCATCTTCATCTTCCATCATCTCCAAATTAACTCAAAATTGGATGGGAAAAAAAAAAGAAAACAAAAACGAGTGAAAAATATAAATAACAATAAAAAATCTCCCCAAGACTTTAAAATCAAAGACTTTTAAGCTAAAAAAAACACTTAAAAAATACAACTTTGGAAACATAAAATTTTTCGAACAAAATTGGATCAAGTTAATAGTTTCCTTCTTCTTCTTCTTGTAAATAATCAAATTCACTATTTATTTATATATACTTTAAAAAGAAAGAAAGGCTGATTTGAAAAGATTTAAATAACTTTTAATTCACTAGTAATTGGAAGAGACACTTCAATTTTTTAAAATTTTTTTGACAGAGTTCCCCTTGAAAATAGAATATTTTCCAGGCTCCATGCCCACATCCAACACCATTTGCAAGGATCGAAAAGTTTTTAAAATTTTGAAGAGAACCAATAACATAGTTTATATCTCTACTTCATATCTTCATCTCAAAGGCATACTGCTACTTCAAAACATAGATAGCAAAACCAACAAACTAAGGCCTTTGTGCTCAAAAACCAAAAGGGTCATAGGCATTGAAGCGTTGTATCATGAAGAACATACTAATTGGAAGGTTTCTAAAACAATCAACTCCAACAATTCAATGGGAAGATCAACCCAATTTCTTTCAATTCCATTCTCACAAAGAGGAAAAAAACTACCTAAATATCCATTCATTCAAGAAAACAAAAGCAAAGTATACTAGAAAAATAAAGAAAAGGACAAAAAAAAAAAAAAATCTTCAGAAACTAATGGAGCAATAATTCTTTCACTAGAATAAAAATTAATCACTCCATCAAGGACCATCACAAACTCTTGAACAAGTGATTCCAATGTTGCACAGAATGACATATAAAGGATAAATACCAAATGTTGATTAATAATAGTTTAGCCTCTGACTCAATATACTTGCCTAAAAAGATAAGTTTATAACAAACAAGATAAAATTGATCCCCGAAAGATCAAAGTAATATAAATGTCATGAATAAAGATTGCTTGAAATATAATCTCCAATAGAAATAGTTTAAACCTTTTATTATTATTAAATCCAATTTGATGCAAAAGATATAATTTCTCAAAAAAAAAAAAAGTGTAGTAGAAGGTGCATAAGTAGTTTAAACTTTTTTTATTATTATTAAATCCAATTTGATGGAAAAGATATAATTTCTCAAAAAAAAAAAAGTGTAGTAGAAGGTGCATAAGTAGTTTAAACTTTTTTTATTATTATTAAATCCAATTTGATGCAAAAGATATAATTTCTCAAAAAAATTGTAGTAGAAGATGCATGAGGAGATGAATCAAGGATGAATTATTGAAGTTTAATCCCGAGGCATATGTCCATGAATTGAAGCAATTTTCTTCTCTGTAAGATGATAGCAAAATAACGATATAATATTTCTTCTCAACTGAGATGGATGAATATCGATATACTAAAGAGAGAAATTAGTCGAATGGATCTTACTTTTGCTGCAAAACCAGTTAGACGAGTATCATCTCCAATTTCATCATCATCATCATCCTAATCCCTGTCCTCAATAGAGATTACAAGAAGAATATCACATGTAGTCCTGCTCCAAGGAGAAACGCTAACACATAAACACACTTAGAAATTTGGTAAATAAAAGATGCATTCAGAACGTAAACATTTAATCATGCCACATTCAAGTAGCTACTTGTAGTTGATTGCCTTCCAAGTCAACCTCCTTAGCATCAATTTCGTCTCTCACACAAGAGCTATCAATTTCACGGACAATTGGTCTAACATCTAAATCTTGTGGTGGAAAAACTGCTAGTTCATGATCTCGTCAATACACATCATAGTTATCTCTCCTCAATATTTGCATGGCCACATTCCAATCACGGTCGACAGGACATTGTGAGTACCAAACTTGTTCTGTTTTGATGTGATTTCTTGGAAATGGATTTCATCAAAAACACACCAACTTGAAGAATTTTCCCAAGACTCACCTAGAGGTTCAAGTTAGTACAATGACCTATGATGTTTTTCAATCATCAACCATTGTCTTTATGTTGGTAGACAAATCAACACCCTAACCAAAGTGATGAAAGGAAGAGAGTTAAAAGAAGAACACTAAAAAAGAACAAGTTTGATCCAAAAAGGATTCTTGATTTCAAATGAAAGTTGTTTGTCATACAAACATGAGGAACTATATATAGTTCTAAAATCCTAAATTAACTTAACATTTCGTGGATGGGTTTTAAAGTCATGAATACCCTTAAAACATATCAAAAATAACAAGAAGAAAGCATCAAAAACCGAAGATGGGTCGGGCTGGCCAGGGGGCATCTAGCGCCTGCTGTGGAACTGGATGCAACTCTAGATGGTTTCTGGAATGCATCCGGCTGTGTCTTCATTTTGGTCCGGCGCCAACTCTATGACCAGATGGTGCACAGGATCAGCACTGTTCCACTTCCGTTTTGGCTCCATTTTGCTTGATTTCTTGGCCTTCTTTGGTTCTTTCTTCTTGAGTTGTCATGGCTTGATTTTGGGTGTTCCATTATGTGTTTTTCAAGCCACTTCAACTCTGCGTTTAGCCTTAAACTTGAAGTGTAAATCCTTTTTCGTAATTCTCCATGCATTTGTAAGAACACCTCTAACGCAAAAAAAAGAAAGGAAATTATGGTGGGAAAATTAGAACCTTAACTGCAATCAACTTCACTCGAAGTCTTGTTACAGAAGAGGGCGAATCAAGAATAAACCGACAATATTCTTGAGACACTATGAGACTCGTAATTTTATTGAACGAAAACTCAAAACCTTCAGAACATCCACTCTGCCAACAATCAAACGAAAACAGAAATAAATAAACCCTAAACCGAAAGTAGGAAAAAAATTATGAAAAGACCTCAAAAGTTTCTAGAAATTACAGAAAACTGAAAAAGGCCCAAAAGTCCATCAAGAAGGTCCCGAATGGCCAAAAAATGGCCTCGTAGACTGCAATGGAGTGTGTTTTCTTCAATGGACCGTCTCAGGTCGTCCCGTCAAATTTGAGCCCATTCTAACACAACCCATAACTTTTCAGTTTTTTTCGATTCGGCCCCAAAACTTTTTCGATCAACTCCGATTGCCTTGAAACTTCTCCTGCAGCCTCTTGGACCTGCGTGGGCCCTCCTGAATATCTTCGTGGGCCAGCTCTGCGTCAACCTCCAAAAGAGACTTCAAGGTCTTCCATTCTTTAAGCCATTTGATCCAAGACTTTCTTCATTCTTAAATCTTCATACTTGTATTTGAAATTCAAGTTCTTGTACAAGGCTTAATTGTTTGGCATCAAATTTCTGTCATTCTTGAAGTACAAGTCCATGTAAGCATGTTTTCTTAAATAAACTACTCCATCTTCAATGCGCCCTTCCTTTGATGGCTTCCATGATAGCTCCACCAATATTAAGATACCTCCTTGATCCCTATCAAGCTTGGCTGGCCATGATAAATGGCTCTTTTGTTTCTCTATTTTCCCGATATAACAACCGATTGAAATTCACCAAGGTAAAATTAAACTTATCTTATTTCATTACACATTCTAAATCTACCCAATTTGATGCATGGCTTGACCTCAGAATGGGTTCAAATTTGGCCGGTCGACTGGAAACCACCCAATGTGCAAAACCCATGCTTTGCGATGGACTAAGGCAGTTTTGGGCCATCTGAGATCGTTTTGATGGTTTTTTGGACCTTTTTTTTTATGTCTTAGGGTTATTTCGTAATTTTGTCATTTTTTATTTCCGATTCGGATTAGGGTTAGGTTTAGGTTATATATTGGAGTTTTTCTTCCGATATAAAGAGTTTTTTTGAATTTTGATTATTTCTGACTTTTGTCATAATACAAAAAACTAGATAGTTTTCACAAATTTCCAACTTTTCTTCTGTTTAGCCGAATTTCATTAGTGTTTTTTGCATCACAATCACATTTAAACAAAGTATACTTTAGCAAATTTTAAATATGTCTGTAAGAATCCCATATTATGCCAAGTTGCTAGGTGTTGGATTCACATCTATGGTAGTGAGATATCTTGGATATAAAGAAGGATCCATTCAATACAAAGTGTACTTTATATTGACAAGGCTTATCCATTGAGTACACCTATGGTGGTGAGATATCTGGATACAAAGAAGGATCCATTTCATCCTTGTGAAAAAAGATGAGGAGATACTTGGCCTTGAAGTGAATTATCTTAGTGCTATGGGTGCAATACTATATTTTCTAACAATACAAAATTAGATATAGCTTTTGCTGTGAATCTTTTAGCAAGATTTAGCTCAAACCCGACTAGAAGACATTGGAATGGTATTAAACATATATTTCACTATCTCCAAGGGACGATGGATATGGGATTGTACTACTCAAAAGAGGATAAATCGAGATTGATTAGTTATGCTGATATTGGATATTTATCAGATCCACATAAAGCTCGACCCTAAACTAGCTATATATTTTCTATTGGGGAACGACTGCAATCTCTTGGAGTTCTATCAAACAGAGTTAGTGCTACATCATCAAATTATGCTGAGATTATATTATTGATACATGTATTTATAGTAAGAATTAGTGTGAACAGAAGCTCTTCATAGTTAGTCATAACCTCTATAAAAAAAAAGGCTCTCATTTGTAAATTGATAAATCAGTGAATGAAAAAACATTTCAATTTTTTTCTCTCAAACTCTTATGCTCTTTCTTTATTTTTACAACCTAATAATAATAATAACAATATAGTAGTAGGGACAGCAGCAAGAAATTAAAATCCACTCCGGCTTAGCAAAAACAACGTAATACAGAGAGATAATGTTTAAATAATAATAATAATAATAATAAAGTAATAGTAGTTGGAGGGACGGAAACAGCGGAGCCGATTGCTCTACTTTCACTTTGCGGAAAACGGAACAGAAAGAAGATTGAAAAACTAATCTTAATAACCATTTTTAAGATAAAACCTTACTTAAAATCAAAATATATTTAAATTTGATAATAATTTAAGGTATACAAATAATTAAATTTAAAATAAACCAAATCATAATATCCACACCTATATCTTAGAATTCAAAACATATAATAAGATCTAAAGATTGAATCAAACAAACCTGAAGATGTAGAATGCGTAATTACTAATTAGTATCTCCAATCTCAGATCGAATGAAGTTTCCAATTTCCTCTGGCAAGAAAGGTGGCAAGGATTGACAGTGATGTTGCTCCTTCTTCTATGGACCGTTTGAGGCTGAAGTATACTAGACTGCTCGAGACCAAAGGCACGTCATTCGGGACTTGCAAAGACGAGTTAAAGAGGGGAAGACAGAGGAGAAAATATTAGAGATAGAAAAGAAAGTTTATAGAAAGAAGAACATATCTCAAGAATGAATGACTGAACCATTTATACAGTAAGAGATGAAAGGTAAGTTAGGAAGATGCGTCTAACTTGTCTTTTATCAAGTTGCTATATATTAGTATTAAATCCTTTACATGTTGGATTATAATATTGTTTTACTTAAATATGTAGTATACATCATATCCCTTTTCAAAAGATAAACAAAAAGCTTAAACAAACAAATGGCTTTAAAATGAACCATTTAGGGTTCAGGCTTGATAAAATCTTCTGGTTTGGGTTTAAGGACTTGTACATTTTATATATGTATCCTTGTCCTTCCAAAAAATAAACAAAAGATGTATATTGTATCTCATGTCACAACCGAACACTTATTGTCTTGTCACTTGATGGGATTGTTGTGTCTGAAAAATTAACAGATGAGATATACATCTATTGAGTTAATGGATTGGATTTATTCCCACCTCTTCGAAATCCGTAAAAGGAATATAAATAAGAAAAGTGATCTAAACAGTCATTTCTTTTAGTTTCTTTAGCTTTCTTCTAGACAAATTTTTCTTTCGCAGACCAGTGTTCTTTCTTACTTTAATCCATTGTATATCATGAACCATCCAGTGTTTCTTTGATATTTTTAGTTTATTTATATCATTGAGTTTATATAGTCACTTATAAATATCTCTTTTTTTGTTGCAGAAAGTATACCAAATTTTCATTCAATCATGGTTGGAATGTTATACACTTGGTTAGGATGTTACAATTGCCATTGCAAGTACTGTCATCCCTTTTCTTGCCAAACAAAAAATATTGCGGAATAACTTTTGAAGACCTGGGATTAAAACAAATATTAGAACTAACAAACATTGAACTAAACAATCCATATAGCTTTGCAACAACTCATAAGACTTTTGAAACATCCATCCATCCAGCCTAATCAATACATAAATTGTAGAAAAACAAATTGGAAGTATAATCCATAAAGCTTATAAACAATCCATACCGCCTTTCAAACAACCTGTAACATTTAAAAGTAACAATCCGTATGGTAGGAAAAACAACCCATATAGCTTTAAAATTGCATGAAAATAAACTAACAATGCGCGTAACATGAACAAAAATAAACTACCAATACAACTCATACAATTTACAAACTACTCATACCACCTTTCAAACAATCCGTAACACTTATAAGTAACAACCCATACCACTTTTGCAAATAACCCGTATAGTAGGAAATGATTGTTTAGTATAGTATACTTTAGAAGATGAAGAAATTGTATCGAAAACAACTCATAATGATTACGTACAACCCTTAAAAAAAAAAAGAAGAAGAAAAATCAAATTTTTTTAAAAAAATATATAAAACAAACTTGAATAAAGGTCAAAACAAAGAATTGGGAGGTCTATACAACCAAGAAAAACAAAAAAGGTAAAATCTTTTTAAACCTCAGGTTGATAATTTTTCTCAAAATATAAAAATAAAAATACCCATTCATTTTTTAAGATGAAAAAGAACCTTTGCTCCATGAAGCTTCAACCTTTCCAAAGATTTATGATAAAAAGGATAGATTGTTTTTTCCCCTAAGAATCCGAAGGCATCAAGAACTTGCTAGGCGATGACCCACTCAATGCCATAACAGCACCCAACAACTCCTCATTTAAACAATCAATTGGCGATGACCCAGCAGTCGAACTAATCGGTTACTGTCGAACAGCTTTGATCAAGAAGAGTTTCTAAGCGAGTAGTGTTGTGAGAGGAGAGAGTTTGTTTTTTTTTTTTTTTTGAGGGGGGGAGAATTTTGAGCAATGCAATTTATGAAAAAAATATATTTATTTTTGTAAAGTAAAGACATCAGAGTAATTTCACTTTCAAAAGAGATAATTTTTTAAAGATTAAAACAATGACCAAAATTTAAATTAATTATTCAATTTCTACTTTCTTTTGTTATTATTAGAACTTGGTGGACTTACTTCGTGACTCGGAATTTTTCACTTCAGAAATATTACAAGGATGTTCTCTGCTCGTCATCTCCTATTTCTATTTCAAGGGATTTTCTTTCTCATGCTTGGGATGCTGGGCTTCGACTTGATTTTTGCTTTGAGGGCCAGCCAGCCGCATAGCCTCATTCACATTTTCCTTTAGGCCGAATGCTATCTAAGGAGGATTTTTATGCTCAAGTTAAAAAGATTTTTAATAGTTAACTTTAAAATATTTATTGCAAATATATCTTTCAAAAGAAAGTAGATAACTATAAAGATTTTTAAAAAAATTATTTTGAATAATATAAAAAATTATAAGAGTTTCATTGATTTTATATATATATATATATATATATATATATTTATATAAGTTTTAAAAAATATATTAATTTTTATTCGGTGAAAAATAATAATTTTTGATTGGTGACAAAATGTATGTTGGGATAATTATTAAATATTATTAAAAAAAATATAAAATTTACATATAGCCTAATTTGTAAATTAGTTTTAAAATCAATAATAAATAAATAGTCAAATTGTACTTAATAACGCTCATGAATTCATTAGATTAAAAAAATAATTTCCTGTCTTTTTAAAAGTAATATGGATAAATAGAAAATTTGAAAAAATAATTTCTTATAATAACAAAACTAAATCATAAGAATTCATTGATTTTTTTATATATATATAATCTGAATTTTAAAAATTATGATAATTTGGACAAATGGTGGATTATACATCTATTTGCATTTTTAGTTACAAGGATATATGTAACTGCAAAAAGTTGGTTTTTTTTTCTCTATTGTTACACACTAACGATAATTCAAGATGATAGTAATAGTTTTTACTGCAAAAAAAAATAAATCATTTCAATACTATTTAAATTTTCTTTTAAAAAAAAACTTCATTCAACTTATTTAAAACAACATATTATTAAATAATATTTTAAAATATAAAAGCACAAAAAAAGTAGACTTAGCTTAAAAGATAATTGGAAAATAATAAATCATCATATAAAATTTAAAAAGAATTGTATTAACTATTATGAATATAATTTATGGAGTTTTTTTAAAAAATAATTGAAAATTACACATAAATATTTCTTATTTTTTAATTTTAGAAAAGATGATAATTTGAACGGGTAACAATGACACGTTAATTTATCTTTTTTAATTACATTTTTTAGTTTTATTATTTTACACTTTATTCTCTATTATTAATGACTTCCCTTATATTGCTTTAATGATATTAATTTAAATTTTTTAGTTACATTTTTTTGTAACATAATATATTATTGATAATTCAAAAATATTATTAATGACATGTTGATTTTTTTTTTTTGTCTTTTTAAGTTACTTTTTTTATTTTAATTTATTATATATCTAAGGATAAATCAACGATAATTTTTCTAAAAAGACTTTTCATATTTTTTCTAATTGCTTACAAAATGAAAGGATAATAATAGTTTTAATTAAATAAATATTTAATAAATTCAATTAATTATATTGTGACTAAAATTAATTGAAAATTGATTTGTTAATAAATATAAATCTTTGTATTCTTCAAAAATAACTTATAAAATAAAATGATCATAATATTTTTAATACAATATTTATTTTATTTTATTTATTAGAATCAAAAAATTTCAACTCATTTAAGTAAATAGTGATAACATATTAATAAATAATATTTTGAGATATAAACAAATAAAAGAATTTACATGTAATACAAGTTATCAATATCAATAATAATTCATAATGAAATTTAAAACTGTATTAACTAATATGAACTTAAATCATTTGCAGTAATCTAAGAGGTAATGTATATGAATAAAAAATATTTTATTTTTGAAAAAATTTTTATTAAGAATACAAAAAAATTTAAAAAAGAATATGTTTTGATATTTTGAATTTTTATTTTAAAAATATATTATTTTGGAAGGTGATGAGTAACTCGTTGAATTACTTTTATCACCTTTCTATGCATTGCTGTGGTATAATATTAGTATAAAATAAATAAGACTTAAGTATCAATTTGACCACTAAATTTACACTTTTTTCAATTTAACCACAAACTTCTAATTGAATCAATTTAATCATTTTACTTTGCGGAAATTGTCAATTTGACCACTGAACTTCTAATTGAGTCAATTTAACCATTTTGCTTTGCGAAAATGATCAATTCAACCATCACACGGTAGTTCAGATAAGATTCTTACATAAAAAACCCAAAGTTCCCTCAAAATTCCTCCAATTGTATATCTTAAGTCCTTGACTTCTAATGGTAGCATGAATCTTCCACCTAAAATAAAAAAATTAATATAAATGAACTTATTAATTAACATTGAAGTAATATTAGAAGATGAGAAAAGAAATTATACAACAATATATAATACTAATAACTAAACTTCAAAAGCATGATTTCTTGCAAAAATTTAATTATATCTTTTAGAATTTATGAAATAAATTTAATTGTTTAAACAGATATTTAAATACTTTATTTGTTGAATTTTTAGTTTTTTTTTTATAGCAAAATTCTTACATAAATTAAAGTAGTGTTTAAAAATTCTGTAAAACAATTTTTTGGAGATGCAGGGTATCGAACCCTGTACCTCTCGCATGCAAAGCGAGCGCTCTACCATTTGAGCTACATCCCCCTGTTGTTATTATTTCCTTTAAAGATAATTATCTTTTTATAACTAAAACATAAAGCTTCCTTCTCTCTTTCAATTTTCTAGCAAGCATAGGCAAGCAGAAAACCCCTCAATCTGTCTTCCCCTCCTTCCTCGGCAGGTCGAAAGCCTCACAAATGGATTTTCAGGTCGTGGTCTTAGCCGGAGGCTTTTCCAAGACCCTTGTACCTCTGGTTTCCAAGGTCATGGTTATTCGAAAACACAAAAAATGCATACATTTTTATGTTACTATGATTTTTTTTGCCCCCCCTTTCTCTATTTTTACTATGGAACTTTTGTCTGAAAAAATTGTGATTTCAGGATATGCCGAAAACGCTTCTACCTGTGGCCAACAAGGAAGTGCTATATTATGTTTTGGAACTTCTGGAGCAGAACAATCTTAAGGATCTTATTGTTGTATGTATTTTGTTGTATATCTTATTGGATGTTTGTTTTCAGCTGTCCCTGAATTTCAAGCTCAAAAATGGAAATTTTGGTGTCAAATCAAAGTTGTTTTTGTTTTTTTGCTGAACTGAGAATGCCTTTTATCTTTATAATTATTTTTTTAAGGTTGTTGAAGGTGAAACTGCAGCCCTGCGTATAGGGAGTTGGATATCAAGCAATTTTGTTGATCGGCTACATGTGGAGGTGAGATAAGTTTATCTGAATCTGCATCTCATTTTTTCTCTTCTATTATTACTCTCTTTATAGAAGTATCCCTTGTAACATTTCTGTCTGGTGTGCATTTGCAATGTTTAGACCTGGATACATTGCTATTTATCATGCCAGCATTCCATCTGTCACAAAAGTCCCAGGGATGGCCAATACGGATGTTGAGTTCTTGGGACAAAAAGAAATTAAAATGCAAAGAGTTCATGCAGTAGATTATATGCTGTTAACAAGTGCCAAGCTTGATTCTTTTTTTTTTTTTTTTTTTGACTCATTCTGTAAAGTAAGATAGGTGATTTCAAAAGTTTGGCGATGTGGTAATTAGTCTGGCTAGGTATTACTGGTTATTTTGATGTTATTGGTAATGTGCAACTCTAAAGGACTATTCTGACTGATAGCTTAATTTGCATAACTGGTTATCATATGGATTTCTGAAACAAAGATTGAATTTAGTAAGCCCCTTCTTTTTGTGGTGGGTTTTTGTAAGTTTCACAAACTACCAAAAGTTTGCACAGAGGTTACTTTGCGCACTAAATATTCACTCATGTTGAAAAATTTTGGTAGGAGGACAATAAATATAAAAATAAGAAGAGAGGGTAGAAAACAAATCAACTGTATATTGCAAGAATCTTAACAAAATATAACTGAAGGATTCTAATTTGAGAAGCAAAAATATTACATTAGAGAATCAGAATTTAAATCATAGCTGCCAAACAAAAACAGATCCTGATCAATTTATAATAAATGTTCTAGGAAGTTATTGAACAACCTTAAGAGATGGTGCTCAGATGTTTTGGAAGTAGCTTCTAGTTAGTTGAACCTATTCTTTAGCCCATAATGAAAGAAGTTTCTGTTCTTCAGTTTTCCTCAGACTGCACAGGAAACTGAGTTGGACTTGGTCTTCTTTCAAAGTGCCACATGACCTAAACTTCTTCCTTGAATAAACACTAACTGGTGGTGAAGTATGACATTTTCATTATGTTTTGTAGGAACATGAAATTTATGTCATTCATTTTGAATACATTAAATTTTGGTCTGGTATAGACCAGATGGATAATCCTAGATTCTGGCAGTATAATGAATTGTACTGATTTATGCTAACAAGGAAAAATAGAATTTCATTGGGTGATGAGAACAAAAGCTTTGCCGAATTTCTGTATGGCTTGAAGAATCAAGGATAAATAAATTATGGGAGTAAAATAGGTTTGGTAGTAATTTTGGGAAAAAGATTGAGATACCTGAGATATTTTGTCTTATCTTAGACTCTTGATTCATATCAAATCTAGAATGTCCCTGGAGAAATTTTACCCTTTTACATTTTGAAATATGTCTTTGGATTCCTTAGATGGTGTACCATTTTCCGGGTGCTTGAAAATATCTACTTTTCAACTTAAAAGCTTAATGCACGTGTAAATGATTTATAGAACAACTTGAAAAAGAGTTAAGAAAATGTTCTTATTTATACTTTTATGGCCATGTTAAAGTTTATTTTTTGACACTGTCGGAGAATTTCTATGAATTATTAAAGTGACAGGAGTATTTGTAATTTAAGGACCAAGGTTGGGCTGCTTGAATTTCAATTCACTTGACAAAAACTGCCCTTTAAACCTTTTTCTTATTCTTTTCTTCACCCCCCCCCCCCCCCCCGGGGGATCTTTGAGTTGTTTTGTGGCCTTTTGACTTTGTGGATCATTGACGTGGCATTAAATTTTGCTTGTGTATTGGTATTCGACTATATAATTATTCTGAAGCGTCAATGCTCCAATGGAGTTGACATCATCTCTTGGCATATACAGGTTGCAACAGTCCCCGAAGATATTGGAACTGCTGGTGCCCTTCGAGCAATTGATCACCACTTGACTGCAAGTGACATCTTGGTTAGGACTTCACACCATTATTGAATTTGAGTTGAAAAATTTTGTTGTATAAGCATGAAATTTTAAATAACTTGTCTGGTAGGTAGTGAGTGGTGATCTCATCTGTGATGTCCCACCTGGGGCTATAGCTGCAGCTCATAGACGGCATGATGCAGTAGTCACAGCAATGCTATGCTCTGTTCCTGTTAGCGGACCAACCGATTTAGGTTCATCCAGTGCAAAGGACAAAGCAAAGAAACCAGGGCGCTATAATATTATTGGACTGGATCCAACAAAACAATTTTTGTTGCATGTTGCTGCTGGTGAGATATGTGCTTCCACTTGTTTAGTGGCTTCGAGAATTTCTAGTTTAGTTTATTTGATCTTTTTCTTTACCTTTTCGTAGGAGTTGAAGTTGAGAAAGATGTTCGAGTCCTGAAGAATATACTCCGAGCAGTTGGCCAGGTAAATAATTGCATTTCTTTCTTTCACCAGTAGTTATCAATGGGATGAGAAATCCTAAAGTATATGTTCTGGTTTTTTTATATTGTTGCTGTTTTAGATTGAAATCCATAATCTATAATGGCCTAAACCCGGACACTGTTGGATCCTCCATTAAATGATCAGCTTTCAGCTGAAAAATTTAAGGAAGTTTCCACATCCTTTACATTTTTGCTAACAACTCCACTCTGATGGCTCCATATGCAGATGGAAATTCGAGCTGATCTGATGGATGCTCATATGTATGCTTTCAAGAGGTTCGAGGTTTTGCTTCTTTGTGATGCTTGGGTAACCTTATTTTCATTCATTTTTCTAAAAAAAGAATTCTTTTTTAAATCTTTCCTTCATTCACCTTTAGGTCTGTTCTGCAAGAGGTTCTGAATCAGAAGGCAACATTCCAGAGCCTGAGGCGAGATGTTTTGCCTTACCTTGTCAGGAACCAGCTGGTTAGTTTGTCATACAAGAAGCCATTCTCTCGGGAACCAGATGGCTTTAATTTGCTGCCTTTTAAGTTTAGGCTTTTTGAAATAGTTGACAACTTTATTTTGATGTAATTCAGAGATCTGAATTGTCCTTAAATGGAGTGCAAGCAGAAGAAAATGGAAATGATAAGGATGCTTTCCAGAACAGCAAAATTCTACTGTCCCAGCTTCTGTCTAATGCATCGACCCCAAGTTTTCATGAATTGTATGCCTTGGGTCTGAACGGTTCTACTGCTACTCCAAGAAAAACTCATAAATGCTGTGTTTATATTGCCAACAAAAGCAACTATTGTGCACGCTTAAATTCTATTCAGGCTTTCTGTGACATAAATCGAGATGTAAGTCTTCCTGCTGAGCTTATTTTCCATTTCTTTTTCTTCTTTTCCTTGTCTGAGACTTTCGTTTTATGCTTTTGACTGCAACCATCTCAGGTTATAGGTGATGCAAGTCATGTTTCTGGCTATACTTTCTCTGCTCAAAATAACATTATTCATCCTACTGCCGTGCTTGGATCAAAAACCACTGTGAGTTACATAATTCTTATTTACTTCCTAATAGAGCATCATTTCTGGATTGGAATTTTAGGTGCTGCTTTGCTTAGGTGTTTACTAATAGGGTATGTGTATTTTCTTATACGTGGTAGTAATCTTTGACATATGCCCACATGCATTTGAGTTTTTCTTGGCGTAATTAACGAGCCATTGTTTTGATTTAGGTGGGACCTCAATGTATGCTAGGAGAAGGTTCAACGATGGGCGATAAATGCAGTGTAAAAAAGTCTGTTATTGGGCGCCATTGTCGAATAGGATCTAATGTAAAGGTACATTACATATTGGAGTTCCTTTTTTTTTTACATTTACCGCAATCAAATTTTTTAATAATTTTACGATCTACAGAAGATTCATCTGCAACATGTGTTAGAACTACTGCACGACAGAACACGTAGATACTTGGCAATTTGATTCCTTTCCGAGATTAACAGAAAATCCGTTCTCCATCTTCTTACAGGTTGTTAATTCTGTCATAATGGACCATGTTTCTATTGGAGATGGCTGCACTGTCCAAGGTTCTGTTATCTGTAGCAATGTACAACTCCAAGATCGAGTCGTTCTGAAGGATTGCCAGGTAATTCATGGTCAATGTCATGTATACATCTATCCTTTTTTCCGTACATCTGAAGTGGTTTTACAAATATACACTTCTGTATCAGGTTGGTGGTGAATATGTGGTCTCTGCTGGCAGTGAACACAAGGGAGAGTCCTTAGCAAAGAAAGAGAAACAATGACATTTATGTTACTTCTTTTCTGGGTTTATTAGCTTTTCATGGTGTTCAGCATTCAAGATCTTTATAGAAAATCAATCAATTTTGTTTGCCATTGCTGCAGTATAAATTTTCAGTCGAGGGGAATTGTTTCTGTTGATGAGTTTATTGCAGAAGAAGCCCCTCTTGGGCATCTGGTAACAAATTTGGTAAGTTGATAGTAGCCTATATTGCAATATAAATCATTCTAACTAATTTTTCTTGATACTTAGGTATTTGATGGTATTTTTTTTACATATTATTTTCACCAATGATGTTTAGTGAAATGATGTTCAAATTTTGGAAAGGGGGATAATTGGACATTTTTGGAGAAAAAAAAATTTACTTTAATGATGGTTGATGACTTATATTTAGTGATGGATGGAATGGTTTTTAGGAAGTAAAGGAAAATGTTTTCTGTTTCTCTTCAGTGGATCAATAAATTTTCTTTAAGAAATTCAAGACCTAATCAAATCATATACTCCCTTTGTTATTATTTATTACTTCTTTTGTCACTAAATATAAATTATTTGGATTAATTTTTTGTATCATTGATTGTAATTAATTATTTTTAATTAATTAGA
>JAOXNR010000022.1:11399281-11421436 GCA_028571225.1 Parsonsia alboflavescens
AAGGACCAGACAAAGGAATCTCTACAACAATCAGTATATGTTCAGGAGGACCGAAAAGGAAGAGATTATTCAACTGAAAAAAAAATAACCCACCTGACCATGGAATCGATTCTCTACGGCAGCCTTTTGCTGAGATGGGAAGCGATGAACTATTTCCGAAACCAAGGGTAGACTCTGAACTAGGTTTCCACGGTTCCTGGAGAGGAGGAGGATGAGTCGGCTTTAGGGAGGGAAGCTTAAGAAATCCTATATTCGCTGCTCCGAAGCTTGTCCGACACCGAGTGTTTTTTCCCAAAATTTTTCTGATTCTCTCTGAAGCTGAAGGAAGGCGACGATTCTCCTGTGTTGGTGAAAATGAAAAACGGCGTCGTTTTGATTAACAGAATTTAAATTAAAGAATCGTTTCAAATCGTCAAGGGCGTTTCGGACCGAAGGCGTGGTAGTCTTCTCCAACAATACTCTATATATATATATATAATTAGGGTTTTTCTATCATGTAGAATGTCGCATTGCACGAAGCTATTTTTTTGGAAAACTATTATTCTAAACAACATCATTCTAAACCCCATGAATTAACTTTTGAGATACATGTAAGTTTTTTTTAATTTGTGTATTATAGTATTTTTATTTGTGTACTATAGACTACAGAGTGTTACATAAGGAAGTGCATTAGAGATCTGAAACATGTAATACAATTGTGACACTACAATTTATTTTATTTCATATTAAAAGTACATTTCTATCTAATATAATTTTAGAATGTGAATAGAATTGACAATTTCTTTAAACGAAAAGAACTATGATGAAATTCTTGGCGTGAGCTCAAATGTGTATTCACTTTAGGGATGGCAATTTGACTTGATTCGATGGGTATCTGCCCTATCTTGGCCAGTTTGGATCAGATTTTTACTTGTCCAGTGCTAGAACAGGTCAGGCCACTAGTCAAGTCAGGTTTGGATTTGATTAAAAATTGATTTGACCTGGCCTGACTTGACTTGATCCTTGAAATTTTATCCTGACCCGTCCTATTATAAGTTTTATATATATATATATATATATATATATATATATATATATGCACGTGTATATATAATATGCACATGCAATATTTTTAAAACACTAATATCTTTTTCTTTCTTCTTCAAAATATTAGTGATATATATTATAACTTATACTTCTATTTAATAAAATAATTATTGTAAATACTTCTACTTAACTAAATAATTAATAGCATATAATATGTTTTTATTCCTACAAAAAGAAATATATTATGTATTATAAATAAAAGATAAATAACATGTAACAATTAATAGCATATAATATGTTTTTATTCCTACAAAAAGAAATATATTATGTATTACAAATAAAAGATAAATAACATGTAAATGATTTATTTTGATTACTTCTAGTCATATTTAACAAAATAGGTCTTAAAAATATTGTTTATATGAATTTCTTAATATATACTCTTTTACTAAAAAAAATCTGTCTATATATTTATTTATGAATTATTTACCAAATCAAGACTTAAACTATATCCTTTTGGTTATTTAGGTTTCTAAAATATTTTTTTGGTCAAATCAAGACCATATTATTTACTGATTTGCCATTTTGATCAATTTGAACGGAGTGTTAAAAAAAGTCACTGAAATTTTGAGTCAACTGTGGATTGATCAAATTGGGAAATATATTTTCTTCATTACATTGTTCATTTTTTTTAAAATAAAAATTAACGGGGAGATTAAAGGTGAAATTACAGGTTTCTTGTTAGTCATCCCATCCGATTTCAGTTCCCCATTAGAGATCAGATTTCAGTTCATTAGAGATCAGATTTCAGTTCTTCCAATTTCATTTTTTTCAGTTCATTAGAGATGATATTTCAGTTCTTCCAACTTCATTTTTTCAGCTTTCTTCTTTCTCTGCTTTCTTTCCCATCTTGAGCTGAACCTTCCGGAGTTTCGGTACTGCCCTGTAGGAATATAGGCATTCAAATAACCACATAAGATCGACTGGCAAAGAAAAAAGAACAAATCAAATTATGCTTACTTTTTTCGAAGAATGAGGAAGTTTTGGAGGCGGTGAAGGAGGGGGTTCCTGCGGTGCAATAACTATGCCTGGGAATAAAAGTTCGCTGCTTTTTTCTACCATTAATATCACATTCTTTAAGGAATTTGCATACAATCCTTGCAGCCATTATTGTAGAAGAAAAACTTCCAAATTTTAAGGGAAAATCAAGCAACTTATACTCAGTTTTCTGGTCGAATTTATTCCTTCGAAAATTCTGGAGCTCAGAAAATATTCTTGAACATATTGAGATGGGTTTCTAACTGGCTTTTAATGGGCTTGAAGCAACAGGCGTTCGTGGTTCCTTGAGCCCCAGCTCCCGGCTGGGGTGGAAGAAACCGGTAGTTTCAGTTTTAATCTTCCCATTAATTTTTTTTTAATGAACAGTGTAATGATGAAAATGTCTTCCTCAATTTGATCAATCTACTGTTGACCCAAAATTTTAGTAACTTTTTTTAACATTTTGGTCAAAAGGATTAAAATGATTAACCGATAAATAGTTTTTTGATTTGACCAAAAAAATACTTTAGAGACAAGAATTATTGGCCAATTTAGTCTTCAAATTATACCGGTTTGACCGTTTTGGTCATTAAAGTTTTTTTTTTTGCCTTTTTAGTCCTTAAACTATTTACTATTTGGCCATTTTGGTCATTTTTGACGGGTCAACTGTAGTTTGACCAAATAGTGGAAGGTATTTAGGTCATTTTATTGTTCATAAACAGTGAAAAAAAAAACTCGGGTATTGCTCATTTTCTTCTCCAGTAGTCTTTGACAACCTGCAGTTTTTTTTTTCTCTCATTTGCATGCTGAAAATTAATCAGAGGATGTTTGCACTTAGTATGACTTTTGCGTATAAACCTTTTCTTCGTGTGGATGGATATTATTGATTGAATTCATGATCTCTCAAACTTTCATTTTCCACTTTTGTCTTTTGTGTCTCATGGACTTGGTTTCTTAGGTGCAACTATGTTTTGTTTACTTAGGTTGTTTAACCCTGATTATTCTCATCCCTCGGGTTTAGGATGTTCTCTCTTAATAATGTTTCTGGTCAGAGAATAGCCATATTAAGTGCAAACATCCTCTGATTAATCTTCAGCATGCGAATGAGCGGAAAAAAAAAACTACATTTTGCTGGAGATTACTGGAGAAGAAGATGAACAATGCCCAAGTTTGGATTTTTTTTTTTTTTTTAATTTCATTGTTCATGAACAGTGAAATGACCTAAATACCCTCCACTATTTGGTCAAAATATTGTTGACTCGTCAAAAGGACTACAATGGCCAAATAGTAAATAGTTTAAGGACTAAAAAGGTAAAAAAAAAAACTTTAAGGATCAAAACTGCCAACCTGGTATAGTTAAAGGACTAAATTGACCAATAATTCTTAGAGACAAAAATGGATAAAAGGATATAGTTTGAATCTTGACTTGGCCAATAATTCATTTATATTTATATATACATGCACAAAAAGATATGATATATATATGTATATAATTTACTAAAAAAAAAATTAATGTATATATTGTTTAACTAATTAAATTAAAAGAATATACTTCCAATTTACTAAAACTAGTAAGGTAATGTATATATGTAATATGTTATGAAAAAAAGACAAAAGTTATGATATATTTCATTCCTCAAACTATACCTCATTGGAAACTTTGGTCTTTAAAGATTTTTCTTTTTTTTTTTTGGCCTTTATAATCCCTAAACAATTTACGATTGTTCATTTTGATCCTTTTGATTGGATTCTTAAAAAATGTCAATGGATTTTGGAGTCAACAGTAAGTTGACTAAAATGGGAAAGACATTTCTGTCATTACACTATTCATAAGATAAAATTTTCATAGTTTTGACATTTTCCCTAAAATTTTTCTTGAGAAACAGAATTCCCGGTGATCTTAATTCCAAGAACCGGAGGAAGAGAGGGAAATGTTCCAATCCCTTGAAGATGGAGATGATGACACCCAATTTATTTTGCAATTTCCAACCAATTTTGAATCCTAGGCTTCACCATTGCTTCATTGAAGCTACTTCGGAATTCAATACAATAGAATATTCTCCGGCACCTGCCCTCAAGACTACTTCCCCTTTGTCTAATTCCAAATCCCTATCGTCAAATCTCTACTCTTTGTTCTCTTTAAATCTTTAGATCATCTCGTGAACCAATCTATAGGAATTTAGATAAGTCAAAGTAGCTAATCAAGACGGCATTTTTTCTCTCTGGCCAGCAAACCAGATCTAGACAGCATTAGGCGAGGGCAGATTCATGGCCGAGCATGCAGCACTGGTGTAGGATTCTAGCATGATGATGAGCTGAAGTAGCGATGCTGCGTGGCATCAAGCTGCGCCGACAGACAGTGTTGCCAGGAATCAAGTGGCTGGAATCAAGGTGGCTAGGCAGGTGTCATATTGGCAAATCGGATCTGGTAGGTTCCGAGGTGGATGCTAGAGTTTTATTGGAGAAGAAGACCCGCGGACAGTAAACTGTATGGAGTTTGGGGATGAATTCGCATGGTAAGTAAGACACCTATAGCTATGGTGATCTTCTTTATAATTTCTTGAGTTTCCCTATAGTTGGTAATATATCATAAAGGCTCTGGTTCAGAACATTTTGGTTCCTATTCTTAGAAATTGGTCCTACCATCGTTAGAGCTGTAAAAACAACCTCAGCATTATCGGCTGGAACTTTTCCAAAGTCGAGAAACTCGTTCTTGTTTCCATCATTGCTAACAGCAGCATTGCTGATACCGACCCTTTTAGCCGGTCGTTAATGAAGAAATAACAATTGATAATTTCTTTATGGAGCTACTGCTAGTCCAAAACACTAGAGGTGGTGGTGACGGCTGCGACAATAGAGAGGAGTTCAAATAAAGCAGTTGGGAGTGGAGGATGTTGCCAAATTTAAAATCTTCCCTTTCCATTTCCTGAAAAGATTCCTTTAAGTTATTTGTTCTTGAATCTTGATGATAGGTTATTTTTCTTTTCTGTAACTGAATTCTTGAAAATGTATTGAAGTATAACTTGGCTTTTGCTCCTTTCGAGGAAGGTTGTTTTTCAAGAAAAATTTTAGGGAAAGTGCCGAAACTACAAAAATTTTATCTTATATCGATGGAAATGCCTTTCATATTTTGGTCAACTCACTGTTGATTCAAAAATTCGGTGACATTTTTGAAGGATCCGATCAAAAGGATCAAAATGACCAACCATAAATTGTTTAGGGATTATAAAGGCAAAAGAAAAAACCCTTTAATGATCAAAACTCCCAATAGGGTATAGTTTGAGAATTGAAATATACAATAACTCTAAAAGACAATAATATTTTGTAAACTCTAATAGTATTTCATATAATAATCACTTTTATTTCTACTTAAATAAAAACTCTTTTAATCGTTTAGCCAGATTTCTCAATGGAATGAATATATTATATAAATTTCTCAGTGGAATGTAGATATTTTTATCAAATAGCTTAAACTCCAAACTCTAGTCTATTAACATATTGCATGATATTATGAAAAAATATAAATAATACGTAAATATTAAATAACAAAGATAGATGATTTTAAATATAAAATAATTTAATGTTCTTATATACTATATTACTTTGTTATTAACTTATTATACAAACCACTTTCACTTTTGCAAATAATTCTTGCAGTAAAAAACAAAATTCTTTATTTTTTATTTAAATATTTGTATAAAAAATATGTTAATAAAATAAATTAAGTAAAAGATTAAACTTCAAATTTTATTTTGAACAGTTGAACTTGAACTTTTAGTTTAAATGGTTTATACGTGGGACAGACGGGTACCCAATGGGCCAAACGGACATCATAGGTTAGGATATTACAAAACAGGGTAGGGTTTGGTCTGCTAATCCCTGCCCGATTGCCATCCCTAATTCACGTGACATTTCTATCTTTTTAAACCATCCATTTAATAAGACTTTTCTTTGTTTTATTTTATTCATTTATCTTCCCTAATGGTAATTTTGTCATTTCAAATTAATTAAATTTCTACTGTCGTTAGTGTGGTGTAATACAAAATATCTACACTATACTAAAAACAATGCTATCAATGTGTCAAAATTATAGAAGACTTCAAATCAATACATGGGTCCAACAATTAAAATTTATATGAAAAATAGGAAACAAAATATTAATATTTCAATTTTAATGGAGAAATTTCCTTTTTAGACATATGAACAGTGCCCTGAATCAAATCCCATTTTCATGAGAGAAAATTACTCTCAATTATCATAGCAGTCCCCTTTAATTATCTATTGAAATAGAGAGAGCTGTTTAATTTAAGTAAGCCTTTGAGAAGGAGTGGCCATTGAAGAAGATCCATCCTTTACATACTTAACAAAAAAAAAATATGGAGAAGGAGACTCAGAGAACTTGCTGAATAATTTTCGAAATCAAAAGGAGACACAGCCGACGACCATGGCGGAGTCAAACGATTCCATGTCCTTTCTCACTTCTCTACATACATTATGAATTTGAATTTGTTTTTAATTTTAATTTTAATTTGAATTGTTTTTCCTGTAAAAGTTCTTATTTTTGGTAAAAGAGAGTAAGGCCCTTTTGTTCATTAGGGTTTCTTTGCTTAAAGAATTGATCTTCTTGATTAGCATATTTTAATGCCCTTTTGTTTTTCTTCTTCAACTTGTTATTTAAATTATATAAATTCTATCTTGAATTAATTTTCATTTATTTTTTTCTTTTTTTTGGATATAAATTAATTTTGTTTATTCCAATTTTGCAGCGGAATTTTTTTTTTTTTAAATCTTCATATCAATTTACATTTGTAATTTAAGCAATGTCTCATTGACAAATGAATAAAGTTAGGTCATTTTTTATTTTTGTTTTCCAATTTAATGGAGTTTCTATTTTTCTCTAAAAAGATAAAATATGTTTTTTTCCTTTTAAATTGTTAATCTTGCAATATACATGATTTCTTTTAAGGGGATTTGACTTTAAATATAATTTCCAAAGAAGATATATTACATCGAATAAAGTCAATGTCGATGCTATAAAAGATATTAAATCGAAATTTCAATTGTTATTATCCACAAGTATTTTGAAATTTATATACTTTTATATTAATACACTTGTTTTGTAATTTCTTTTTTTTTACGTTGATATTTAATTTAAATACACATTCAGCAGAATAATATTTGATATTTATATTTAGCGATTTTTTATTATATTTGGAACCTGCACACACAACGCATGGATTTAATACTAGTAAGTAATAATAACACAAATTTTCCGAAAATAATTATATTAATTTTTTATACCATGAACGGTAACAGAGAGGGTCACCACTAACGGCTAGAAAATCAGTAAAATGAAATCCCAACAGCTAGTGTGCTAAATAAATAACCCCAAGTCCGTGCCGTACGATCGGATTCCCATCCATGATCCAACGGCCTTCATTTGAAAGTCATGAAATTTGACCGTTAGAGGACAAAAAGTGTACTGCATAAGCGTCTCTTCACTTGCCCATAGCATATATAGTATTATCAATCTTGGAGCCTCTGTTTCTCAACACATATATAGTATTATCAATCAAGATTTCCTGAGAGATAATTGAGGGATTGAGAGAAGAATTAATTGGGAGAAGCATTCTGAAGTGAATCCAGGAAAGAACTGTGGCGACCGAAAACCCAGACGGAGAGACGCGCAACGGTCGTCTCCAATTGTTTTTCTCGTCGTTATTGTCGAGTCTTGGAGGGGTTTTTGGTCAGGGTCTTCAGCAAGAAGAAGAGGAAGAAGGAAACGATTTCAATATGGCTTCAAGAATTGTTGGTCAAGAGCAACCCAGAGGTAAAAAATTGTGAAAGTTTTTGGCTTTGGGTATTTTTGTGGAAGAACGTGATATAATCCGTTTTAGGGGAAATTTTGTGGGTCTTGTATTTATTTTAGAGAAATCATCTGTCATTGGGTTTTAGTAATGAGGGGAATTTTTGCTGTTTGGCCGATAATCCCTTTTGTTGTTGGTGTAATGGTTTTAAAATGTGATTCTTTCTTGGGTTGGGCTAACCACGATGATTTGGTGCCTACAGATGATATCCTTGGACTATGCCTTTCCTTCCAAGTGTTTTGTAGCTTCTAAACACCAGAATTTCAAACAAATTTTTTCCAGTAATTGTCTGAGTCCATATGATTCTAGTTACTCATATGGTGGATTGAAGATTTGTACCGGTTTTTTTGTGATTGATTGGGAATAATCTGTTTTGCGGACTCCTCCTTGTAATGGATAAATGTGATCCTTTTTGTTGGGGGCTTCTGAATCTTTATGATTATTAGACTCATTTATTGAAACGTTAAAGTGGAAAGCTTGTGATGCAGTGATCCTTGAATATTTCTGGTAATCCATTCTGTCGAAACATTGAACTCCGAATGTTTCTTGGTTTTGGTAATTTGTTGGGCTGAAACCATTGAGATCTTTCTGTCTTCTTGGAGCTTGGTTTTCTCAAAATTTTTCCTAGATTTCATTTTTGATTTTTTGACGATAGCATATCTTTCAGGGGTTGTATGAGTATTTGATTGCTAGTCTAATCGTAATCTGTAATCCATCTTGTTGAATCTGAAAATACGATTACTCTCTGACATATCCATAGTTTTTCCAAGGTGAATCCCAAATTCTGTGTTGCTTTCTACTGTGCAGTTTTCTCTCTTTTCATCTTTTCTACAGACTTTTTTTTTTGTTTGCACTTGATCAGATATCTCTTTGCAATTAGACATTTTGAACATTAAAGGAGGGGGAAAACAAAAGAACGGACAAGCAGAAGGACGGACTAGGCGAGTTCTCAGAGACATTGGGAACCTTGTTCCAGCTCCAGTTGTAGATGGGAAGCAGCAGATTCCTCGTCCTATTACGAGGTGAATCATCTCCCACCTATATCCCTTTAGTCATGATGAATTTTGGATTTTCTTGAGAATCTAACTTGTTTTTTCTCTAATAACTCAAGGAGCCTCAAAACACAGTTGTTGGCAAATGCACAGAAAGAAGCAGAGAAGAAGAGCAAGGTAAAGAAAACCCCAATTCTTCTGCCCCAACTAGTTGTTGCCTGAATTTCTTGAGCATGAATTACTTTAAGAATTAGATTAATATTATTGAATTCTGAAATATTATGAAATTTCAGAAACCACTGTTTGAAGTTGTCAACGGAGTTGTTGCTATTAGAGATGGTGCTGTGGCAAAAACAGCAGGATACAAGAAAGATTCTGATAAACCGAACCCCGAAGATGTAATAGTCATTAGCCCTGATAGTGGGGAAAGTAAGTGCAAAGAGGAATATCCCAACAACAGTGGGAAGAAGATACGATCTTCAAAGAAACCTGGAAAGTCTCTCACCTCTATGCTCACTGCAAGAAGCAAAGCTGTGTCTGGATATAGCAGCAGCACCCGAAAGGACGAGGTTATTGTGGACATTGATGTGTCTGATATTGATAATGAATTGGCTGTTCTGGAGTATGTTGAGGACATCTACAAGTTCTACAAACTCACTGAGGTTCATTGAGGAGAACCCTCACTTTTCTTCCTATTAGTGGTATTGTATTGCTCCTTTCTTTAATCTTTAATCTAATTTGGTTTTATAGGAGGATGGTCGAGTGGGTAACTTCATGGATTCGCAGCCGGAAATTAACTTCAAGATGAGGGCAATTCTTGTCGATTGGTTGATAGAAGTTCACAAGAAGTTTGAACTAATGCCTGAATGCCTGTACCTAACGGTTAACATAATGGATCGTTATCTCTCAATGAAAGCTGTTCCAAGGAGAGAACTTCAGTTGGTTGGCATCAGTTCCATGCTCATTGCTTGCAAGTATGAAGAGATCTGGGCACCAGAGGTAAAATGAATCTTAGTTGAGAGCACTACTTCTTTGTTTCACTGATAGAAACATAATCCTAGGTGTGTGTTCTATGTTTTCAGGTAGGTGATTTTATTGCTGTATCCGACAATGCTTATGTTAGAGAGCAGGTTCTGGTCATGGAAAAGGCAATTCTTGGAAAGCTAGGGTGGTATTTGACAGTGCCAACCCCATATGTGTTTCTGGTCAGATACATAAAGGCCTCTGTTCCATCTGATCCTGAGGTAACTTTGAAAACTATTGACAGTCCCTTGTTCTCATAGATGAAAAAATCTGATCTTTTTCTCTGCATTTTCTATGGCTGTGCAGATTGAGAATATGGTATTTTTCCTTGCTGAGCTAGGTTTGATGGACTATTCAGCCACAATTATGTGCTGCCCATCAAAGCTTGCAGCCTCTGCTGTCTATGCAGCACGCTGCACCCTCAACAAGATTCCCTCTTGGAATGAGACACTGAAGCATTACACAGGCTATTCTGAAGATCAAATAATGTAACATTTGCAGTTTTCTTATGTTTGTTTCCCTTGCAAGAAACCATTGAGATAGTATAATATACTAAATCAAGCCTTTTGTCGTTCCAGGGACTGCGCTAAGCTCTTGGTAAGCTTCCACTCAGGTGCTGCAGAAAATAAGCTTAAGGGAGTTTATAGAAAGTACTCAAATCCTGACAGACGTTCTGTTGCTCTATTTCCTCCAGCAAGAACTCTTCTCCCAGCATCATTAACCTGAATTTCCTCAGCTGATGAAGAAGACAGAAACCCACACGCTTGTGGGTCTTTGCGATCATTTTACTGTAATGATCATCAGTCTCTTTAGTTAACAACTAAATGCGTGTACCTGGTGAGGAATATATATGAGGTTATTGATCGGTTTACCACCAGTAAAATACATCATTTGTAATCTCGCTCACAAACCAGATTGGTGAGTTTGTGCTAGTTGTGGTTCCATCAGTCTTCTTCTCAATATAGATTTGTGTCCTCCATTATCACAACTTAGCTGGGATTTACTAAGGTCATTGAGTATATTACATAATACAAGCCAAAAGGAGTTGGTTCTTAATCAAACCCTTAATGCTACTTTTGCTTTTCAATTTTAATCATGCTACTTTTGATGATTGGGTTTGGCCATCAGTCTTCTTCTCAATATAGCTTTGTGTCCTCCATTTTCACAACTTAGCTGCGATTTACTAAGGTCACTGAGTATATTACAGAATACAAGCCGAAGGAGAGGGGGAAATTTCCCAGCATATGCAAGCATTTTTTTGCAGCTTATTATAAAATCCAAAGGTTACAAAGCTGATATTTTAGAGAGAACTCAAAGAATCTGCTGCTCCTTCATCACTTACTTTCTCTTTCCTCCCACAACAGCTCTTTTTGTGGTGTTCCTCCACCTCAACTTTTCTGCTACAGCAATGACCCTTCTCAGACTTCCCATGCTCCAGCTTTCTCTCCAGAAACTCTGAGTTCTCTTTCCAAATCTCTCCATTGGTATAAACTTCCTTCTTCCATATGGGAACAGATGCTTTAATCTCATCAATGAGATACTTGCAGGCATCCAGTGCATCTGCTCGATGAACAGCTGAGACTGCCACAAAAACACTGGTCTCCCCTACAGGAACAGTGCCCAATTGATGAGCAACAGAAATTGAATGGATAGTCCATGATGATCGAGCAGATGAACAAATGGATTTGATGCAGCGTATTGCCATAGGTACATACGCTTCGTATCGTAGCTCTTGGACAGTTTTGTCTTCAAAAGTATCTCGAGTGGTACCAGCAAAAGTTGCAATAGCACCACATCGTGGAGAACGAACATAACTGATATATTTGTTCATGTCCATGGGTTCATTTTCTTCAAGAATTTCAATTAGATTTCTTTCTTCCAAAGACATTGCTTTTGGCAACAGTTAACACAAAAATGCTAATACTGGGCACCACCTTCTGCTTGCTGAAGATTATGTTGAACGGGTTGCTATTATGTTCGGGATATCCATGATCTTGCATCACCAGTTTGAACCAATATCAGAAGTGAAGAGAGAAAGCAAAGATCTAAAAGGAAGAAACTAAGATATTTTCAGGACATATCACAAGCAAGGACCATTCAGATATCTCCTTGACTAGACCAAAACAAGCAAAAGACCATTTGACTCTTGAGAACTGGGAAAAGAGTACAAGGCTCCATGAACAAAATGTCCAGCCTCATGCAATTCATTGAATACCTAACAAAACAATATCTAATCACTTCTTTTTATTTGACTAGGAAAGAAAAATAAAGTAAAAACCATCACATAAAGTTTAATTGACCAAGTCAACCACAGTTCTGCTTAAGATCTATTGTGCTTGTTCCTTTTTCCTAAGCAAAACTTTTGCCCACTCCGTACAACTTCGAACTGCTTACCCAAATTTTTAGTTTACTCTACTTTGCCAGCAAAACAATCTTGGGAAATGACAAAACTGTAATTTCTCAAATCTGGTATGGATCTCCATGCTTCTTGAAATTATAAAACTTATGAATCTACCTAATTATCCACAGTCCAAATCAAAGCTAAAACCAACCATTCGGCAAAAACCTGCCGGAGATGAAGTTAAGGGGTCAACAATCTACACTTCACCTTTTTCATTTTCTCAATTGCACTGAATTATCATCCCCATCAAATGAACAATAGCAATTACGGTTACCACAGACTAACTAGGTAAACTCAGAACTTCTAAACTATCAAATTTTCTGAACCCAAAATGAAGGAACAATTTTTAGCTCAAACCATTTCCATGGCACCCAACAGAAACTAATAATCACATAAAAAATGTCCCATTGATTTACAAGTTACATCAAACAAGTTGTAAACTTTTTGAAAGATGGAATTTTGATGAGCAATTGGTTGGAAAAATCACACAACTCGACAGACAAACAAACTAAAAATTAAAATTCAAGGGTAGCAAAGAATATATAATCTGAACAAGTTTACCATTCGAAATTGCAGATATCGATATCTCAAGCTGCTTCTTCCCACGCTGTTCTTGGCTTAGTCGGGTTTTCTTGGTGCAGTACTGGCCAATTGAGAAAAGAGGTTAATCAGTTTTCGAAGGGTTTGAAAATTGTTTGAGCCCGGTTTAAGTGCCAGGCTTGATAACGTTGCATTGCACTTCGGGGGCAGCGAGGTATGTGTTTTGTCAACGGATTAAATATCTTCTCGGCAAGTACAGTTAGCTTATTTAGAACGCTAAATAAATGGAATAAGGTATTTTTAATTCATCAATTATTTATAACTTACTATTTTTATTCATAAACTTTTATTTTATAGTTTTTTATTCTTTAACCCTTTGTTTTTTTTTTTTTTTGCAATTGGTCCTTTTTGATTGAAAATTGAATGAGTTTTTTTCTCTTACTGGAGAGGGATATTTTTTCAACCCATAATATGTCACTTTGCCCACTTATTTTTTTGCTCAAATCAAATAGAAATACTCCTAGAGCTTTGTTCTAATAACCCATCGGATAAAAAAATGAGTAGAAATAGGGTGGGTTATAACTTATCAGTGGGTAAAGTTATGTTCTTGTGTATTGACAAATATACCTCGCTTTGATGAGAGAAAAAACTCATAAAACTTACTTTTATGTGAAAGGGACAGATTGCACAAAAAAAAAAAAAAAGGTTGAATCATTAAAAACTTCAAAATAAAAGTTTATGGTGAAAATAGCAATCTATAAATAGTTGAGATGAACCAAAAATACCATTCTTTCCTAAATAAATACTATGCCATTTCTGGAGAATTGAATGCCCATTTTAACTTGAAAAAAAAATTATAGGATATTTTCACTATTATAATTAACTTAAGATAGTAACTTGTTAGTTAAAAAATATAAACAGCATAGAAATAGAGAAGAGAATTTGACACGAAAAATTTGTTAACCCAATTTGGCTATGCTTGGTTTGGGAGGGGCCTCACCTTCCTTAATCTCCACCTTGAATCCAATACAAGTTTGTAATGAGGTTTTTTAAATCTTGATTGAATTGTTGTGAATTCAATCAAAAGCTTTCAATTACACGTCCCCTTGTAATTCTTCAATCTTGATGATGGAGCTCAAGAGTGGACTCCGGATCACCCCTAAACCACCGCAATGATTGCAACGAAGGAAACTTGAAAAGAAAGTAAATAGGTCACCAGAGTGGGTGGTTGCCCAGGAAAGAGCTCCGATGCTTAAGTCAGTATTCTGAGAATAATCTAATGAAATTAATCCTTAAAAAGGTTGTCCTTTTTCATAGATTGCTTTTCATTTGATTATATATTCAGAAGAAATTAGTTACCTCTTAGATTAGGGCTCTTCTATTACATGATAGTGGGTAATTAGATCATGTCAGATCCATCCAATTGCTCATATAATAGTGGAGTTTCCCTTGGTTCGGATATCTTACCATTCATGTCTCTGTTGAGAGTTACGAGCTCACTAATCGACCTTTAGACCAACTTCACGACCTTCCTGTGGGTGTCGAGGGTCTCGATCATCTCTTCTGGGAGGTCGCTCCGAGTGATCATAAGCCCATAGGAGATGTTAGGAGTCGTGCACAATTAGTCTTGGCATGGAAGTTGTATGAGTCGGATTGGAGTTTACCAGGTCGAGGGTCGTGGTCTGGTAAGACCTCTCCCGAGCTCACTTGGAAGGTCGGTGGTAGCAGGTCGCTATCCATATGTCCTTGTCGACTCTTGTGAGTCTGACTTTCAGGTATTGAATTTTGGGGCCTTGAGCCCATTTGGGTTGACTTCTGTCCGGATCATGCCTGTTTATGTTGACTTGTTCAGGTTGTACCCATTTCTACCATCATTACCCCCCTTTAGGCCCAGCGAGCTTAGAGGTCGTGGTGCCTAAATTACCATCTTGAAGTCATGACCTTTGAGGGGTTGTGCCGTTTCGTTTTGCAACGGCTATTTTTGGATTTTGGAGGAAATGTGCCTTTTCAATTTTGGAAAGCTGATTCGTCTAACTCTAGAAAACTATCCCGTTTAAATTTGGAAAGTTCCCTGTTCAGTTTTTGGAAAGTAGCCCTGCTTCGGTTTCGAAAAAAATTGACCCATTCCAGATTTGGAATTTAGCTCTGTTTCAGTTTTGGGAAGGCTGGCCCATTTCAGTTTTTGGAAAGTCACCCCGTTTTAGCTTTGGAAGGTCGCTCTGTTTAGTAGCCCAAGAGACTTCTAATCTCATATAAATTAGAAGTCTTCAAATTTCAGAACTTTCTCAAACTCTTACACAGCTTGCAAATTCGTAGTGCCTTCTTCCAAAATACTTTCTGCTTCTCCCTTTCTCTGTTTGATCAAACTAGTAACTCAGGACGACTTCCCTTCTCATCTCGAGGATCTTATCGAGTGAGTTTTCTTCTCTTTTCCTTTGAAAAAATTTCATCTGTTTCATCTTTTTCTAGTAAATCGAGATGTCTGCTGTATCACCCACAGTGTCCTCTGCGTCTAACACTCCTTCTCTCCATTCGGGAGAGGTAGCTCCCTCCCCTTCTCTTGGTGATTTGGAGAATGGGATTTTGATTTCTATCAAAGCCCCTTCTATTAAGAGTGAGGTTCTTGAGCTCTCTGAATTAGAGGCTTCTTCTATATCTTCTTCTTTAGACTCTACTGATATTTTTGACATCAGTGGGGAAAGAGGGCTATAGAAAGGCGAAATAGTTGCTACTGTGGATGGTGAGCGCCCTTATAGTAAACACAATGGATGTATAGTCCTTTATCTTTCTAGCCTCAGGGGAGGCATCCTTTTGCCCTTCCTTCACCCACTGTTTCTTGACCTTGCCTACTTCTGGGGTTTTCCCCTTGCTCTATCCGGCTCGTGGTTGTTTTCATAGCTACTTGCCATCTTTATAGAATTAATGTTTCTTTGGAGCTCTTTAGAAGCTTCTACAAGCTAGGTGTTTCTTCAGTCGCTAAGGGTGCCTCCAAAGGATACCTTCAATTTAACCCCCATTATAAGCTAGTTTGTCCCTTGCAGTCCTCTGTAGGGAAGTGGAAGCCTTTCTTCTTCTTCGCCTATCTCCCAAACCATTTAATTCTGTTCGAATAATACTCGGATTGGAACCTGAACTACTCATTCTTCAATGACCTCCCCATCTTGTCCAGCGAGCAGTTGAAGCATAGGGACCTCTTGATTGACCTGGCTGACTCTCACATCTCGTGCTGCTCTGATAATTTTTTAGGAATAGCTCCTTTAGCTGCGTCCAGCTTGAGATGCTTGCCTTGGGGATGCCTTTGAACTAGGATTGGGCTTTCTTGGTTAGTGTTGACCAGAAGGCTTTGCATTTAACGCGGTTGGTGTACTCGAACATCTCCATATAGGACAAATATTCATCTGTGTTGCAATGGTTCCCTTATACCATCATATTTTGCCTCCAGTTGTGGGGTTTTAAACCCTGTTGGCATCTGAGCCGTTCTGATACTGTAAACAAACTGCGAAGGCTTTGTGAAGTCCACATTGCTTTGTACTTCTTGACCTTCATTCCCTCCCTGATTGATGTGATTTCCTTGTAGGTTGAAGCTTATATTTTCACACAAACAAGCAAACCAAATCAATGTAATGAAAAGGACTCATCAAAGATTTGTTTTTGGGAGATTAGGAAGACCTTTGTAGAATAATCCACAACAACCAACCTCTAGATTTGTAAAAAAAACTCAATACCTCAAACAAAGTGATTGAGAGTCCAAGGTTTAGAGACTAAGAACCCTAAAGAGGATGTTCTAAGAACACCATACAAAAGATCAAGTTTGATCTTGTGTAATGAAAGTTCCTTAAAGGAAAGCTGTTTTTCTTGTTTAAAAATCAATCTTTCTATAGCTGAAACAAAGAGGGTATTTATACTACTAAAACCCTAAACTATCTTAACCAAATGTTTAAGTTAAATGGCTGCAAAGTTACAAGAAGAAAACACTGAAAAGGGAGGAGAAAACGATGCGTTTGGCTTGAGTTGGCCCTCGACCAGCGTCTACGATTGCACCGGTTGAGGCTCTGGTTCTTTTCTATCTTGGCTCCAGTCTTCACCAGCTCTGGTTGTCCCACCGGTGGACATGCCGGTTCTTCTCTGTAAATCGCTCAAGCTGCTTCAATTTGACCGATGCATGTTGCTTCGCCTGTGACGGCACTGGTTGTTCTCTCCAAGCCATGATCATGATTGTTTCTCTTGGTTCTTTTTCTTTCCTTCTTTCCCAAGCCATTTGTGGATGTTCTCCCTTGATCCCAAGGCCATAATCCTCCCTTGAATGCTTCATTTTATCCTCCCGAAAGTCTTGAGTTGAATATGCATTCCATAGCTTCAATTCTTCCAATTCATCTCCAAGTTTATTCCTAGTAAGCATGGTTTCGAAATCAAATCGTTCTTCCTTGTTTTGAATGGATATCATCAAAGCTTTCATCATTCTTCTCAAAATATGATACTTATATATGGCCTCATTACGTTGCATCTTTGGATATCCATCATTCCCCCTCACCTCAAAAGAATTCGTCCTCGAATCTTCAAGTCCTACATAGAGAAGAGAATGATCACTAACATGGTTTGAAGAATCAAAAGAATACTTACCAAGTAACTTCAAGTTATCATTCATGGAAGTTAGAAGTTGATAATGCCTTACCATACCCTTCTATGAAGGGGGTGGTTTCTCTTTGATAGATATGTATTCCTCCTCACCTTCAAGAAGCTCATTACAAGGAACATAATAGACAAGGAATACTAGCCATTTCGAATAGACAAGAATCCAATTTCTATCATTTAAAGCATAGGACAATAAGGCATTAAATCTCATTGGTCTATGACCCCATAAAGCATGATATGAAGGAACTTCAATTCTGAAATTCATGCACAATAAGCTCAAGAAACAATCCCTTACTATAGCACGTACATGCCCTCCATCAAAATCATCAAACATATGTGTGAAATGAAAAAGAAAATGGCCCTCACATATGCTATGGTTCAAACTTCCATCAAGATAGATAGCATTATACTCTTCCAAAAACAGGGGATATTTCAAAAATTTCCAAAATATCAACACATCTCTATTCTTGGCACAAAACTCAAACCGTAACATTATGTAGTTCCACAAATCATGTCAAATATAGATTAAACACATAGAAAACTCATTGATGTCATCAACTTGAAGCTTATCAACATTACTAAAGAACAAATTCTCTTCATGACATTGACATACTCTTCCACTAGATTTCAACAAGTATTCTCTAATGAGTATAGGCTTCCTTTTCATATGTAATATTAAGACATTCTTTTCAAACAAGACATTCACGGTTCAAGGACCTACATATCTCTCAAAATCAACTTCATGATTCTCAAGATTCAACAACTCAAAGAATTTATCATGCTTGGAACATTTAAGAGCACATAAAGAACCTCTCCTAAGCATGTCATCATGAACATCATAAGCCTTGAATCTAAGAACCTCAAGAAGATATGGAATCCAAGCATTCATGTTGTTATATAAATCAAGAAACTTGAAAATTTCAACTAAAGTCAACCTATCAATATGACATCCTTCCTCATCAATCTCTATCAAGCAATTATTCTCAACAAGCATAAGTTTTCTTCTCATATGAATCACAATGAAGTGCATCTCAAACACGATAAATTTAGAATCGACAATGAGTATGCACATTAGACAATAAAGATATAAATGGCTACCAAGTATTGTAACGTCAAAGATCCACAATAATCGATGATCAAAAACAAACTTTAAAATTTCATTCATGTGTGTCCCAAAGATATATTTCAAAAATAAATTCAAATAATTCCATTCACAAGAATATATCTCCTGGTTGTTTCTATGAAACAAAATAGCCAACACGTCATACATAGAATTCATAGGAATAAACAAAGCATTTTCTCCAATCAAAGAATTGATATGCTCATAGAAGTCACTATATATAACTTGTGTAGAGACTTTAGGCACATAATCACAAGCATGCTCATCCACAAATGATTCCCAAATGAGCTTAAGATCTATCATTTCATTCAAAACGCTCTTAGCGATACACAACTTACTTCCTCATGCTTCATTCACAATTCTACAATCATATTTTTACACACATGATTCCTTAACAAACTCAAAATCCATGAAAGCTTTAACAAGACTTACTTTCTCTAAACAAGGAATCATTATGCTCACGAATATCAACAATGGCATGTTGCTTATGAACATCATAAGCATTTCCACAATTATACTTAATCACAGAACACATATTTTCATGCTCATAATTCAACAATCTATTACCAAGGGTAGTGATAAGAGTGTACTACTTTAACATAGCATCCATTACCATGTTGTCCTTGCCTTCCTTAGACTTGATTATCCCTTCTAAGTCTTTCATGGAAACACTAGAAAAAGAATGGTCGATGTTAGAAGTAGGAATATAAATCTCTTTATTCCCCATTAAAGCACTCTCACTCTCTCTTTCTTTCTCATATGAATTTTCATTTTCTTCACTCAAATCTTTTCTTTCAATGACACTAATTTGCTTTTCACTCACAATCTCATTTTTCACTTCTCTTTGCCCCTCAAAATCTTTTTCATTCTCATGCTCTCCTTCTTCTATTCTCTCTTGTTCTTCTTCTCTCTCATCCTCACTCTCATTTTTCATCTCAATTGGAGACTCTTCTTTCTTGATATAGAACTCTTCCATCATTTTCTTTATCAACAATTGATCATTTTGGATTCCTTATGGTGTCAGTGAATTCAAATTGACTCTTCTTCCATCTTTCTTGAAAGTATATTTGTGCTTGCAATCATCATATTTTCAACTTGCCAAGGTTTCCCTAGCAACAAATGAGTTTCTTACCTAGGAATCATGTCACAAAACACTTTAGCCTTATACTTCAGTATGGAAAAAGGAATCGTAATTTGCTTGTCCACCATAATGCCTTCACCTTCATGAATCCTTTGTAACACATAAGGTTGTGGGTGGCTCTCATATTTAAGCTCCAATTATTGACTTAAAAAGTTCACTTCATTCTCATGATCAATCATCAAACTACATATATTCTCAAAAATGATGCATCTTGCAAGAAATAAGGTCTTTCTTTGATCATCCACTTCTTGAAGTGTCATGATGTACCTATAAGGAAAGACAAGAAAAACAGGGGGAATATTGCACCTCACTTGTCACTCGTGTTTCACACTTTCCATTTTCTCGCTCTATTAATCTCACTCCTAATGCCTTTTCCCACTCTAGCTCCTCTTTTTTGTTCTTAATCAACTCACAAGGGCAATAGGCAAATCACTTAGGCACAAGTACCAAATTGATCCACACAAATCAATTTGTTGATCAATTGATGATCTTCAAATAGGAGTCCAGAAAGTAGAGTTTCAAAGAATTATGGTCAACAATTCAATACAAAGAGCAATCACTTAGAATCTAAAGAAATTCTCAACGAGGCATTTTATCAAACACCTAGAGGGCAATGAAATTGTGAAACAATTTATCAATGAATTCAACTAACCCAATTCCCTTGATTTTCAAATCGAAAGGTAATAGGCAATTTAATTACCATAGAACTTCAATTCAACTTCAATTCAATCTCTACCTAACAATAGCTGAATAACATAAGAGACTTCAACTTGAATTTATACAAAACCCAATGATTTTTCACTCTTTTTTTGGCACATTTTCCAGATTTGAATTTCTGTCTTTTTTCTTTTATTTTTATTTTTTGAATTTTCAAGAACAAGAACCTTTTTCTTTCTTTCTTTCTGTAGAGATAGATGAATAACTCAACGAACACAAAAGTTCACAAGGAAATACTAGGATAGATATAAAAGGAACAAAACAAAGACCATGTGAATTTCAAAGAACAAAGAAAGCAAATAAGATAGTCAAACCTTTGATGACAACCAAGCTCTGATACTAAAAGATGATGTGATTTCCTTATAGGTCGAAGCTTATGTTTTCACACAAACAAGCAAACCAAATCAATGTAAAGAAAAGGACTCATCAAAGATTTGTTTTTGGGAGATTAGGAAGACCTTTGTAGAATAATCCATAACAACCAACCTTTTGATTTGTAAACACAACTTAATACCTCACCCAAAGTGATTGAGAGCCCAAGGTTTAGTGATTAAGACCCCTAAAGAGGATGTTCTAAGCACACTATACAAAAGATCAAGTTTGATCTTTTGTAATGAAAGTTCCTTAAAGGAAAGCTGTTTTTCTTGTCTAAAATCAATCTTTCTATGGCTGAAACAAAGAGGGTATATACACTACTAAAACCTTAAACTAACTAACTTAACCAAATGTTTAAGTGAAATGGCTGCAAAGTTACAAGAAGAAAACACTGAAAAAGGGAGGAGAAAATGTTGCATTTAGCTGGAATTGGCCCTCGACTAGAGCCTGTGATTGCACTGGTTGAGGTGCCGGTTCTTTTCTGTCTTGGCTCCAGTCTTCATTGACGCCGGTTGTCCCACCGGTGGACATGCCCGTTCTTCTCTGGAAATTGCCGAAGCTGTTTCAATTTGACCGGCATTTATTGCTTCGCCTGTGATTGCGCCGGTTGTTCTCTCCAAGCCATGATCATGGTTGTTTCTCTTGGTTCCTTCTTTCCTTCCTTCCCAAGCTATTTGTGGATGTTCTCCCTTGATCCCGAAGCCATAATCCTCCCTTGAATGCTTCATTTTATCCTCCCAAAAGTCTTGAGTTGAATATGCATTCGATCGCTTCAATTCTCCCGATTCATCTCCAAGTTTATTCCACCCAAGCATGGCTTCAAAATCAAATCGTTCTTCTTTGTTTTGAATTTATATCATCAAAGCCTTCATCATTCTTCTCAAAATATGATACTTGTATATGGCCTCATTACATAGCATCTTTGAATATCCATCACTGATTGGTTGGGGGAGTCACTCTCCTCAGTGGATTGGTGGCTACCCCTCGAGAGTCATTGCGTGTCCTTTCAATCAGGCTCTAATGAGAGGGTATCCTTTCTCCAAGAGGAGTTCGTAGCGAGCTCCCTACTCTTCAAGACCAGGATCTTGTCTCTGACCTCGGGATGGCAACTTGGTTTAGTCGATCTCGTAGGTCATAACTGAAGGGAACCAGATCCCGAATCCAACAGGAAACGGATCCGGAGTCCCAGGATTTTAAAAAAAATTTCTCTCACATAAGGAGGTCGAGAACGATACCTGGAATGATGCGGAGATCTTGTAGAGATCAGTCCTGCGGAATGAATC
>JAOXNR010000022.1:11421536-11456992 GCA_028571225.1 Parsonsia alboflavescens
CTTATTATTAGCTGCTATCTTTATGTCCTAAGCTAGCTTAAGAGGCCTAATTAAGTCCCTAATCATGTTTGGGGCTGCGCCTATAAATAGTCTCTCATTTGTATTGCATTAGAACAATTAACTTGACAAACACTTTTCAGAAATTTGATTGAATACCAAATGGATTCAAAGGGGTTACTTGACCAAAAGTTGCTAGGGTTCTTAGTAAAACTTTAGGGTTTATCGATGCTTGGCTAGGATAATTGATTTGGGTTGAAGAAATCCAAACTAATAGATCATATTGGAAGGCAATCATGGTCATTAGTCACTAGCATGAATCTCTTGTTAAAGTCTTGGACAAAATTTCAGATTATGAGTGACCATGGGTTTGGATAGATGGATGTTGAAATTTCAGTCATAATTCAAGTGAATCACATCAACTCATTTGAAGAGTTTGATGGCTTGGAAATGTGCCTAAATGACCCTAGTTCAAGTCCACAAAGAGAGCAAATTGAAGGCAAGTCAAAGCATGGAACAAAGGGTGAACGAAGAAACAAGGAAGTCAGAGAACATTGAGATCTGGTAGGGGACAATATTGCAGTTGGCACCTACTTCAGTAACACAAAGATGGTAGGGATTTCCAGTGACCATCCGGTGTCGAATGGCCCTTTGCCAGTCCGACCTGTTGACACGTTTTGAAAAATCTTTGTGCTTTTTTCTTGTCTTTTGGACTTTGAATCAAGGATACTTTAGTATTCACACCCCAAACAGGAAATGTTTAGGTTATTTTAAGTCTTTGGAGTATAAATACTACTTGTCTTGTCATTTATAACAACCTACAAACATCCTTTTATTGAAATTAAGAATCCTCTTCGATTAAAACGTGTTCTTGTGAGTGTTCTTCCTCTAATTCTCCTAGGTTCTTGGTTTAACTACTCTAGGGCTTTTCATCACTTTGGTTAGGGTGTTGATATTTCCACCAACATCAAGACAATGGTTGATGATTGAAAACATCATACAGCATTGTAACTAACTTGAACCTCAAAGGTGAGTCTTGGGTAAAATCTTTCAAGTTGGTGTGTTTTTTATGAAACCCATTTCAATAAAAATCACATCAGACCTTTACTCCTCTGTCTATCCAGTTCGATATCCGATCCATTCAATATATCCTCATAGGGTTATATTAATAAATTATATCTAAAGAAACATATGTATATTTATTAGAGTAAAATGATCTAGAAGCACAGGAACATTCCCATTTTTTTTGTTTAGACACTCAAACATTTTTTTGGTAATTTCAGACACTTCAACTTTAAAAAACTATCGAATGCGACACTTCCGTCCAACTTAACCATTAATAGCCAACGAAATTCAATCAAATCCACTTAATTTGACATTTTTCGAAGATAAATATGGAAGAAAAGTGTCCCAAGAAACTTCATCTTCTTCCTTTAGTCAAAACCCTAGATTCTCTTGGTCTTTACTAGAAGCAACAAATTAGGATTTAGGGTTTTTCTCTCTCTACTTTCTCTCTCTACTCTAAATTCTCTCGACCTAATTTCAACTACTCACCTTAACTCCTCAAGTTCAATGCCACCAACACCTAACTACTTCGCCTTCCGCCAACTGTAACCCATCGCTAGTATGGTGGCTCCGGCAACCTCGTCCGCCCCTTCCTCCATCCCTCTTTCACGGATCTTTTTCTTCCTCCCCTAACTTGCTTAATGCCACTCAAAATTATTCTGCTCTTTCGAGCAACCTACCTCTTGCTTTCTTGCTCCATCCTTAACCAAAATCTAGTATTTGACTATTTTGGTAAGGGTGAAGGCGGCAAGTTGTTGACGGTAAGAAAGAAGTTAGAAGTAGTAGAGTTTAGCTAAAAGGGGAAAGGGTTGGGCACGAATGATGGAGAAAGGGTAGATCTGTGTATTGCTGAACTGGGAGGGAAGCCGTAATAAGGAAAACTTGCAGCAGTGGTCAAAACAGTGCAAATCCACATTGTGAAGGAGAAAGGGGCCTAGGGTGTGCAGGTTCTAAACGAAAACGCTAGATCTGTGCAACAAGGGCTGAAATGGAAGTAGCAGTGAAGGCAAGAAAGGAGGGAAAAGGATGAACAAAAAAAGGGAAGGGTCGTTTGCTTTGGGCAGATCAAGGTGTCATTCAGATCAGTAAAAGCAATATGACAAACCAATGGGTAAAAGAGTAGGAAAGAGCAAGAAGGAGGTCTAACAAGAAAGATCGAGGATCCTGGCGAAGGTGGCCAAAGCCATCCTGCTAGGGTTGGGATTAGGTGACGGAGGCTGGCATCAAAAGGGGGCAGGTATTGCAAGGATGGAAGTCACTTCTAATCTTTGCTAGGGTTGAAGCAAGAAAGCAAGATGCGACTAAGGTTTTGGCTCAAGGAAGAAGGTGAAGTTTTGGTAAACTCTTTTCTTCCAAATTTACCCTCGAAAAAGGTCAAATTGAGAGGGTTTGACAAGATTTCTTCAGCGGTTAACCTCCAAATTGGACAAAAGTGCCATATTCGATTGGTTTTTAAAGTTTGAGTGTTTGGAATTACAAAAAAAAAAAAAAAATTGAATGTCTAAGCCAAAAAAGGGGAAATTTGATGTGTTTTTGGCACTTTTGACTGTATTTATTATTGTGGGATAAGATCTGGAACAATAAGTTGTCAGGTAAAATGTGCCAGATACCCTCCAACTTTAATTGTTCCTGGTTTTGCCCTCTAACTATCAAAACGTATTAAAAACCATCTGTTTGTCCATTTTGGGCATTAAGCCCTGACGCAAACCCCTCTTGTGCCTCTCAAGTGCTATTTTTAAATTGCATTTTCATCCCTTCGTCATTCTCTTACCATGGCGTTTTAGTAGATTTGCAATTAGTTACTATTTCTGCAAAAGAAAGCTTTTGGGAATTTGATGTTGGGTTCGAAAGACCTATGGTTTATGGTAGATGGATCCATGGTCGTCGGATCTATGCAACGAGGTAGGTAGTGTTCGAAGGGCAGATCTACTTAGGAAGAAAGAGTCGTGGAAAGGAGACTGAGCTGCGAAAAGAATATCTACTTCATGGGCAAAGAGTGATCTAGACTGCAAGGGTGGTTGTAGTGATGGGTTGAGATCTGGGAGGTGGATGACAACCAGATCTATGAAAATCTTGGAGGTTGGTGGTGTTGGGAGGATGGATCCATCGGGGCTTACTATCAAGATTTTGTTGTCAATAGTATCATCATCACTAACCCATTTACTATTTAGATTGGTCCAAAGAATAAGGAAGGTGAATAAGAAAAATGCTATAGTCAATGGTATCAAGGTCCTCAAGATGAACAATTCACCTTCCATATTCTTTGGACCAATCTAAATAGTAAATGGAGAATATGGTGTTGATGCCAGGAGGGATGGTGGGCCAAGCCATAGTACTATGGCTGCGGTTGGATTTACAATGATGTTTGGTGCCTTAGTAAGTTTGGGTGCAATGGCTATTAACTGGCAGAAAAGGAAAAAGATTGGCAGAAAAAAAATAGCTTCTTGTCCTAGTTGCTTCCCCTCCATGCCGATGATACAAGCTTTATGTCTTCAAGCAAGACTTCAATGGTATCTCGCAAGAGTCAATTCTATTCATCCATAATGGGTTTGGGTAGATATTTCTCTTTTGCTGAACTAAAAGATGCAACAAACAAATGGGATTCAACTGCAATTATAGGTGTTGTTGGATTTGGAAATGTTTATGTTGGAGAAATTGATGATGGGACCAAAGTGGTTATGAAGCAAGGCAATCCACAATCAGAACAAGGTATCAACGAGTTCCAAATTGAAATCCAGATGCTATTCAAGCTTAGACATCGCCATTCGGTATATTATGATGAAAATTCTGAGATAATTTTGGTTTATGTCCTAAAAGCAGAGGCTCTAAATTTGTATTAAGGTAGAGGCTTGAAATCTGTATTAGTGCAGAGGCTTGAAAGGCACAAGAGGGTTTTCTATCAAGCTTTAATGTCCAAAATGGAGGGAAGGATAGTTTTTAGTACATTTTGATAGTTAGAAGGATCTTTCTGCCAGATATTTCTACATGATGTATTTTGGATCATGTATCCATCCCAAATGCTCCAACTCAGTTAGTAGGAATTTTTCCTGAATTAGGCTAGTAATATGTACCAGCTCTGTGCTAACCAAATCTTTCATGGTTAGCTGTTCCTTTTCTGGAACATTTTCTCCAAAAATTGAACCCTTCTTCCCCAAGTATTCCTTGAGGTCAATCATTTTCCTGGGTAGGGTCGTATTTCTCCTCCTACCACGGGTAGATGAGGATTCCTTTGATCCTCTTCCTCCTCGTCCTCTAACTTATTCTTTTTCTTTTTCTTTTTCCGGCAAACATATTTACTCATGTACCCTGCAAAAATTCATGAGTAAGGAAATCGGGTAGTGAATTATATTCACCTTTAATGTATTCAATATCAAAATCAAATACAGATAATTGTGCCTGCCATCTAGCAAATATGTGCTTGGATATTAGATTTTTAACATCTTTTTCAATGATTTGTTTGGTAGCATTGCCATCAATTCTTAATAAGAATTTTTTGTTTAACAAATCATCATGCATTTTATTAATACATTTAACAATAGAAAGTATTTCTTTCTTAATTGTTGAATACTTCTTCTAAGTATCGTTCCATTTACCCAAAGTATATCTTACTAATTCCTCAAGGTTGCTAACAGGATTCCTTTATTTAAGGATTCCTCCATAACCTATATCTAAGGCATCAGTTTCCACAATCTCATGGAAAAGTGGGTATGGTATATATTTTACCCTTCGTTTTACCTTTCTGACTATAGCAGTATGGCTATTAGTCCAAGGACAATATTTCTTTTTTAATCTAGCATAAAGAATAGCAATATCTTCTGCTAAACACTTATAATAGGAAGAAATATAATTAAAACTTCCTAAAAATCTTTGTTCCTAAGGTAATTCAACTATATGTTCTTCCTATCCCAAAAGGCATTAGGAAGGTCACTACGAATTTCCTTATGAAATTGAATAGCAATATATGCTATTTTCTCCTTGAGTTTTGGAGTTGATAGAGTTTCACCAATGCTCATTATTTTAACTTCTTTATTTAAGAAGTTTATTTGGTTCTGTTTTAACAAAACTTATTTTTATTCAGACAATATAATTGTTTGAGGATCTGTAACAAATTTAAATCGTATTTCTTCAGAATAGTACGTGGCTTGTATTCCTGAGTTATCTACTTGTATAGGCATTATTTCATTAAGAAATGGAGTGCTTTAAATCACTTTTTGTGATAATTTTTTAACAAGTAGGTATACATAATTTTAGATTACAAACATGTGCTTTTGACAGTTTGTACTTGATTGGGAATTTATTCCCACTAGCCCAGGTTAGGCTTTGAAAATCTTCTCAAAATACTGAGTAGGGATTATTCCATCATTTATACAGTTCAAATTTGCCCCATTATCAACTAAGCTAATAAGATTAGGAACAACATGTTTTTGGTTTATTAAGATAGTGATCTTAATATACCATTTCTGAGTAACAAACTGTTGAAGCATGTTCAAATTCTCGAGAGTACCTTCTATTTTTGAAGGTATTACTTCTTTAGAAGTAGAAGTAGAAGCTATGGAAGTTATATTCCTTAGCCCAACCAAAGATAGTCTATCTTCTATCTCTATCTTTTTTTATTTCAAATCATATATTTCTGATTTGAGTTCTCGAATCTCCCTTCTAAGATCATTAGAAGTAACTAGAGACTCCCTTTTTGCTTTAATCTATCATATATTTCTGACATACTATAGATTGGTTGCAGAGGCTTATATTCCTTGTTTTCTCTTTCAGATGCTATGCATCTTTCTATGAGTGTCCTTCTAATTGAAGGATCCTGGACTTGATTAATAAATTTTATCAAATCCTCCTGTGATTGAGTTAAAGTAGATATATTTCTACTCAAGTCGGCTATTTGCTTAAAATAGTTAATTTCATTGCAGTTTCATCCTGCATCTGTACTTGAATCAAAAGAAGAATAATAATCCTCTTCATTTCCTAATTCTATTTTTGGAGAATCATTTTCCTCCTTATCAATAACTAGTATTTTACTTAGTTTTAATTTGAGATCCTCATCTTCTAAGGCCTCAATATTCTTTTTAGTTTTGCAATCATTGGCAAAATGGCCATATTTGCCACACCTATTACAATTACAATGCAATTTAGGGAAAGAAGTGTTTGGTTTCCTATAATATTTAGGAACCTATTTCTTTTCTTTAAGCTTCCTTTTTCTCCTTTTCTGTTTATATTAAGAATACTCTTTAGTCCTTTTAGAAGAATTAGAGCGGGTAGGAGTCTTTTGCATATCGAATGCAAATTGATCACAGAATTCTCCCAATTGCTTCTTTTCTGCGAGCCTTTGCTTTTTAAGCTGGTTTCTCAGTTTAAGATCTTCACATAATGTCAAACCTTCTTGGACACAAACTCCTATGAGGTGCCCATATGTGTATCTTTCATTCGGAATGGTCAATCCATCGTCGGCCATCCTTAAGGTCTTTCTGATCCTTTAGCAAAAAAATATGATAGCCCAACAATAAATTTGGACTTCCAATATTCATTACTACTATCACTTAGTTTCGTAACTCTTGCTAAAAATACATCCTTATACCAATGAAAATCCATTAAAGAATGACATTTTAGATTCTATAAAAGAGTTCTAACTCATTCACCTTCGTCAAATATTTGACCTGTAAAATGGTCTAGTTTTGTGGTGACAAGTGTATATACTCCATCTCAAACTTTTGAACCATCTGTTGTTCAAATGTTCCTTCTTCTAATTTGACCATCTTTTTTATCATTTAAGATTTCATGCCTGTGGGATGGTGTCAATGTATTATCCCACCATCTTTTTAAAGTACTTGAAAATCCACAGGTAATTGCTTCTGCAATTAATCTATCTGAATTTTTTTCCAGTTTGCAGATAGTAAAATATATCATCATCCTATGACGGAGATTATGAATTGCCCCATCTGACAATTCATCCAGATTCCATTCATAAATGGTATTAGCTGAATAACTATTCAAAACAGTATTATCCACCTCATCATAGAGGAGGTTAGCCGGGGTTGGTCTTTTGTAATAATGATGATCGAACCTTCTTTTCTCATATTTGAGTTTATTTAGCTCAAGAAGATTATCATGAAGTTTATTTAACTCTTTTTCAGAAAAATGTAAATGATTCTCTGATGAGTCTGATGAATCTTCTTCTTCTGAATTGGTATTTTCTTCAACTACTCTTTTACTATCCAAAACACTAACTTTGAGATTTTTGAATTTATCTTCTAGTGTTTTGAGTAAAGTAGTACTAGGCTCATCTCCTAATTTAAACTCTTTAATCTCCACCGGAGGTTTTATTATGGGTTCCCCAAAATGATTAGAAGATGTTTTCTTGTGAATTCTAGGTATTTGGATAATATAATCCTCAAGAGATGCAATATGTGAACCTAAATGTTGATGATATAGATTTGTATAATTCAACTATCTGAGTATTTTGGAAATATCTTTCAAAGTTATCTCCATGTCTGCCTTTATTTTTATAAAAGCGGATGCTTCTAATGTTTCACTACCCTGTTTTAGGGCTAATGGTTGTGTAGGAGGGTATGTAGAATTAATCGACTTACCCTCTTTAGTTGTCCATAACTTATTTATCATGTCCAACTTTTGTCTAGTTTCTAAGACATAAAAGGTTGTAAACCAAGGAATAAAGCATAATATAGTATTATACTTTGCCAAATGAGCATAGTATTTCTCCTTCCAAGCATAGAAAAATTCCTTGTCTAAGGTAGAGAAATACAAATCTGTAAATGGTTTATTGTAGGGTTCATTAAATTCCTCACTCAACAATAGCTTCATTAGGCTTCCAGGTGAAAAGTGCTTCTTTTCCCCGGGCTGAAACTTAAATTTATTAAGTTTAGGAAATGGTATAAAGGTCACCATTAGTTCCTCAATCTCATGATTTGTTCGGACTATATCCATTAAATATGAAAACTCATTACCAAATGACTCGGAGACAGTCTTTCAGACTGTGTTTCATATATCCCATGTGGAATATTTTGTTCTAAGATTTTAATCTCATTTACTTGATTGCTGGTTGATGGACCAACAATATTACTATTTTTAGGAAATTCTCCTGAAATAGATGCTCTTCCTTCTGATATAGATGGAGAACTAGAAAGTCTTGAACTTTCTAAATTAGAATAAGATCTAGCCCTTGATATGGATCTAGATACTCTTATCCTATTGGTTGGGGTAAAAGATATTTCTACATTACCATCATAATGTTGAACTATTTGCTCAACATCTTGACTAACAATAGGCCCAGGGGGTGCCACTTCTGGTACAACCCAATTTTCAGGGAAATTAATTTCATCCCATTTTAAAAGCTTATTGGTAGCCATTTTATTAGTTGTTAAATTTGTTTCAACAACTACAGTGTTGACTTGTGAACTTATTTGTTTCACTTTAGGACATAGAGTATTCATTACTCTGTAAGAGATCATATGGACTATTGCTGTAGTTTCTGACCTTGGTAAGAAATTATAACCATGAGTCTCTACCTTTAGACTTATTACCTTAAAAATATGTCTATCTGTCATTTGGGCATACATTAAAATATACCAGACCACGACTCAAACTGTTCTGAGCCACTCCCATAAGGGACGGTTTCCAATCCAAGCAACTTGCATCACTTAAAGTTGCAAGTATTGATGCATTCAAACTAGCTAAGGCTAAAGGTTTGAAAGCTACTTGGACAAATCCAATATGGATATAATGATATCCATCACTTTGATATCTATTGATATCATTGGGAGATAATAGCTCAAGTTCAATACTATTATCTTCCATAGTAAATGTTTGTTTCACAAATTTTATGGAATATTTGGATTTCACGTCCTAAAAGCCAAATCTATATATTCGGCTTGAAGGAAATGTGGGAACAATCCATCTGTTAAGAGCTTCCAAATCTTGGAAGTCTTGTGTTTCAATATTTTTTACTAAGGTAGTGCCACCTTTAGACTTAAATAAGCCTAACATGATCTTAGTTATATCTTATTCAATCCAATCCATCATCAAGATTCTTAATTGTCCGAGATGTATTATAATTTTCAAATCATAATATCCTAATAGTTTTGAAAATATTTAGCAAAAACTTCGAATTACTTGGGGCTTACACTCGACAAGCTCAAAATAATAAGTATACTTTCACGAATTACAGGGTCTTACAACGGCTCTTCCAATTCGCCTTACTACCCCCACTGTAATATATACTTATTATCAAGCATGAATGCCCATCACGCTAAATGCTTAATATAAACAAAACTTTTTCAAGATATAATAACTAGAATAAAATATTCATCCGTGTTAATCAAAATCTTTTAGGACTAGAAAGAACAAGATATAAATAAGTTTAGCCAATCATGGCTCTTCGTAATTTTGGTACAGACTACTATAAAGTTTGAGTATGGATTAAAGATATCATTCATGATATGTTGAAACTCCGAAGGAGCATTCTTTAATCCTAAAGGCATTACGTCCCATTCATAATGCCCATTAGGAACTACAAATTCAGTCTCATATCTGTCTTGTTCCTTAATCTGGATTTGCCAGTATCCAGATTTTAAATCAAACTTTGAATATATCAAAACTTTATTTAATATATCTAAAAAATCTTTTTTGTTAGGAATTGGGTACCTAATCCATTTTAGGACCTTGTTCAAAGCTTTATAATTTATAACCAATCTATTAACTCCTCGATCCTTTCCTGCATTTTTATTTACATAAAAAGCAGTACAACTCCAAGGAGGGTTAGAAGTTCTGATTAACTTCTTTTCTACAAGGCTTTTTCTTTCCTTTGGACATAAATCAAGATATTCTTGATTCATTTGACATGGTCTATCTTGAGTAGAGATATCTATTTCTCTAAACCATGGTTCATAAGGTAATTCTACTATATGTTTCTCCCTATCCCAAAAGGCATTATGAAGGTCACTGCAAATTTCCTTATGAAATTGAATAGCAATATTTGCTATTTTCTCCTTGAGTTTTGGAATTGATAGAGTTTCTCCAATACTCATTATTTTAACTTCTTTATATAAGAAGTTTATCTGGTTCTATTTAACAAAACCTCTTTTAATTCAGATAATATAATTGTTTGAGGATCTATAACAAAATTCAAATCGTATTTGTTCAGAATTGTACTCAGCTTTTATTCTTGAGTTATCTATTTGTATAGGCATTATTTCATTAAGAAATGGAATGCCTAAAATCACTTGTTGTGATAATTTTTTAACAAGTAGGAAAGAAGTAGGTATGCATACTTCTTAATTACAAACATGTGCTTTTGACAGTGTTTACTTGATTGGGAGTTTATTCCCACTAGCCCAAGTTAGGCTTTGAACTGTCTTCTCAAAATACTGAGTAGGGATTATTCCATCATTTATACAGTTCATATATGCCCCACTATCTACTAAGGCAATAAGATTAGGAACAATATGTTCCTGTTTTATTAAGATAGTGATCTTAATATACCATTTCTGAGCAACAAGCTGTTGAAGCATGTTTAAATACCCAGGAGTACCTTCTATGTTTGAAGGTATTACTTCTTTAGAAGTAGAAATAGAAGCTATGGAAGTTATATTCCTTACCTAAACCAAAAGTAGTCTATCTTCTATCTCTATATTTTATTATTTCAAATCATATATTTTTTATTTGAGTTCTCGAATCTCCCTTCTAAGATCATTAGAAGTAACCAGAGACTCCCTTTTATGTTTTAATCTATCATTTATTTCTGACATACGATGGATTGGTTGCAAAGGCTTATATTCCTTGTTTTCTCTTTCAGATGCTATACACCTTTCTACGACTGTCCTTCTAATTGAAGGATCCTGGACTTGATCAATAAATTTAATCAAATCCTCTTGTGATTGAGTTAAAGTAGATATATTTCTACTTATTTCGGCTATTTGTTTAAAATAGTTAATTTCATTACAGTTGCATCCTGCATCTATACTTGAATCAGAAGAAGGGTAATAATCCTCTTCATTTTCTGATTCTATTTTGGGAGAATCATTTTCCTCCTTATCACTAGCTAATATTTTACTTAGTTTTAATTTGAGATCCTCATCTTTTAAGGCCACAATGTTCTCTTTAGTTTTGCAATTATTGGCATAATGGCCATATTTGCCACACTTATTGCAATTACCTTGTAATTTAAGATAAGAAGAATTTGGTTTCCTATAATATTTAGGAACCTATTTCTTTTCTTTAGGCTTCTTTTTTCTCCTTTTCTTCTTATATGAAGAATACTCTTTAGTCTTTTTCGAAGACTTAGAGCGGGTAGGAGTCTTTTGCATATCGAATGCAAATTGATCACAGAATTCTCCCAATTGCTTCTTTTCTATGACGCTTTGCTTTTTAAGCTGGTTTCTCAGTTTAAGATCTTCACATAATGTCAAACCTTCTTGGACACAAACTCCTATGAGGTGCCCATATGTGTATGTTTCATATGGAACGGTCACTCCATTGTGAGCCATCCTTAAGGTCTTTTTGACCCTTTCAGCAAATAAATATGGTAGCCCATCAATAAATTTGGACTTCCAATATTCATTACTACTGTCACTTAGATTAGTGACTCTTGCTAAAAATACATGCTTATACCAACGAAAATCGATTAAAGAATGACATTTTAGATTCTATAAAAGAGTTCTAACTCTTTCACCTTGGTCATATATTTGACCTATAAAATGGTCCAGCATTGTGGTGACAAGTGTATATACTCCATCTCCAACTTCTTGAACCATCTATCGTTCAGATGTTCCTTCTTCTAATTTGACCATTTTTTTAGCATTTAATATTTCTTGCCGTTGAGATAGTGTTAATGTATTATCCCACCATCTTTTTAAAGTACCTGAAAATCCACAGGTAATTGCTTCTGCAATTAATCTATCTGAATTTTTTTTCAGTTTGCAAATAGTAGAATACATCATCATCCTATGACGGAGATTATGAATTGTCCCATCTGACAATCCATCCAGATTCCATTCATAAATGGTATTGGTTGAATAACTATTCAAAATAGTATTATCTACCTCATCGTAGAGGAGGTCGGCCGGGGTTGGTCTTTTGTAATAATGATGATCGAACCTTCTTTTTCTCATATTTGAGTTTATTTACCTCAAGAAAATTATCCTGAAGTTTATTTAACTTTTTTTTAGAAAAATCTAAATGATTCTCTAATGAGTCTGAAGAATCTTCTACTTTTGAATAGGTATTTTCTTCAACTACTCTTTTACTATCCAAAACACTAACTTTGAGATTTTTTGAATTTATCTTCTAGTTTTTTGAGTAAAGTAGTATTAGGATCATCTTCTAATTTAAACCCTCTAATTTCCACAGGAGGTTTTATTATGGGTTCTCTAGAAATATTAGAAGAAGATGTTTTCTCCTAAATTCTAGGTATTTGGATGATGTATTCCTCAAGAGACTCAATATGTCACCTAAATGTTGAAGATACAGATTTGTATAATTCAACTATATGAATATTTTGGAAATATCTTTCAAAGTTATCTCCATGTCTGCCTTTATTTTTATAAAAGCGGATGCTTCTAATGTTTCACTACCCTGTTTTAGGGCTAATGGTTGTGTAGGAGGATATGTAGAATTAATCGACTTACCCTCTTTAATTGTCCATGACTTATTTATCATGTCCAACTTTTGTCTAGTTTCTAATATAGTATTATACTTTGCCAAATGAGCATAGTATTTCTCCTTCCAAGCATAGTCAAATTCCTGTCGAAGGTAGAGAAATACCAATTTGTAAATGGTTTATTGTAGGGTTCATTAAATTCCTCACTCAACAATAGCTTCATTAGGCTTCCAGGTGAAAAGTCCTTCTTTTCCTCGGGCTAAAACTTAAATTTATTAAGTTTAGGAAATGGTATAGAGGTCACCATTAGTTCCTCAATCTCATGATTTATTTGGACTATATCCATTAAATATGAAAACTCATCACCGAATGACTCGGAGACAGTCTTTCAAACTTTGTTTCATATATAACATGTGGAATATTTTGTTTTGAGATTTTAATCTCATTTACTTGATTGCTGGTTGATGGACCAACAATATTATTATTTCAATGAAATTCTCCTGAAATAGATGCTCTTCCTTCTGATATAGATGGAGAACTAGAAAGTCTTGAACTTTCTAAATTAGAATAAGATCTAGCCCTTGATATGGATCTAGATACTCTTATCCTATTGGTTGGGGTAAAAGATATTTCTACCTCACCATCATAATGTTGAACTATTTTCTCAACATCTTGACTAAAAATAGGCCCAGGGGGTACCGCTTCTGGTATAACTGACGCAAAGCTGGTTGCTGATCAAGGTGGTTTAGATGCGGGGCAGGTGTCGGTTCAGCAAGTTTCGATTCCACAATCAGCTCCATGACGTTCAGAATGTTTGAAGAAGAAGACGTGAGCCGTCTATAACACCGAATTGATGCCGGGTAGGATTCCCGAGGCGATTGAAACGAGCTCGGATTGGGCGCAAATCTAACTGGGTGACCCGGAATGGCCCAACGAACCAAAGACACTGCTATGCCGTGATGCAAGGAGTTTTTCGGCCATCCGGAGTCATTTGGATGGAGTTTTGGGCAATCTTCTGTTTTCAGTGGCATTGTTATAATTTTATAGTTTTGGGCAATCTTCTGTTTTCAATCTCATTGTTATAATTTTATAGTTTTACGAGACAATTCCGTAATTTACTATTTTCTAGGGGTATTTTAGCAATTTCTTTACTTTTCGTTTTCGATTAGGGTTAGGGTTTGTTTTTGCTTTAAGAATTGTTTCTGCTGGTTGTTTTCTACAGTTTTTTTTTTATGAATTAAAGCTGCCACTTTTTCGGCTTTTCGATTTTCGACTGCTTCGAAAATTTGTTTTTCACTTGATTTTAATTTTCGTCTTCTAGCTACTTTTGTTGAAGTTTGATTAGAAGGAAAATTGAATCAAGTTCTTTTTCATTTCTTGTTTTGCAAGTTTCTGAACAAGAACGAAGCTTCAGGTGCTGTCTTCCGACTGTGTCAACAACCCAATTTTTAGGGAAATTAATTTAATCTCATTTTAAAATATTATTGGTAGCCATTTTCGTAGTTGTTAAATTTGTTTCAACAACTACAGTGTTGCCTTGCGGGCTTATTTGTTTCACTATAGGACATAGAGTATTCATTACTCTATAATAGATCCTATAGATTATTGCTATAGTTTCTGACCCTGGTAAGAAATTATAACCATGTGTTTGTACCTTTAGACTTATTGCCTTAAAAATATGTCTGTCTATCTGTCATTTGGTATACATTAAAATATACCAGACCACGACTTAAACTGGTTTGAGCCATTCCCATAAGGGACAGTTTCAAATACAAGCAACTTGCATCTCTTAAATAAGCCTTATTATATTTTAAGGTGGTAGTGCCACTTTTAGACTTAAATAAGCCTAACATGATCTTAGTTATATCTTATTCAATCCAATCCCTCATCAAGATTATTAATTATCCCAGATGTACTATAGTTTTCAAATCCTAATATCCTAATAGTTTTGAAAATATTTAGCAAAAACTGGGAATTACATGGGGCTTACACTCAACAAGCTCAAAATAATAAGTATATTTTCTCAATTTACAGGGTCTTACAACGGTTTTTTCTCTTCGCCTTACTACCCCCACTCTAATATATACTTATTATCAAGCATGAATGCCCATCACGCCAAATGCTTAATATAACCAAAACATTTTGAAGATATTATAACTAGAATAAAATATTCATCTGTGATAATCAGAATCTTTTAGAACTAGAAAGAACAAGATATAAATAAGTTTAGCCAATCTTGGCTTTGATACCAAAATTACGAAAAGATTTATAAGCAAGAAAGCAATTAAAAGCGACTTGAAAAATAAGAATAAAGTTTACATTTGAAAACTTCAAATTTTTTTAAAGAGGGAAATATTACAAGAGAGAGAGACAAGTGGTTCTAAAACCTGCTCTTACAAATGAAACTACAAACCTATATATAGACAAAATCTGGACTTGAAAACTGAATTTGAAACCTAATCTACAACGGATTCAAAACATTAGGAATCCAGAAATAAAAGACAAATAATAATTACAAATGACCGACAAGTTAAAGTGTGTGGCCTAAAAAGTCAAAAAAGCAAAAGTAAAAGGGGACCCACACATAATGATCCAAAATAAAAAAGACAGTGGCCAACATGTTTGCCACTAGGTCACATCTGACTTAAAAGAGAATATATCCTTCGAAGGTGGCTGACGTGATTTTGACCTAAAGTTGACTTCATGTCGCCTTCTTCTTGCCTTTGTCCTTCACAATTTTAGACTTAGTGCATTGGATGGTTGCAACCCAATTTTCCTTCATTACCTGTTTATACAGGTCTTCTTCATCCTCCGATGGTTGGCTGTCCGGCAGGTATTCTTCATCAGAAGTAATTGACATCTTCAAAGATTTGGAGATGTCTCCAAATGTATTGCAGAATTAGTCCTTCATGTACTGCATACATTTGACCATAATTTCTTCTGGTGTGAGAGAAGGATATTTCTTCTCGAAATAGGACTTGATTTCTTTGAAATTATTCATATGAGGGATTATTTTCCCTGAACTTGTTTCAGACTGGTGTTGAAAATATTCTTCAATTTTGGCCTTGATTTTTTGAATAATTTTGTCCACTGGCCATTTTAACCACCATCTATAATGGAAAGTTTGAACCAAATATAGAATCTCTAATTTATTTTCAGAGATATCTATCCCCATTTCCATATCCAAGGAATAGTAAATTCAGCATAATAATACATTATGCATTTTCCAACCATTATTTGGCTAGATTTACTGAGAACTGGATGATTCTCAATCCAAGAAGTATATTGGTCTTCGATTTCTTCTGGTAATAAGTCCAATCTGTGATCAAACTTACTCCACCAGTTGTAAAACCATAATGGAATAGTTTTAGTTTTCGTAAAAAATTCTTTACTAAATTGGAAAAACCAAGAATGCCTCTTCTATGGATTTTCGTAATAGAAAGTATTTTTCCATGCATCAATATAATCAAAATAATTATATTGATATACTTGACCATCAGGTGTGTTGGCCAATTTATTATTGACTATTCTACTTTTGAATGGATCCATTCCCGAGTCAACTAAATTCAAAACTTTGATTCCAGCACATTTACTATAATCAATTATGCCAAATAAGGTATTATTGTCGTGATAAATATACCTTATTTTGGCTGATCCCGTACTCTCCAATATGGTTGAGTAAAACATCCGGGGTTTTTATTCCCTGGCTGTAAGGGACCTTTGTGCCAGATATTTCTGCATGATGTATTTTGGATCATGTATCCATCCCAAATCCTCCAACTCAATTGTTAGGATTTTCTCCTGAATTTGGCTAGTAAAATGTACCAGCTCTATGCTAACCAAATCTTTCATGGTTAGCTGTTCCTTTTCTGGAGCTTTTTCTCCAAAAGTTGAACCTTTCTTCCCCCAGTATTCCTTGAGGTCAGTCATTTTCCTAGGCTGATGAGGACTCCGTTGATCCTCTTCCTTCTCGTCCTCTGTACTTATTCATTTTCTTTTCTCTGGGAACATCTTTAGAAAGTACCCTATAGAAATTCATGAGTAAGGAAATCAGGTAGTGAATTATATTCTCCTTTAATGTATTCGATATCAAAATCAAATACAGATAATTGTGCTTGCCATCTAGCAAATATTTGCTTGGATACTAGATTTTTAACATTTTTTACAATGATTTGTTTGGCAGCATTGCAATCAATTCTTAATAAGAATTTTTGGTTTAACAAATCATCATGCATTTTATTAATGCATTTAACAATAGAAAGCATTTCTTTCTTAATTGTTGAATACTTCCTTTAGGTATCATTCCATCTACTCGAAGTATATCATACTAATTCCTCAAGGTTGCTAACAGGATTCCTTTGTTTAAGGATTCCTCCATAACCTATATCTGAGGCATCAGTTTCCACAATCTTATAGAAAAGTGGGTTTTCTAGTTTTAAGCATGGTAAATATTTACCCTTTGTTTTATCTTTCTGACTACAGCAGTATGGCTGTCAGTCCAAAAACTAGATTTCTTTTTTTTAATCTAGCATATAGAATAACAGTATCTTCTACCAAATTCTTATAATAGGAAGAAATATAATTAAGACTTCGTAAAAATCTCTATAACTGCTTTATATCAGTTATCTTATTTGGGAATTTAGAAGCAAATTCTATACTTCTTTCTACTGGGATTATTTCCCCCCAGAAATGTTATGTCCTAAAAATCTGACAATGGTCTGAAAGATTTTCATTTTAGAAGTAGAAATTACTAGCTGATTTGTTAGTATTAAATATTTAAACACTCTAAGATGTTTAAAGTGTTGATCAATATCTTGAGAAAATACCAAGATATCATTTTCAGGGAAATTAATTTCTTCAACTTTTAAAAGCTTATTGTTAGCCATTTTAGTAGTTGTTAAATTTGTTTCAAATTGTGAACTTATTTGTTTCACTTTAGGACATAGAGTATTCATTACTCTATAATAGATCCTATAGACTATTGCTATAGTTTTCCCTGGTAAGAAATTATAACCATGAGTCTGTACTTTAAGACTTATTGCCTTATTATATTTCTTCCTATTATAAGAGTTTACTGCTATTTGTTTATGCTAGATTAAAAAAGAAATCTAGTCCTTGGACTGACAGCCATACTGTTGTAGTCAGAAAGATAAAACAAAGGGTAAAATATTTACCAAACTTAAAATTAGCAAACCCACTTTTCTATAAGATTGTGGAAACTGATGCCTCAAATATTGGTTATGGAGGAATCCTTAAACAAAAGAATCCTATTAGCAACCTTGAGGAATTAGTATACTTCGGGTAAATGGAATGATACATAGAAGAAGTATTCAACAATTAAGAAAGAAATGCTTTCTATTGTTAAATTCATTAATAAAATGCATGATGATTTGTTAAACCAAAAATTCTCATTAAGAATTGATTGCAGTGCTGCCAAACAAATCATTGAAAAAGATGTTAAAAATTTAGTATCTAAGCAAATGTTTGCTGGATGGCAAGCACAATTATCTGTATTTGATTTTGATATTGAATACATTAAAGGTGAATATAATTCACTACCTGATTTCCTAATTCGTGAATTTCCGCAAGGTATATGACTAAAGATGTTCCCAGAGAAAAAGAAAAAGAAAAAGAATAAATACAGAGGACGAGGAGGAAGAGGATCAAAGGAATCCTCACCTGCCCGAGGAGGCAGAGGAAGGGGGCGAAATGCGATCCTACCCAGGAAAATGACCGACCTCAAGGAATACTTGGGGAAGAAGGGTTCAATTTTTGGAGAAAAAGCTCTAAAAAAGGAATAGCTAACCCTGAAAGATTTGGTTAGGATAGAGATGGTACATATTATTGGCCCAATTCAGGAAAAAATCCTACCAATTTCCAGAATACATCATGCAAAAATATCTGGCACAAAGGTCCTAAACAACCGGGGAATACTCTCTCTTGTAAACTTTCTCTAAATAATGCTTCAACAACTTGTTACTCAGAAAGGGTATATTAAGATCATTATCTTAATAAACCAAGAATATATTGTTCCTAATCTTACTGCCTTAGTAGATAGTGGGGCAGAGATGAACTGTATTAATGAAGGAATAATACTCAGTATTTTGAGAAGGGAGTTCAGAGCCAAACTTGGGCTATGTCCTAAAAGTAGAGGCTGTATTAGGGCAGAGGCTTGAAAGACACAAAAGGAGTTTCTATCAAGGTTTAACATCCAAAATGGATGGAAAGATAGTTTTTAGTATGTTTTGATGGTTGGAAAGTAAAAACCAAAATAATAAAAGTTTGAGGACAAAAGACAGATTTTTTTGAAAGTTGAATAGAGTCCGACTCTTTTTTATCCAACTTTGTATATTAGTAAAATTTAAAAATAAAAATTGGAGTTCAACAAGAGACCTATATTGGAAAAAAAAGAAAAAAAAACACTAAAATCAAATTCTCAAAAGTACTCACTTTCACTAATAATAATATAATAATAATGGTAACGGGCTCTTCTTATTCGTATATATTTGAGTTGAGTCGCCCTGGCATTCAGCGTCTCTCCAATCCATCACGCTTCCATTTCCTTCTCCCCTTTTCTGTACTCAATTCACGCCCTCAACTACCGCCGATGAAATCATAAAACCACAGCTGTCCAGATATATCTCTACAGTGAAGCCAAGAATTGTTCTTTCAATCTTTTGTTTCCTTTCTTAAGTCAAACGGCTTTTGCAAGTAAGTGGTTTGTTTATTTATTTTCTTTCCATAAACCCTAATTTAATTGGTTTGTCATCTAATATCTTTTGGTTTTTTAAATAGGAAATTGTGGAAGAATAAATTAAGATCAATTCGGCTAAATTAAATGGCTATGGCTGCGCCCAATCAGCTGAATATTAGTGAGCCTCCGACTTGGGGTTCCAGAACTGTCGATTGCTTTGAGAAATTGGAGCAGATTGGTGAAGGCACTTATGGGTCAGTATAGTTCCCTCTGTTGTTTGTTTGATTGTATGGTTAGAAAATATTTCTTTTCTTCTAAATTTCATGTGTTAGGACGATATTCTTGCTCATTAATTTGCTGTTTATGTTTCTTCTCAACTTGGTTTATATGTAGAATCTGTGCTTAGCTCATCAGACTTTGAACTTGATGAGTTGAGAGTAATGGTAGAAAGAAAGAAGAAATCCCATGGGCAATGTGCAGAGCATTGATATTTGAACTTGAAAGAATTAATCTTTATTAGATTAGTGATTGAGTAGCCGGAGGTTTGTTAGTAATGCTGGTTTCGTTAGTCCTGATCTGATGCTTGTATTGTTCTTGACTAACAATTAGCATTGTGGGATCAGAAATGGCTCCAAGTACTACTGTACTAGTACCTATGATAGTAGTGATCTTATACTGTAATCATGCTGCTTTTGTAGGTTTTTAAATGAGTGTTACACTAAATGCCATCTTTACTTTTTATATGACATTTTGTCCATGAAATTACATGATGTCATGTATGGGATACCCATTGGTTGTGGTCAGATAAAACTAGGTGGTTTGACTTTGCAGGGTTAGGAGAAAAGTTCAAAAAAAATAAAGACTTCTTAGCTGTTTAGAAAAAAGAGAAAGAAAAGCATGACAAAAAATGGGAAAGAAAGCATGAGTAAGTGAGAGACTATTGATATGTATATACCATTTCATTAGCAAATTTGCATCTGTTAATTTCCATTAATTAAACTGAAGATAAGTTGCAACTATAGCCATGCTTTCCATATTTCTAACATGGAGATACCTTAATTGAAGAGAAGCATTGAATTTGGTCATTATTGTAGTGAAGGACTGAATTTGTGGTATACTTGGTACATAGAAGTCGTGATTGTGGAGTCATGATCTGGCCCTTTCTGATTCTTCTTTGTACATGCAGTCAAGTTTATATGGCTAGAGAAATCAGAACAGGGGAAATTGTGGCTTTGAAAAAGATAAGGATGGACAATGAAAGGGAAGGGGTAAGCTCCCACTGCTGCTCTTTTTTCTTTTGTAAATTATTATCTGTGGAAGTATTCTAATTTTTGTTCAAATATTGTTTGGAAAACCAAAAATCTAAGGTTCATATTTTTAATTTAAAGTTTCACACATTAACTAATTTACTAACTACAGTTTTATTCTCTGTTAATATATCAAACATATTAGGATCCATCTAACACCGGATCATCTATCCAACCCAATAAATCCTATCCAAATAGTTTTTTTCTTTTTACTTTTCCATGTGAGTACAAATTCAGAAATTAAGATATTGTCTAAGTATAACATCTAAGTTTCATTTTATATTGTTTTTATTTAGTCCTTTTTTGTGTGTGTTTTTGCAGTTTCCCATAACTGCTATACGTGAGATTAAAATTTTAAAGAAGCTGCACCATGAGAATGTTATACAGCTGAAAGAAATTGTTACATCTCCAGGCAAGTTCTGAATGTTGTTCGTTGTTCTGCATATCATTCTTGATATTTAAATTTTGTTAATGGAGATTTTGTGTATTAGGGTGTACATTTTTAAGTGGAGTTGATGGTGAAAAGATAGTTATCTTCTTTACCAGTTGCTATCCTTCGACTGTTGTTCCTTATTTTGTACACTTATGGAGCCTGAGGTTTTCATTGGTATTATCCAGGTCCAGAGAAAGATGAGCAGGGAAGACCAGGCAAGTGCTTTGATCTGCAATTTTAACTTCAACATGAATGAGATTAGAACTGAATCTGACTACATACTTTATACTAAACATGTATTTTATTTTTTCTGTGAATGTCATGGTTGACTCAAAAATATTTTGCATTTTGTAATATCATTTCTTAGCCACATTTAATTGGCCTTCAGATGGTAACAAGTACAAAGGTGGAATCTATATGGTCTTTGAGTACATGGATCATGATTTGACTGGTCTTGCTGATCGTCCTGGAATGAGATTTTCAGTTCCACAGATTAAGGTAATAATCTAGCACAAAATGCGAATAGATATTGACTTAACCAAATCTGGAAGGGAATCTGATTTTGACAAGAGGAAAGAGGATGTTTGATGTCACTCTCTTTTCCATTTCTAGTGCTATATGAGACAGCTTTTGACAGGGCTTCACTACTGTCATGTAAATCAAGTTCTGCATCGTGATATAAAAGGTCTAATTTTGGATCATATACTGATGTGTGGTTTATGTTTGTGCTCTATTTGGCTGAGTTGACATGTCTTTTTGTATTCTTTATAGGTTCTAATCTTCTGATTGACAATGATGGAAATTTGAAGCTTGCTGATTTTGGCCTTGCACGTTCTTTTTCAAATGAGCATAATGCAAATCTTACAAATCGAGTGATTACCTTATGGTATAGGTAAGCTTCTCCTGGCTTTTGTCTTCTCCATACAGTTTATATTGTGAAGTTAGTAATTTGCAATATGGCTTTATGGTCTTGGCTTAAACAACTTCTTGTTGCTAGTTCTAACTAACTGATTTAATTTTGCAGACCACCAGAATTGCTGCTAGGAGCCACTAAATATGGTCCAGCTGTTGATATGTGGTCTGTCGGTTGTATTTTTGCGGAGCTTTTGCACGGAAAACCAATCTTTCCTGGGAAGGATGAGGTAGCTGATGTTTTTGTTGGTTAAGTGTACTAAAAAATCATTCGAAAATTTTGACCATGTAAGTTTTGTTTTGGTCTGAATATTGACATGTGCTTTGATTTGATATCATTCTAATTCTAACTTTACGAAATATCAAAACAGAATCTAAAATGAAATACTAGAATATGTAATTCTGGCAAAGATCTGGCAAGAGAACTTTTATCAGCTGTTTGTTGCTGAAGAACTTTTCCATGGTGATTTTGGGGCTTACCTCTCTAATATTTTTAAGTAATATAATAGGGATTTTTGATAAGTGTGATAATGAAACATAGGAGATTATCTTGTAGAGTTTTAGTTCTGAATGCCAGCCTGTTAATACGTGAGAAATATGTCCGCATACCTGTATTTATATTGATTACCATGAAAAAAGATTAATGTGAGAAGTAATAGGATATTTTTCCTTGTTTTCTATGTTGTTTCATTGAAAGGATGTGGTCACATCTAATGAAGAATCATGCCGTATCTTGCCACTTCTACACCATTTCATCCTCAATTTTGACTTGGATAAGAGATTGATGATGATTTAGCAAAGTCAAGATATTTTTCACCAGTCACAACCAAGTGGAAAAGAATGGTGTTGTATGAAACGATTTACGACTGAAGTAATAGACAAACTTCCTTCTTGTGCTTTATAGCTTGCCATGTCTGTTACCGTATATAATTGATTAGCTTTGAATTCTTTCTTGTGGTAGTGAAATTTGATATTGAGTGCTTGGTTGTTAGCTGAATGCATTTATGATAATGATGACATTTTTATCTCCCATTTTCAACTGTTCAAATTTTAAGAGTGCAGAATTATGAATCTAGGTTTAATTTCACTAAACCTTGTTGCAAGCTCCTTGTGAGGTTAATCTGGTCCTGTTCTCTTCTGTTTTCCTCTTATGAAATGAAAAATTTTGTTACCAGCCAGAGCAGTTGAACAAAATCTTTGAGTTATGTGGGTCTCCTGATGAAAACAATTGGCCTGGAGTATCAAAAGTACCCTGGTATAACAATTTCAAACCATCAAGACCAATGAGAAGACGTCTCAAGGAGGTTTTCAGACAGTAAGTTAACTGTACATCTGATATGTGTGTGAAATTTATGATTTGCCTGAATCTTGAATCTTGTTTCTCATTCTTTGGCATGGTCCAATCATGACAGCTTTGATCACCATGCTCTGGAATTGCTTGAGAAGATGCTGACTCTTGATCCATCACAGGTATCAAAATTAACTATTCTTGATTCCTTTCAAGATTATTTAATCATCCAGAAAACTTGGTTCTTTACTTTTTTGGTTGCATATAGATTAATCTTTGATTTTTTGTTGGAATGGGTGAGGGCAGTGATTGCTGATGATGACCTTGATTATCTTATATATATATACAATATACTGGGAGCAGGTTCTGTCATGTTACAGAAATAGAAATGTTCATAGTCCGTTGAGGGGCCATTTTGCTGTGTGATCCATATGTTAGACATACTGAGAACGTTTTCTCTGCCACTCCCACCATTCGCCACCTATGCAGCAAAACCAAAACAATCAAGCTTATTATATGATGCTTGCATGTATTTACTTGTAATGATTCTCACATTATACCTACAAATACATGGGAGGACATTTTTGACATGATATGGATGAAATGTGTGCAAAATAACAATAAGAACACCTGTTCAGTTGTAATACTAGTAAAATGGAGGGGGACAGTAATTAGTACGATTTAGCTTTCTCATTCTGATCTTTCGGGTCGGTTGTATATAACCTAACCATTCAGGAAAATTATCATGGACCATGCAGACTCTTAAATGGGACTGATCACAAAAGAATAAGAGATTATTTTGTAGCATTATCTACTTCTATGCTTCAAAGAGCCTTCCTAATGCAAACCTGTGCTAATGCACCGTTAGGTTTATGTTATTGATCTCCATTTTAGCACTGAACTACCTTTTTGGGGGGTAAATGCAGAGAATATCAGCCAAGGATGCCCTAGATGCTGAGTATTTCTGGACTGATCCATTACCTTGTGATCCTAAGAGGTATAATTTTCATTCCTTGTTCGTTAATAAAATAAAATCCATGTTATTACCGTAGTATGCTGGTGGCATCTTGCTATTTGTTTCCTAAGCTGAATGAAGTAATTGATCAGTTTACCGAAATACGAATCTTCTCATGAGTTTCAAACCAAGAAAAAGCGTCAGCAGCAACGGCAACATGAAGAGACAACCAAGCGCCAGAAATTGCAGCAGCATGGTCGAGTTCCACCACATCAACAGTCTGGCCAAGGACATACTCAGATGCGTCCAGGACAAAACCCACCTGTCCATGGATCTCAGAACCAAGTCGTTGGAGGCCCTAGTCATCATTATGGCAAGCCACGAGGACCTTCAGGTGGGCCCGGTAGATATCCTCAGGGTGGAAACCCCTCAGGAGGATACAACCATCCAAATCGTGGCCAAGGAGGTGGAGGTTATGGCAATGGTCCATATCCACCCCAAGGTCGAGGTGCTCCATATGGCTCAAGTAACATGTCAGGGCCAGGCCCCAGGGGAGGCGGGGGTGGTAATTATGGAGCAGGTGGCCCTAATTTTCCTCACGGTGGTGGTCAATATGGGGCTTCTGGTGCAGGCCGGGGCTCAAATATGATGTCTGGAAACCGCAATCAACAATACAATTGGCAGCAATAAGATGCCTTCTACATACCCACATTAATATGTGAAACCTTGAGTTAGGGGCAGTTTTCCATTTATTTAAACTGAGAGAGTGTATTGTAAAAGAGAAGCAAAATAACAAGATTTGCACCCTGTTCTCCAATTTTAAGCTTATGCAATGCTCAGATCTGAATGTTATAAAGTGTAATCATCTTTGGTTAAAAAAAACTTGATGGATTTTAAAGCAGATTTTACTGCTAGAGATTTTGAGTTGAATGGAGACATCTTTTTAGAAGTATTAAGACATTTAATTTTGGATGGAGGGAGAAATAATTTTGCTTCTCCATGATGCAAAAATTGTTATGAATATCTTGTCAACAAACCTAACTGTAAGCACATCATGGACCTTATTTTCTCGAGACAGCACAAAAACTCAAAAAGAAAACAAACATTTTAAGCACTCAAAACTTAATGATAGGTGATACTGTTGATCTGAAAACAATTAGAATATGTTTGGAAATGTTTTAAGGCAAAATGACCTAAATAGTCCTATAACTTTTATTTCTTGGCCACATTGATCTAATTTTTTTTTTTTCTGCCATTATGGATCTTTTAACTTTTTATGGGGCAACCTTAAAGGTCCATTTCATCTGAAAAGTACATTTTTCGATCATTTTTACTGAAAATATATTTTATTATTGTTGTTTTTTAATCAAAGTTAACAAATTCAATATTCCATTGTTCACCTTCTTCGCTACGCAAAACATCGTCCTTTTCACTCCCCATCTTTCTATCAATTGGGGAAATGAGGACAATCTTGACACGGATTAATTATCTAAAAATTATATTTTTCGGTCCCAAACTGTTGTATTCCAGCAAAGAAAAACAAAAACAAAAATAGGAGATTTGCTCAAGATTATGCTCCAAATCAACATTGAAAATACTCCTCCATCCATCATTAGCTTGGCAATGAGATCGAGTAGGCCATCCGCTATGCTGGCAAACTATAAGTCTATTGCTCGAGTCGGATTCTTCGAAAACAACAATATCCCTTTGCATAGCATGAAACTCACCACCCCAGGATTGAGACCCATATGACGCAACTGCAATATATTTCCCGCTTTGAGAAACTGTTGGATTGTAAACGACAAAATTAGGCGATGTCAATCAGTTAACATCTAGCTGGGTTGAATACAAAGCTGATCAACTCTTGAACAGCTTATTTGGTTCTTCATGAGCTAAGATAAAATATAGAAGTCGACAGTCATGGAAAAGGCTCTTAGATGGAGAAGGAAGTTGCTCTGATTTGCTTACTCTAGGTCCAATTAAGTATATTTTTGATGAACCCAATCTCTCCAGGGGTAAACCAGGTTCTCTTCTTCAGCCACAAATTGATCATTGAAGTTGAGAGAGATGCCATCAACTGTTTCTTCGTTGCCTTTTAGAAGCTATCAAAGTCATCTAAGATTACGGGGAGTTTTGCGAAGAAAATATCAAACCCATATTGACTCCTCTCAATAACGGAGAAGACAATCGTTCCAATTGGATCCATGACTAAATCTACAAATCTCTTACTCTAGTGTGGAGAGTGCTGGCGAATTTGGTCTAGTTAATAACTTAATAGGACAATGCTGGCGAAGAGGTGATTTTCTTCTTGTTTATGATTTCATGACCAACTGGCAAAAAGAGAGGGAGCAAAGAGGAAGTTGTTTTGTGTGAAAAAGAAGGTGACTAGTGGATTATCAAATTTGCCTCATTTTGATTAAAAAATAAAAATAATAAAAGATATATATTTTCCCTCAAAAATGATTGAAAAATGTACTTTTTAGGTGAAATGGACTTATAAGGTTATCCCTTAAAAAGTTAAAGGATTCTCAATGATAAAAAAAAAAAAAACACAAAAAGATTTGGATCTGTATAGCCAAGAAATATAAGTTATAGGACTATTTAGGCCATTTTGCCATGTTTTAATGCTTTTATCTTGTATGAATTCAATATATTTGTGCTATATTTTACTTTCATACACTTCGTTATTTGCTTTTGATATATACATGTATATATATATATATATATATATATATATATATATATATATATGTGTGTGTGTGTGTGTGTGTGTGTATATGCATATATATATGGACAAAATGACTTATTTCATCCCCAAACATTACATTGCATTTATAACTAATTAAAACCTTCTTTTATCTTTTATTTTAGATCCCTTTTCCAGGCTATATGCCCTATCAAGAATCTTTACAAGTTTCCAATGTACCTCATTGTAGAGGATACCACACAAGGTCTTAATAAGGCTTTCTCTCGTCTTAAAACATCATTTGCAATGGCCTTGTTAAGAGCGGTTCACGATTATTCTAACCGTTTCTTTTTTAAAGATGACGTCATTACTTGAGAATTCAATTGGTCAGGATTTCGAGCATCTTTGTATTTCGGTTTTAGTAGAGGATCAGAGCAATAAATACTTGATATTCCTTTCATTTGAGACATTTTTTAAGCTCTACTGATTGAGAAAATTGGTTGTGAAATGTGAGTAGTAATGATAATAGTGTTTTACTTATGTTGACTGAGAAAATGAAGTTATCATTGATTTAATTTGAAGATATTGTTTTAGGTTAAAAGGATTCATATGGCAGGTTAGAAAATTTTGAGATAAAAAAATATTAAAGAAGAAGAGGGACTTAAGTGGCTAAAAATGAAAAAAATTGGGATGAAAAAGGCAATCTTGTTTTTCTTTTTTGGAAAAGATTATGTTTTACCCGTTTTGCCCCTCTTAAATTTACCAACTGATGGATATCAAGGATCATTCATATCATTAATGGAATCATCAACGAAGTCATTTATGGAGGAGTTCAATAAAGAGAAGATTCATGAAAGAAAAGTTGTTTATAAAGGCCTTCATTTCAAATTTGAGAGATTATGGAAGTTTTCAAGTCATGACTTTGCTATGAATAAACCAAATGATAACTTGAAGAATATGTACAATAACTTGTATTTCAAATACAAGTATGAAGTTTCAAGCATTAAGAAGGTATTGAGGACATTGGCATTGAAGCAAATCAAAGAAGAACAGTTTATTACTGATGCCAAGACTAGAGGAATTAACCATGAGGAATGGAAGCATAAGTACAAAGATTTGTATTTCAAGTTCAAACTTGAAGAAAGGAAGAAGAAACCTATCTTGATACAACCACAATCATGTCATTTCAATCCAAAGAGCTTGTATCAAAGAAGCATGAAGAAAGGAAGCAAAACAAGCAAGAAATGGAAAAATCCCAGAAGGCATTCAGCAATCCACTCAGCACCGATGGTCCCAATTTGGTCCCTCAACTTTTGGTTTGGTCCCTCAATTTCCAGTTTGGTCACTAATGCGATCTTAGCCTAATTTGGAAGGTTTGATTAGATTTTTATTGACTTTTCTTGCTCATTTGACCTATTTTAAAAGGTTATCATGGTCGTTTTACCATTATAAGGATTAGATTAGGACTTTTTAATTGTTAGATTATAAATAGTTCTTTTATTTGTAATTCCTACAACTTTTACCATAACAAACAATTAAACTCTTTTGAGTGTTTCTTTTAAAGATCAAACACCATCTTTTTGTGTGTTCTTATGAGCTTTTCTTAGAGTTCTTAGATGATTACATTTAGGGCAATCAATTACTATGAGTTAAGATATTGATTAATCTATGAAATCAAGAGATTGATTGTTTTATATTTCCTATAAAGATCAATCTAATTAGCCTTAAACCTTATGATGAGTCTAACTATTTTATTGAAGGATTTTGAAGAACATGAGCCAAAAAACCTTCATCTATTCAAGATCACATCATCTGACTTGATGTGAAAATACCCTTTTCATACTTAAAGGACCTACACAACACCATCATAAATATCATTTTTAATGGCAATTATATAATTGCTTTTAATTTAAATTTTCATATGATCATTATAATAGCATTTAATTAATTGAAATTAATTTTTGACATTTAATGGCAATTCTTAAGAATTGTCGTAAACGACCTCTTACAATCATGAAATCCATAAATTTATGCTTCTATTTCGGTTGGCAAAAATAAAAGAAGAAACGTTAGGGCAGAGACCAAAGGATTCCTCATTCCTCGTTGAACGGAAGCTGTCGTACCTTCTTTCAATTCGGAACCAAATTCGTCTTCGACTCATCCTTTCAATTCCTAAATGTGATTCATCAAACAATTACAGTCCAACTCGCAATTGTAGTTATCGGATTCTTCGGAGAACGAGGGGTGAGTGTGCGAAGGTCGAGGCTTATCCAGAAGATGCAGTTTCTTCGCAAGGTGACGTTTAATTTAAAAGATGTAGTTTCAACATCTAAGGCTTAGGGTGTTTTTTTATTTTTATTTTTATTTTTTTTTATCAGTTCAGATATCTTTTAAGTTTTAGTCACCGGTGTCTGATTTGTTGATTTTTTGCTTTCACTTATTGAAATTTGCATCTCTTTCAGCTAAGGATTCCGGTAAGGATTCTGATTTATTCAAAACTCCAACTTTTATCAAGGATGTGAGATGTTCAGAAAACCTAAAGCCTTGGATTGAAAGGGATTAGATGGCCAGGGACCTCTTTTAATCCTCCAGATAGTCTTCAATTCATGGAGTGGAAGGGCTGAGCATGGTAGTCGTCTGGTTCCCTTCATGGTAAAGGACATTTCGATTCCTGAGTTTCTGCAATTATTTTCTGTTTGTTGAATTTTGCTAGTAATATGGTCTGGACCTAGGTGTTTTATTTGACTTAAATCTCCCATGTGGAGTCTTTGGTCGGACAAAGCAAGTGAATTATTGTTGCTGCATTATTTTCACATATCTAGCCCCCCAAGTGAGTTTGTGGTTTAGGCAGAAGCAGGGGGAACATACATGTCAGTAAGCAGAGGAAATGTTTAAGTGGTTACTCTCATGTTGAGGTTCTTCTATCTGCATTTGACTTTATAGGTAATAGATGAGTGAATTCCATGTTACATGTATGGCATTAGTGGTTTCATTACGTATATGGGATTCTGCAGTTATATTACCTTACCAAAAGATGACTCATTTCTGGAAATAGTAAATTCATGATGTAATTACTGTCATTTTGCACATATGTATGTAGTAGTTTCATACTAAGCCAAAAAAAGAATCATATAACCTTTTCTACTCTCATCTCATATCACAGAATGACCAGTGAAGGCTTCCATGAGACACCAGTGACATAAACTCATCTCTCTCAAGCAATCCTGCTGTTTTCCTATGAATAAATCCTTCCAGTTGGAGTCCTCAAAATTTCTTCAGTTTTCCTTCTTTTAACCAAAATTTTTGCTGGGTATACCACACATCAGATAGTTTCCCAGAAAATGAGTGAACTAAATTTATAAAAGAATCCAGCATGCACCCAAGAAGCTTTGGCATTCTAAATTTCACAATGGCTTTATTACTAATAACTTCAGTACCAATAGAAGTTAATGGTAACCTAGATAAAAATCCTAAGTCAAATAATTATTGGCACTGTATTTTCCTATCTCCTTTTCTCTGTTTCTGATCGATACAAGCACACTGCAGAACACTGGTACTTAATTTTTCTTGAAATATATATAGCATTGAACCTGGATAATAATATTGTTGCACAGTAACTAATTGAAAACTAATGTTTCCGTCTTCTTTATTTGGGTTGATTTTTACTTATATTTCATAATATGCAGGGGCCTCCAACTGTGTTCTTTTGTTTCATCTAAGCACAAGAAAGGCCAAACGAATAGAAGAAAAGATTGCAGGTCAATGGGGGAACTACAAATGTAAAAGGGTAAGTAAGAAAATTTTGTCTTAGTGTTTGGTCAATTTATTTAAAAACTTTGTTCATAACTATCTCCCAAAATTGGATCTTATGAAGCTTGAGTCTTAGGAAAAAAAAAATCCCAGTTAATGCTGTCAGGTTTTCAAAACATTTTGCCTGTGGTACTTGAAGCATAGATCCGTCGAGAGAGCATTCCATTTGCATTCTGCTTAAAATTATTTGTCTTTCCTTCACATCATCTCATGATTTTTCTTCTTTTGTTTCTCAATATTGATATGCTCTTAGTTCTCTTAAAAATTTGAATTTTTTTTTATGATCTACTTAATATATTTTATGCTTAACTTTTTATAAACTTTGGCAGATATTTTGGTGTGTTGATGGCATATGGCAGCTTTCTTGAAGTAAGAATATCTAACACTTGTATCTAAAAGGCCTGGTTTATGTTGTGTTTATAAATCAAAATTTTAATTTCGATCATTATATGACTAGTTTCTAAAGGAATTCAACCCTACTTGGGTGCTTCTGCTAATTGGGTCCTGGCCGCGCTTGCTTGTTGCATCCCTGAAGTAAGAGAGTCTTCTTAATACCTCTTCTATAATGGATTCCTTGCAACAGGTTTTTTGTTTGACTGATGAACTTCTTCTTCAGGAACTGTGTGCTGATATTTATTCTTCTCCAATGAAAGCATCATCAATGCAAGACATGGGACATGTTTCATGCTATCCTGTGCGGGTGTCAGCTGCAGGAGCAATTGTTCAGCTTGTGGAAGTAAGTTCAGACTGCAAGAATGAATTTCAGTTCGTACTGTACATTCTGGTAAAATAAGGTGTTATTTGCAACTTTTGGCAGAATGAATACATGCCACCAGACTGGCTACCCCTTCTTCAAGTAGTTTGTAGGATTAGTGATGAAGAAGAATCTGCAGTTATGTTTCAGCTGCTTGGTAACCTGGTGGTGGCTACAAACGAAAGTGTAGCACCTCATATCCCACATATTATTTCTTTATTAGTTGAAACAATTGCTTGCTACTCCTACAATTTTGTTAAGATGTTATCGTTTGCTTTTTATACTGTCAATAAATCTCCTAAAGGCTACTTTCAAGGAGATTGTACTTTCACATGACATTAATTTTGAGAAGCTTGGATACTTATATGGTCCGAGCATGAGGAAGATCATTGATTCTAGTGCCTTGATATATATTGCCTAAAATGTTTTCATTCTCTATTTCTTTAAAAGTTCCCAAGAATTCTATAAATAGAAGTGAGCTGACTAGAAGGAAACTAGATGCAACATTAAACCTAGGGTATCAATTAGAAATATTTTTCATCAGTTCCAGTAATGGGAGATCATCACTTCCTTAGCACCAATATTATTCTGCTCTTCCTTGTTCTTTTCTTCGGTCAAATGCCCTTTGCTTGCAGCAGTTCAAATATTGTAAGTTGCATTAAGAATGAACATGAATCTCTTCTTCAGTTCAATAAAGGTTTGATTGAATTGAAGGAGAGATTATGTTGTACGTGAATCTCTTCTTCAGTTCAAATATTAGGTGTGATTGGGCATGAATTATGTGGTAATTACTTTAAGTTGGATTATTTAGTTTTAACTTTATTTTTTTGTTTTTTGCTTACATTGGTGTTTTGATTTTGCTAAGGGTTATTATGTTGCTTATTGAACCTAAAACAAGAGTTTTTTTGTCAATGTAATTTCAGAGTAACATGCTGTGATCGGTTCCAGCTTAGTTTAAAGGAAGGGCTTACAGCTTTCAGTGATCAGATAGTACTTAAGCTTGCATTGACATTAAAATCTTTTGTTTGTCTTGATATTTAACAAAAAATGGATGCTATTTGCTAGGTATTTTCATCTTATTTGGGAAGCTGTACAGTGAAGCATATTGCCAATGTTTCCAAACTACGAATCTTTCAATATCCTGAGGTCTTGATTTGGTTACTGTAGTCTTGCATCTCACTAATATTAGATGTTAATTTTTGTATATTAGGTTGTCTATTCATTATTTTTCTTATCATCAAAGATGTATATTAGTTTCTATGGAACCAGTACTCATTGTTTGACTTGTTGGTCATTTTCTTTTCATCCTGTGCGACCTCACTCTTATATCACGGTATTGAATCTCCCACGTCTTTCTTGTGTAGGTCTCTGGTGCATCAAGAGCACTATATAAATTTATGTATTCTAGGCTGAGGTTTTTTGACTTGCATATTTTGTTTTCACCTCTACTCTGAAGATGGATAACTTCTATACAAGCAAGCTTTTGCATCATTTCTGTTGAGAGAATTCTATTTCAATATCCATGCACTCGTGATGTGAAAGTTGGATTTTGTTATTTATTTGGATGTTAACATGTTTCCCTGGTTTTTTTCCTGATTTCTGTGGATACTGTGGCCCATTTTTCGTCATAAATGGCTGATCTCCAACAGAATATCCCTTTGGCTCTTAATTCGCAGTTTGTGCATGGAATAAGAAGTATACTCTCTGACACTAGTTGTGTGGTTAATATGACATTCCGAATATTGATTGTAAACTTGTTTTTATTATTATTTTTTTTATTGTAGTGAATTTTTTTTTTTAATTTAAATTTTATTTACCTTCAATGGCAATAGAAATTCCCATTAGAAAACAACATAGGGAACCATTAAAGAATATTGCTGGATATAGGGAATTTCCATTAAAGGTTTTGATTTTTAATGGCAATTAAATTGGTTTTTACCGGCCTTTAAATTTTTGCCCTGGAAGGGATTTACTGATCCTTGTACAATGATTATTGAGTAATTGCCAGTAAATGTTTTACCGGTAATTGTTATTGCCATTGAAATGATTTTTAATTGCCACTAAAGCTCATTATTGTTGTAGTGATGGCAGGTCTTAAAATGCTTAGGGATTTAAAAGGGACGAGGAAAAAAAAAAAAAGGAGAGATCTAATTGGCTAAAAATGCAATGTTTTTGGACGAATTAGGCGATTTTCCCTTGTTTTTAATTATATATTATGAGTAGTTTTCCTTTGCTGACTAGAACGTCAATGTTCTTTGCATTATTTTGATGTGGATTATCAGGTTTTTTTTTTTTTTTAAAAAAAATGATTTGGCCTTTACAATGAATTATGTCATCTAGGTTTCATCTTTATTAATTGTCTTATGAATGTTGATTGATTATCTTCGTTTATTTGCACGATTATATTAGCAGGATTTAAATAAGTCGTTAAGAATATGAAGCCATTATATATAGCATATATCGTTTGGTGTGTTTAGCTAATAAGAAATTGTATAATTGAAATTGCGCTTTAACTAATATGGTGATCATTAAATTTGAAAACTTTTATTTTATTTTTAATGTGGTTATTGAATCACAAAATTAGTCAATTTAATCATTATATTTTTCATTTTAATACATTTTAACTATTTTATGGTTGTTGATCAAATAACATTCACAAATGTAATGAATTTTCATTAATAATATCATGTAGTTTAATATGTCATTAAAATTTTCTTCATTGACTAAATTAAAGGTAAAAATTTACTCTACATCATTCAAATCATGTGTCAATAGGTCATTAGATAAAAGAAGAAATTGATGAAATGATAAAATTTTTCTTAGCCTATATAAAAAGTTTTGGTGATTATTATTTAGTCGGAGCATCCTAGAGTGGTTAAATTGTTTAAAAATGAAAAATATAATGGTTGAATTATTTAAAAATACAAAGTATAATAATCAAATTGATTGATTTTATATTTAACTAGTTAAAATGAAAAAAAAAAAATGATAATTTCATTGATTACATTGTTAGTTAAGCCATTGAAAGTACATGAAGTTACTTTGTAATACTGGATTATTTACAAGATAAGCAGGATTTAGAAACCAACCACTTAAAATTATCATTATATCGATGATTAACTTGATTGCAATTGACATAGGAATTATTATTATTGATAGCCTTAATTACTAAGTAATTTCTCTCATTAAAATTATGGAAATATCTTTATCAATTGTTTTCAATTCTTATTTCAATAACCCCCAAGCTTTTGTTGGTTGGCATTTGTCATACTTGAATGCAACTCTCCTCGGCTTTTGACCCTATTTACCATAACTCTAAAAGTTTACATAGGATGAAATCTAATTTTCCAGTGTTGCAACATACATGTTAAGCTACAAATAGTGAATATGAAGAGCAAGCCTACAAAAGGTCTCTTTTTCCTTGACTCCACTTGTTCTCGTAAAAATTGTTGCGCTTCAAATGATCAGGCTGTTGTTTCAGTTAGGGCAGTGTGAAACTTTTTGTGGATCTTGGGCAAGAATTGCTAAGGAGCCTTATAAGATATTTATTTTTTGAGTTTTTTGGGTGTAAAATTCTTTACTATAGTTTTATAATTGTGACTTTTAAAAATTTTTTTTCTTTTTTTATCTTACACTCTAACTTTTGCAAATAGAATCAAAACTTCCGCCTTTTCCACCATATCATATACCCATATTAAGTAACGGTCAAAGTTAACGATTAGTTGTTAAGAAAAAATAAATTGTTTTATAAAAAATTATTTTTTCAAATTTTATTTTTTATGAACTAAATCTTAAAAGGATAAAATAAACCCTATGAGTACTTGATTAAATTTTAATTTTTTTTTTTAAAAAAATATGACAGTAGACCATTAACTTTGACCGTTAAAAATTACTTAGAGCACTCTATAAGATGTGCTTTGTAATACTTTATAACATTT
>JAOXNR010000022.1:11457092-11479259 GCA_028571225.1 Parsonsia alboflavescens
TCTTGATTTACTTGATAATAATAAAACACGAACTATTATATGCACTATCAGAACAAGATTTCTTTTTCATTATTACTGATCTGAAATATCAGAAAACGAACAAGAATTAACCCAGAATGTGAATTCTGTTATAGTTCTGAACATATAAAAATATTTCTATCAAGAAGTATGATGCACTCAAAAAATATTCCTATCAAGTACTAGGCAAAATGCATGATGGCTTCAGTTTATATCACTAACAAGGTACCACAACCTAAACTTGGTATTATGTCACCTTTTGAAAAACTATTTGGGAACAAACCAAATGTGAGCTATTTTAAAGTCTTTGGTTGTGTGTACTTTGTGTTCATTCCTGATCATCTTTGTAGCAAGATTGACAAAAAAGTTATCAAGTGTGTTCACAGGATATGATCCAAAAAGGAAAGGATGGAGATGCATTGATCCAAGAACAAACAAAGTGCATGTATCAAGGAACGTAATATTTGATGAAACTTCTTTTTGGTGGCCAACAAGCAAAGGAATCAAATTTGAGGATAACTTGCTGCACCTTTAATTTCCAAAAAAAAAAAATGACATAAAAAACGGAAGATGTAGTTTCAGAAGTGTCACAAAGTGATGCATCGCCAGATAGGCATTAAGAGACAACAGGCCCAAGAAGATCACAAAGAATATACAAACCAAATCAAAAGTACACTTTTGCAGATGCAACATATGCAACAACAACAAAAATAGATGAACCATTCATATTTGAAGAAGCAATATGCAACAACAACTGGAAGGAAGCAATGACAGAAGAAATCTTTGCTCTAAGGTAGAATGAGACATGGGATCTTATGCCCAAGCCAAACAATATTAAGCCCATCTCATGCAACTGGGTATACAGAATTCAAAGTCAAGGCAAAAAGTGACATTGAAAGGTACAAAGCAAGGTTAGTTGCTAGAGGTTTCTCTCAAGAATATAGATGTGATTATGATGAGACTTTTAGTCCTATTGCTAAGATTACTATAGTAAGAGTTTTGATTGCACTTACTGCTTGTTTAAAGTGGAAACTATGGAAACTAGATGGAAAAAATGCTTTCCTCCATGGAGAGATTGACGAAGAAATTTTCATGGAGCAACCAAGAGGATTTGAAGATCTAGAACATCCTCAATATGTCTGCAAACTCAGAAAAGCATTATATGGGTTAATGCAAGCACCAAGAGCTTGGTTTGGGAAGATTGTAGAATTTCTTCAAGCTATTGGTTATGTCATGACTGCTGCAGACTCTAGCTTGTTTGTGAAGAATTCAAATGGATACATTGCAGTCATTTTAATTTATGTTGATGATTTGATTGTAACAAGGAAAGATAACAATAGGTGGTTGAGGTTCAAAACAGTCTTGGAGTGAGGTTTCACATGAAGGAGCTAGGAGAGTTGCACCATTTTCTTGGGTTAGAACTAGAGAAATGTGAGCAAGGAACCTTTCTCTGTCAACAAAAGTATGCAAGGGAACTTCTTTCTAAGTTTGGCATGCCTCAAAGCAATAGTTTTGCTACTCCTATGGAAGTCAACACCAAACTATGTGCAAATGATGAGGAAGAGTTCGAAAATACAGCGATTTAAGTTTAGAAGAACTTACACATTAGCGTCTTCCCTCCTAAGAAGTTTCACCGGAGTCCCAGATCCTGGAGACATCACATGAGAAGCCGAAAGCTCATCAGGGATGAGTATTTTCATATCTGTGCAAGTACTAAATTTGGGTACAAGTCTATACCATAGCACAAAAATACCAAATGCTGATATTCAATTCTGAAGTGATTGTTTTTCTAGCATAAAGAGACTTACACCTGTAACATATGCTAACTGCAACATTTACAATTTTGAATCACACCATATCAAAAATCAAGAACTCTTAATTGAACTTTATCAAATTGATTTTCCAACAAAAAATGACTATTTGTAGCAGAATACATAGTTAAGCAACCATCTTATGACATCAAAATTTTGCCAAAAACAAATCAAAACATCTACAAATGTCGTACTAAACTCCACAAACCAAACCATCCTAAATGTCAACTACCAAAATACAAATCAAATCATCACAAGATAAAATTTACTTCAAAAGAGACTTCTTGAATGCCCTCTTGGCCTCTTCACTTGGTCAATTTTTCCGAGTGTGTCCAAATACATGGCAAATCCTACACTTCCCTTTTATTATATTACTTACCTGCAATATTGCAACAAACAATGTTAGTTAAAATTCAAAATTAATATAGCTAAACTTGAGAATGGAAGAAAATTATACTATCCCTGAACTTTGAGTTGGGAATGATACTTCACCCCTCAATCTGTAGTAATCATGTTTGTTTGTTACTCAGTACCTTGCTAGAAAAATTGTTTTTTTGAACTTTTAGGAGCTTGTTTTAGTAAAGTATCATGTTTACAAGTCCTCTTGTTATGCTCAAGCTCTCCATATTTCCTACATTTGTTACCACTGCATGCCTCTACATTGGTACTCTTCAGAGAATGATTTTGAGCCCCACTTTCTGCCTCAGTACCCTTGAAAGCTTGATTTTTTGTGTTTTGAATAACCTTTACAACTTGGGACAATTCCTTTTATTATGATCAGCATTTTCACACTTGCTACATTTTTTAATTTCCCCACAACCCTGGTCATCCTGCCCTTCCCAACAGCATTAACTCTTATCTTCCCTACCCCTCTTTTCCTATTATTCTTAGGTCTTCTTGGCAACTTTAGCTTCGGTGGCGCTTGTAAAAGAGGCAATCTTGTAGGCAGCTAATTGTTAGGACCATTTATGGAGAATAAAATGTTTTCATATGCCTTCAAATAGTTCTCCATAGAGTAACAACTATCCATATAATCAAGCGGATACTTGCCAAGTATTCCAAGTACAACAATAACTTGCACACAAGGGATCCCACTAAACTCACATTTCCTACAACTTAAATTTTGATGTGCTAAGTCAATCACAAATTGTTCTTGCTTGGAATATATGCCTTACCTTATATTTACAACTTGGCACATTGTATCCCCACAATGCAAGCTGAGTAATCCTTTGGTTTTTCATTCAATTTGTCAACCATTTGAACTATCCTTGGATAGATTTTCCCATGTTATTTGGTTATCCAATCTTGTTTTGATTTCAACCTCCTCATTAAGAAACCTCTTATCCATTCAAGAAGCTCTAAAATTAGCTTATCCCTAGCTTCCATCAACTGCCAATTGAAACTCTCATTATAATTATTTAATTACATATCACACTTGATGTAAGGCCTAAAAAGAACTTTACACCAATGTCTGGGATTGTCATTCTCATTAAGTCATTTCTAGGCATCTTCATCTCGCTCTTTTATAGACTCCATTTGTGCATTGAAGCTGTTTTCATAAGTTGACTTAGCATAACTCCACAACTTAACTTTTAGAGCTTCACTAGGATGTCTTCCTAAAGTTTGCATGAAAAAGCTTGACACATAATCAGTGCTCTATCCCTGGCAATAACTCTCCCCACAGCTAGAATTAGGCCCTACAAAATACAAACAAGGTTAGTCTTTTTACACACACATATATATACATTTATCTAAATTTGATATTATAATAAGCAAAACAAATACCTTTTGTCTGTTCGACATGATGCACCAGTCCTTTGTATCATTAATTTCTGAATCTTGCTTCATTAAATTTATAAACCACTGTCATGTCTGTTTGTTTTCACCATCCACAATTGCATAGATGAAAGGAAAGACCCCGTTACTTGGGTCAATTCCCATAGCAGTTACAAGTACACCTGGATGAGATCCTTTTAAGAAGCACCCGTCCACCCCAATAATCTTTCTGCAACCATTCTTGAAGCCTTGTTTCAATACACTAAAACATGTAAAACAATTTTCCGAGTGTCCCCATTCTCGTAAATGTCAACTATAATCTTAGACCAGGGTTGGTCCTTCTTAACTTCTCATCATAATCTTCAACTTGAGTGTATTGTTCTCTATACTTTCCTTCAATCATGCCCCCCCTTACGACTACCTTTGCCTTATAAAGTACATTTCTCGAGACATTTGCATTCAGCTCTCTATGCACTCTATATTGAAACTGACTCACACACAAAATTTTCTTGGATTCGAATTCTTCTATATAGCTACTTGCTATGAATTTTTGAGATACAAGCTTATACAAGAATGTTTTTCCACACTTGTGCTTTGGTTGGATTGTTCTTACTTGGAATATCCCTCTATGCTTGATGTAATAAACATATACTTCTCAATCAAAATTTTCAGCTTTGTAAATTGCTTTAATTCTTTTGTTATCATTTTTCTTAAACTTTATTAGTCTTCCCCAAACAATTTAATGATGAGTCATAGATTTTTTGAAGTCATTTTTAGTGCCAAACTCCTGTCCACATCTAAAGATGGTGTCACTTAACTTCTTCTTGGATCTATATCTCTCAAACCTCTTTCTTTTAGGCTCATATTTATCTTCACTATTTTGTTGTATATCAAACTTGATCTCCCCTTCCCAGATATCTAATTCTGATTTTCCAGTAGAAAAATAATCTTTTTTACTGCCATTTTTGTTGTATTTGCTACCAAAGGTCATTGCATTTCTTTGGAAATTATCAGCATCAAACTTTTGGTATGTAGGAACATCTTCTTTATTAGTCTGGTCCATTCCTTCTTGGTGGGCCTGCTCAGTTGTTTTCAGTAGTTGGACCAGGTCCAATATATGTTTAGAAGCTTGTCTAATATCTTTTGCATTAACTATATCAATGTCAACATCTTCATCAGTGCCCCCAACAATCATATTTTCAGTAATGTCACCTAATACTTCCTCAATTTCATCATGTGGCTAACCCGCCCTCATCAAACAATCTCTAATCTCTATTTTACTAACAGTCTTATGCTCATCATCACTACTCAATATATAATCACTATCATAGAAATCTCCTAAGCCAGTATAAATTTCTTCTTTAGGATCTTGATTTGAATTTTTTCGTCTTGTTTCCTTCGATTTTCCATTTATTTACTTGAAATTGAAGAAGTTATTTTCTGTTTTCCCTTTTTCTTATCTTTTCCATATTCATTTTCAAATTCTTCAAGATTTGGCTCAATCTCATATGCTAAATCCACAGATCTTTTAGCTCCAACACTAGAATCAACTTTTACATCTTTGCTATTCTTTTCTATCTGATTTTTTTTGTTGCCTCTTAGAATCCCCAGGACCTGTGACAGGTACAGCTCATCTCTTGAGATCCAAAAAGAACCAAGACACTCATTTATATTCTTTGTTTAATACACTGCATTTGATGAACCAAACTCCTTTTGTTTTCTCTTAGGATTTGTTCCAATTTGCAGCTTTTCATGGGCAGCTCCAACAGACCTTTGCTAGTCACTTTCCCTCACCTTTGTCATCCATTTCATTCACTAAAGAACTAGGTACATTGTCAGACACGGTTTTATTCTTTTTCCTTTTAGAACTCATGGCAACTTGTAGCTCTTCTTGAGGAATCCAGATGGAACCAAGGTAGTCCTTAATAATCTTTACATCATTGCAACTATTACATGCATCAAATGAATGAGCAGTGTTGGCAAGTGGAAATGCAATATTACTATTTATACCTAAAGTAGATTCCAAATAAATATTCTTATTTATTCATTTGTATAACAATTTCTACCATCCCTTTTTCTTCTCCAAACTTAACTATTTGATCCACGTCTTTTTCACAGAGTATTAATCTCCATTTATAGAAATCAACACCCATTAGATCAATCTTCCAATAATACAATGAAAATGGTTCTCTGACTCCTAACTGGTATGAAATAGAATCTAGATGGCAAAGTGTATTTTCATCCCCAGAAAAATACTAAAAGTCTTCAACTTTCCCAAAATAATATTCAAACAAGGTTGGTCATAACAAATAACCTCTTCAATATGAAGCTTTGACCTGGTATATTAATTAAGAAACAAGACTCTTAGGATCATATGGTAAAGATAGGATTGTCAATTATGTATAACCAATATCCAAACAAACATCTTGGGACCACACGATAGACATCAAAGCACACAACATAATAAAAAACAAGTTATACACGACAAAAGACAAAACAAAACACGAAGGATTTATTGAAAGTCAAAAAATCTATTTAAAAATAGATATAAAGAATAAAAGATATAAAGAAACCACATTTGAACAAGAAGTGTCTTTTGTCGCATGTGAAAAGGATGAAACCCACAAAATTAGTTTTAATTTTTCAAAATCAAGAGCATCAGACTGTAATTACGTAAGAGTTCTTACTCGTATGTTTTTGACTTCCCGTTTCCTAGTCTTCATTGTGAAGTGTCTTCATTTCGATGGTTGGATACCTATTTCATCGTAAGCCACTTCGATGAACTTGTTGCTGACGATCATGAATGAAGACTAGGGATGTAAGTTTATTTGGGAATTATCCTGCTAAGTTTAATTTGCATCCAAAATGGGCTAAAAGAAACAAAACATTTTTTTGTTTTTTTTTTGAGGTGGGATTCCTGATCTGCCATGTTGATGGGTCTCTCTTGTTACTAGATGAACCCATACTAAAATTTAAAGGCCTTGTTTACATAAATCTCTTATTCTGTTGCATTTTTTTGAAGTTTTTTTTTGTGTTTTTTTTTAAAAATTAAAGTGTACGGACGATTTTAGACTTAAAAATTTCTCATAAATTTATCATATGATCAAGGCCTTCATAAAAATGGTCGAATTGGATGGTGTGGATTATTATGATTATCCGTAAATTGATATGAGACCTTAATGGTTACAAAACAATCTCAAGGATCCAATAATATTTTAATCCAAATATATGAGACAATTTTGGAGAAAAAGCCATTTTCTTTTTAGGATGTAAGAAAGAAAATACCGATATCACTCTTAATTTTCTAGAAAAACACACACCCTGCTCTGGCCGCCCACCATTAGGTCAGAACTGCCCGTCGAAAGAAAATTCATTTTGTATATTTCTTTGCGGCCCAATTGTGCACCCAAGTCACAATATAAATATTGGTATTCACATCACGATTACACCCTCTCAGTTTCCATTACGATTCGTCCACGTTCTACTCTCCTTTCAGCATTCCGATTTTCTAGGCGAGGCGGGTTGAACGCAGGTTTGTTCTCTCCTCTCTTTACTGATCCAGATTTTTTTGCTATGTTGCTTGACAATGGGTTCTTTTTAATCATTTGCTTTCTGGGGTCTATGGGTTTTTTTTCTTTTCCTTTGTTCTTTGTATTATATTACTTCGTAGATCTGTGACTGTGATACGTACTTTGTGATTTGGATTCTATACTTGTCACTTTAAAGGTTTGTTTTTTTTTTCAGATCTGTTTTGTTGTTCGTGCAATTGTTTTGTGTGGGATTAGTATTGTTCGATCTGGATGTTTGTGTATTATTCCAGATCTGAGTAGAGTTTTGTTACTCTTTAGAGAATGATTTTGTTGTCCTACTGTTCAATGGAGGTTTGGGACTCCGCAAAGTTTAGAGGAGTAATTTGAGTTCCAAGCATAGATTTGTGATTGTGGTTGAATTTTTATCAGTTACCGGATATTGGTACTGCTTATTTTTGTACCCTATTTTGTTTCTTGTCTGTGCTTTGTAAAAATACATCCTTTGCCTATCAATGGCTGATGTAGGTGATAATTCATTTGGTCGTGAATGGATGATGCTAACCAATGATTTAATTATGATAAATTGTATGAATTGTTCACTGTACATAAAATATGAATGATTTATTTGTTATACGCATGATCTAACGAAGACAGTGTCATAAAATATGAATGATTTATTTGTTATACGCATGATCTAACGAAGACAGTGTCATTCACTTATCATAACTACTTTCAACGAGCTTGGAATGGGAACCAACCTTGATATGTATGCATTTTGAATCATAAATTTCGTATTTACCTTGATTTCTGTTGTGTGGTAGGGATTCCGGTGTAAGTTTGTAATGGAAGATCAGCGCTCACATTCAACTGTGGCTCAGAAGTTAGCTAACCAGTTGCATTTGAGCACTGGCTATTCCCAGGATATTCAATCTCGGTATGGGGGCTCATACCAAAAACGGTTTGCCTATGGAAATTATTCCAACGCTGCGTTACGTTATCCCATGACACAATCTTGCTGTGCTACCCAAGATCTATCACTGGTTAAAGCAAATGCTTCACCAGTCTTTGTTCAGGCTCCAGCTGAGAAAGGACTTGCAAGCTTTGCCATTGATTTCCTTATGGGTGGAGTTTCAGCAGCTGTTTCAAAAACTGCTGCTGCTCCCATCGAGCGTGTGAAGCTTTTGATCCAGAACCAAGATGAAATGATTAAATCTGGTCGTCTTTCTGAGCCTTACAAGGGTATTGGAGATTGTTTCAAGAGAACAATTAAGGATGAGGGTTTTGGCTCCTTGTGGAGAGGAAATACAGCAAATGTCATTCGTTATTTCCCTACCCAGGTGAACCATTTTTCTTGTTCTACATACACCTCAATACTGTGGTTCTGGTTCTAATTATTATTACATGTTTTATAGGCTTTGAACTTTGCATTCAAAGACTACTTCAAGAGGCTCTTCAACTTCAAGAAGGACCGTGATGGCTACTGGAAGTGGTTTGCGGGCAATCTCGCATCAGGTGGTGCTGCTGGTGCTTCCTCTCTGCTCTTTGTCTATTCCTTGGACTATGCTAGAACTCGTCTTGCAAATGATGCCAAGGCTGCCAAGAAGGGTGGAGAGAGGCAGTTTAATGGTTTGATTGATGTCTACAAGAAGACACTGCAATCTGATGGTATTGCAGGTCTTTACCGTGGATTCAACATTTCTTGTGTGGGAATCATTGTCTACCGTGGTTTGTACTTTGGAATGTACGATTCTTTGAAGCCAGTGGTCTTGACTGGAAATTTGCAGGTTAGTGTCACCTCTCTGTGCATCCTTTGTACTAATTTTCTAGTAAGAAATTTTCTTGTGTGATTGATGACAGTAGCACAAACACTTACATTTTTCGGTGAACGGCAAGTTAACAGAATTGTTACCTTGGTTTGGCAACTTATTTTTATCTAAATGGATTGTCTCCTGAAATATTTTCCTTTTTCTTTGCCCCTTCTTTTAATTTCACCCGGTTTAGTTATAGTGCTACATGAGCAAGTAGATTAGATTAGTTGTTCGAAAACTACTGAATACATCAAAATCCCTTGCATCTTTTGGTTTCAACTACAATCCACAGGAACTTATGCATACTTGTTTCTTGGTGATTACAGGATAGTTTCTTTGCTAGCTTTGCCCTTGGTTGGCTCATCACCAACGGTGCTGGTCTAGCCTCGTACCCAATTGACACAGTTCGTAGAAGAATGATGATGACATCTGGGGAAGCTGTCAAGTACAAGAGCTCACTTGATGCCTTCTCTCAAATTTTGAAGAATGAGGGTGCGAAATCATTGTTCAAGGGTGCGGGTGCAAATATCCTTCGTGCTGTTGCAGGTGCTGGTGTGCTTGCAGGTTATGACAAGCTTCAGCTGATTGTTTTCGGAAAGAAATATGGTTCTGGTGGTGCCTAAGATCATTTTGATTCTCATAGTGATAGATGTTGATGAAAATCATTGAATTAAATTCTGTCGGAGAAATTTTTGCTCATTTTAATAACTAAGGTAGAAGAAGGGGGTGTTGCCCCAAACACTATTTTGTTCCTTGGGGGAATTTTGTTCCCATAAACCCCTGATCACCAGAGGTTTAAACTTCATCATCTCGATTTGCATTTTATTTATGAGCAAAGCTGCTCAATTTCATTATATCAGTCTCAGTCTGTCTGTTTGTGGATCTCTTTTGCCAGAATTGATTTTGAGATTTTTGATCATTCACAATTGATGTTTAAGATTTCTTGGATCATTCTCCACTGACGTTGATTGAATAAGGTTAACTTAGGATACACAAAATCCCTCGCTCAAGGTTAAAGCATACTGGGATCATTGGTGGCAATAATCTTTTTACAGCCTAGTGGACTGATATGATGCCGTGCACAAGCTGGTGGCCCTGTTCCATATCAGTTCCAATAAATAAATGTTTTAAAAAGTGAGCCTTTAAAGTTACAACTATAATTGAATAGATAATATTATAATAAAAAATAAACATTGTATTTCTTATTGATGTTTTTTTTCCCCAATAATGTAAGATACATTAATTTCATGATTTTATAATATTTAAATCAAATTTATAGATAAGATATTAATAGTTTTTTATAATTCATATTTATAAGTTTTATTTTCTAGGAATTTAAAGATGATAAGTTTTAATATGGCTAAAGCTTGAAAATTATAAGATGTTTTATTTATATATTAATATTTAATAATGATGTATATTTTAAGTAAATTTTTTGATTTTAAAATAAGTAAATGAGTAAATTTATAATTGATTGAAAAATAATTAATTATTAAAGTATATTTAAAATTTTTTTAGCTAATTTAGTATAAATTTGATCCCAATTTATGTTGTTTGAAAAATTGATCAGTTCAACATTAGATTGGTTGGTTTATTGGTCTAACTGGTCTATCCATTTCGATTTTTCATTTAGAGAACTCTTTTGATGAAAAACATTCAATATCCTCTTTCAAATTGATTTGATGACCCATTCACGATCTGATCGATTCGATCGATCAATTCAATCCGATCTGAAAAACTATGCAATAAATAACTATATGCTCCATTCAAAATTCCTTCTATCACTATATTTATTTATAAATCACTTGTATTAACTTTCTTTATCATTACATGTAAGTAATTAGCGTTAGTTTATTAAGTATTTTACTGATTTATTACATGTAAGTTAGTGTTGTTAATTTATTATTAGGTTTTTTTTTTTTTAATTTTTACTAAAAAAAGGGGATATTTTTTTATTGTATAAATATTACCTTAATTTTAATAAAATGATGGCTAATAACTTTAAAATAATGATGAAAGGAATAAAAGTTAAGTCCCTTCGAAACTTTAATGTTTATGTTTCAATATTCAATTAAAATATTCTGATGATAAGATTAAATTTTTATCAAAACTTTTTTTCCGGCTGCATCAAGTATTCAGCAGGAAATTTTTTTTTATTATTTCTATTTTTTAGCGACATCGGCACCAGTTTTCACGTACTTATCTAGGAGGATATTGGTGAAATTCGAAATCAAGATCTATGGGTTATGCATTCGTCACTCCACTTAAAGGGATATTCCCGAAGGGACTATTAAGTAGGAATTAAATTATATATAACGATGATCATCTTATAATCTATTTAAAGGAGATGAAATCAATTTTATTCGATCTTCACAACACAACATAGAGGTACACTTGAGATTCTTTTCTGAATGGGAATGAACTGTTGTCTTAGAAAAAAAACTATAATCTTGTAAAACGTACACAAATTTAAGGAGAATCTTGTTTGTGTCGTGGTTGTGAGGGATCATCTAGTTCAACCCCTTGGGTGATTCTTTGGGGTCTTCCCCTACCTCTCCATTGCAAGTTATCACTCACTCGTTTTGTAACACTCTAGCACCATCCCACTATAAGTGGGATAGAAGGTACAAAGGTAAGAAGGAACAAATCATCCCACCTAAACGATGAGATTAGGTGCCAACAAAAAGAACCATAACTTAACGGTACAAAAGTTAAACTCAAAACAATCTAAACAAAAATACATAACATCATTCTTAAGCTAAGTAGCCAACGACATATCCAAATACAACTAGAGCAAAAGATAACCTCTAGAATACGCCAGAAAAGGAGCACGAGCATATTCAAGGATTATCATTCTCGCGAGCTATGTCTAAATCAAAAAAGAAAGAAAGAAAAGAAAAAAAAATAAGCACCAAAAGATGCCCAGAGAGGGAATAATGTAAAATCTAAACCAGTTTTATTTCTCTTTTTCTCGAATATAAATCATATTTTGATTTAGAACAAAGTTTAGAAAACAATACAATAAAAGATTGAATTTGCCTTTTTATTAAAATCAGAAGTTGTGTAGACTTTTCTTTTCAAAACATTTTAACAACCTTATTATTTCAAATGTGACCACGATTTTGAACAGCACACACCTCAAAATGAAGTGGATATTCCCTTGATACCACGGGGTCATGCAACAACCTTTCCTCACCATGCCAAACCTCCTGACACAGCTACGAGATTATTCTGGTAGTGGAGTCCATAGACAAGGATCGTCGGTCCAATATCTTCCTGACCCTTGCCAAGTGTCCAATACTAAATACATTGGCCAGTAACAGAATAGGATTCAATCAATACTGTATCTGATAAGATTATCGATAGAACCAGAAATTATCTGGCGCTTTCTGGTTAACAATTCATTCTATAACCCTACAGATACCATATTTTAGAATCAAGATTGAGATCATTTTCAAGACGACCTAACTAACATAATGCATAAGCACCACTCAAAAAAACATGAATTTAATACAATCTTGATCCCATAAGGGACCTTTTAGAAAAATAAGGAATAAATTCCCTAATACTAGTATTATTAGAAAGTTGATAAAAATAATTTAGTATTTTAACTATTTCTTAATTTAAAAGCATTAAATTTCTTTGATATACAACTAAACTGCTACTTAAACAATGAGTAGGGGTGCATTTCCAAAATATATTTAAGTATAAGAAAAGATAATTTAAAATTCCAAATCAATATGAGTATGAAACATAAAGGATAGCCAACCAGGGAGTATTAAAAAATTTTCCTTAAAAAAAAACTCAACTAGAATAATACTTACTACAACCTATTACAAGAAGGAATAATTTTGAATAGTATCAACGTCACTATTTGTGCAAAAAAGGTCAGCCATAATAATCATAAGCTCAGCTCCTTCACTATCTTTTGCGCTTAACTACTGCTCCCACCCTAATATTACCCCTCTTCCATCACTAACTTTCGCTCACTTCCTAAATACCCAATATAATTAGATAAGTAATTTACTCAAATAACTCATTGCGAGAACCTTCTTTTCTAGCTCTAATCCACCATCCGGAACCGGGCAGGACATGGACAAACAAACAAGGTTCATATGTGAAGGATACTAAATCCCCAAAAAATACGGAAATGAATTCCAATAATAACTTGCAGAAAACATGTCCGAGATCAAATTGAATCACCGATTAAAAAGTATATCACAATTATGAATATATCTTATTAATCATAGATTATAAGCCCCTTTGCAATATTGAGAATCAACATCTTGTGATGAAATGATATGATAGAGGGAATACTATTCTTCTTTCTATGATTTTTTTTTCTTCTGTAAAAACCTACGTTAAATAGAAAAGTCATATCCTTCTTTAAATAATTGTCTGAAAGAAGGTATCTAAAAGAAAGGTCATAATTAACTTCTCTTTCAGAAGTTGTTCTCATTAAGAGACATATCCCATCATTGGTGATCCATAATTCTATTATCTCCCACTCACCCATGATGGGCTAAACAAGATTATTTTTCTTTTGTAAAGTTCATATTGACGAATAATCCGTACGACCAGCATACATGAGAGCTCGTTGTTATACATCTACTAGAAATATATAACAGCTCAAATTGGACATAATCATTCAGAGTAGATTTAGTATGCAGTCTCCTAGATCAATCAATCACATTTTTTTTTCTTTCTCTTGATCTCTAAAAGTATAATTTATTGTATTCACAATTATGATAAAACTCAAAATCATAATCAGTTGACTTGTGAATACAAACTCAGAATGTGACATCATCATTGAATTGATCTTCCTCTTTCCTTAAACCTCTCCATTTCGATTCAATTTCTAGAAATGCTTCGTTAGATCAAATCATTTATGATCTTTGGTAACATTCTAAGATAGAAAACATTGAATAGAAATTTTGAGAATGAGTAAGAGACATGAGGGTACTTAAATGAGGGATACTTATCCTCAAGAGTCTCACGCGACAATAAAAGTTGAGATCAAAACTTTTGCCAATTCTTTTGGTCATTTTATGTATACGTAATATGAAATACGTATTACAGTATTCTTTCCTTTCCCATGGAACGTATGTTTTGACCTTCAATACTATACCGATGATAGTTCAGACATGCACAATGTCTAATTTGATTTCACAAATCCACTCTCATTTTATAGAAAGTATCAGGACTCACATCTGGCCTCAAAAACAGATAAAATAAAATATATGGATTATTTTACTTTTGGACATAATAAATAGTAAGCCCTCATCTAAACACTTAGTTAAGGTGACATACATATTTTAAGCTTGAGCTCTCGATTATCACTTAGATAATAGGCTTAAAATTGTCTCATCTCGATTTATCACCTAGTAAAAGGAGGCGATTACCCATGTGGGTGGACTAATCTCTTATATGTTCGACATACTTTCTCAAACATAATGCACTAAGCATTGAGATGCATAAATGTCAAATAAAACTCATAGACAATAATAATGATAGAACAAACCATCAATAGTGAACATTTAGGGGGAAAAAACAACGTTTAGTACATCAGCATCTACACAGTCCTAGAGACTTCACATGACCACAGAAAACACCTAGGTATCGGCTTTTTCATATTATCTACTATCATTCTCTGTGTAGATATATACTGCAAGTTCACATTTTTTCGTGCAACCATGTCCTTGACAAAATTATACTTGGTATCATTGTGTTTGGTCTTGACATGGAATTTCGGATCCTTGGTGTATGCTATTGCTGCTTGGCTATCACAATTAACCAATAATGAATTTGCCGAACTATTAACACCTAAATGATCTAAAAATCTCTTAAGCCAAACACCCTATTGTGCAACTACTACTAATGCCACGAACTCAGCTTCCATCGTGGACAAGGCTATACATGTTTGCTTTTTACTACTCCAAGATATAGCGCCATTATTCAGTAAGTAAGCAAATCCTGAGGTAGATTTCCTTTCATCTAAATCTCCTCTCCAATCAGCATCAAAATAGCCTTCAAGCTGCAGATCGTTGCCTTGATAACTCAACATGTAATCAACAGTCCATTATAGATATCTTTGTATTCTTTTAACGGCTATCCAATGTGCTTGACCTGAATTGGATTGGTATCTACTTACCATTCCAACTACAAAACATGTGTCAAGTCTTGCACACATCATAGCGTACATTAGACTTCCAACAGCACTAGCATAAGGAACACGTTACATTTGTTCCTTATCTTGAGGAGTCTTAGGACATAGTTTATGGCTCAATCCTTCACCTTTTGCAATAGGAGTATCTATAGGTTTACAGTGTTGTACACAAATTCGTTCAAGGACTTTGTTTATATTTGTTTTTTGCGAAAGAGACAATATCCTTCTTGAACGATCTCTTGAAATCTTAACTCCAAGACTATATGCAGCCTCACCCATGTCTTTCATCTCAAAGTTTTAAGATAACCAACAGTTAACATTATTAAGAAACTCCATATTGCTATTGGCAATCAGTATATCATCAACATATAATGATATGATCACAAATTGATCTTTAGATCTTTTGATATATATGCAATGATCCTCATCAATCATTGTAAAGTCGTATGCCATTATGGCATTGTAAAAACGTATATACCATTGTCTCGATGACTGCTTAAGGCCATATATCGATCTCAAAAGTAGACATACTTTTTGTTCTTGGCCTTCTGAAATGAAACCATCTGGTTGTTCCATATAAGTTTCTTCTTCTAATTCTAAATTGATAAAAACAGTTTTTACATTCATTCGATGGAGTTCAAGATCCATACTTGCCACTATTGCCAGGATATGGCAAATTGAGGTAAATCGCACAACAGGAGAAATCGTTGCCTCATAATCTACTCCTTCTTGTTGATTATAACCTTTCACCACAAGGTGAGCTTTATATCTTTCTATCGAGCCATCAACTTTACACTTTATTTTGAGAACCCATTTGTTCCCAATGATTTTGCTTCTTTTTGGAAGATCAACTAGTTCCGAAACATGGTTTGACTTCATTGACCCCATTTCATCTGTCAATGCACACATCCATTTTTCTTTATCAGGGCAATTTAGAGCTTCATATACATTCCTTGGCTCATCATCTTCTTTTGGAGCAATTATAAAAGCCCCCGCTTCCATGTCAAAACGTTGATGGGGAACACTATTACGATTCGTTCATCGTATTGGGGACTAGACCCTCAACATATCATTCCTCCTACTAGGATTAGATGATGATGGCATTGTCTCATCAAGTGATTGCAATTAAGATTGGTTCAAAAATAATTCCCTACTTCTCACATTGCTCCCACATGGAATAATGCCAATGGGTCTCATCATCCTTATCCAAGGTTTCAAATAGGGAAAATTCTTCACCTATTTCGCCTTTCTTAGGAAACTCATTCTCAAAGAATGTGACATCTCATGATTAAAATTTTGTTATACTCCCACTTTCTTGCTCACCTATAAACACATTGTTTTGAGGTTTTCGAATACCTTATGAAGATACTCTTCTTACCTCTAGGACCTAATTTCCCATACTTATGAGAAGATTCATGTATATAAGCAGCACAACTCCAAGGTTTCAGAAAACTCAAATTGGGTTTTCTACTTGTCCATAACTTATACGGAGTGGAAGCAATTGATTTAGAAGACACTTGATTAAGTACATATGTAGCAGTTAACAAAGCATCACCACAAAAAGTGATAGGTAAGTTAGCTTGTGCCATCATGGACCTAACCATTTCTAAAAGGGTTCTGTTTCTCCTTTCCGCAACACCATTTTGTTGAGGAGTATAAGGAATAGACAACTGTCTTTCTATTCTTTTTTCATCACACAAATGTTTGAACTCATCAGATAGATATTCTCGACTTCGATTGGATCTGAATGCTTTTATTCTCTTATCTAATTGATTTTCTGCCATGGTCATAAATTTCTTAAAGCAACTAAGAGCCTCAAACTTATGAGAAATCAAATAGATATGTCTAAATCGAGTATAATCATCAATAAATGTGATGTAATAAACAGCCCCATGTTTTGCCCTCACATTCATTGGACCTCAAATGCCAGAATCCATTAACTGCAAATTAAATTCAGCTCTTGTTCCTTTTCCAAATAGTTTTCTTGTTGTTTTCCCTTTTAGACAATAATTGCAAATGGGCAAATCGACCTTGTCAATATGGCCCGATAAGCTTTCTTTGGCCAATCTATGCATTCTTTGTTGAAATATATGGCCAAGTCTAGCATTCCATACATTCACATCATTATCACACGAAGTAGAAGAAGTGAAGTGGGAATAACAAACATTGACATTAACATAATCAACATCCAATACAATAAAACCATATAGAAAATGACCACAACCATAATAACTCGCATCTAAATACAAGTCTACACCATTGTTATGAAAATTCAAATTACAACTAAGTTGAACCAACACAAAAAAAACACTAAATTCCGACGGATTTCCTTAGTGTATAATACATCATGTAGGAACAAAGTGCGTCCACCACGCATAATCAATTGGCAAGTGCCAATTCCTCTAACTTTAGTTCTAGAGTTGTTCCCTACATAAATGCACTTAGTTCCCATTAGAACTCGTTGGAATTCCACGAAGGCTTCTCTATCCTTCTCTACGTGATCTGTTGCTCCTGAATCTACAGTCCATAAAGGATTAGATTCAGTTAAAAATACAGAACTTCATACATAATCAAAGTTCTCAAGAATACAAGAGATGTTTACCTTCTTTGGCTCATGACTATCTCGAGCAAAATGGCCTTTCTTGCTACAGTTGTAGCACTTCATCCTTGACATTTTTTTTTTCTTGAGGATGCTTTCCTCTTTCACATTTATCAGCTCTTGGTTTCTTCCTTGAAGAACCCACTTTCTTGCCTTTCTACTTTTTGAATGAATCAAGATGTTTGCTCTTAGAGCTCGAAGCCCCATATGAGCTAGAACCTGCATAGTAAATATCAATTATTATCTTGTTTGCTAGGAGGCGGTCCTCCTATAGCTCTAAGTGGCTCATTGCAACCTCAAAGGATTTGATGTTCTCATTGTGTGTTAGGTGCAACTTCATTTGCTCCCAACTCTAAGGTAAGGAACGGATCACTGCTTGCACCTACTGTTCGTCAGTCAGAATATGGCCAGCATCCTTCAGCTCATTGATCATCTTTGACTTTTTTCTCAAATGATGTTTCATGGACTGACCATTAGGCTTTTTGTACGTGTCAAACCTGATAGTAAGTTGTCTCAGCTTGGTTAAAAAGTATGACCAAACCTTGCTGCTTGTTCATCCCACATCTCTTTGGCATTTTCAAAATGCCTAAACTCTCGCATGACATCATTTTCCATGCTACTTAGTAATGTGATGCGAGCAAGCGAGTTCTTCTTTTTCCATGCAGTAAATGCATCCTTATCTTTTTTCAAGCACTACCCTGACACAATTTATCTCCAGTACATCTTCCCCTATAGCTATCCCTCGCAAGCGGGTACTCTTTTCCTCTAACTCAGTGTTCAAGAATAATTCCTGCACCTAATAACATGGTAGTCATAGTTCACCTGTAATTGGGGAATACTGGTTGGGACACAGATTTCTTTAGGAATTTAGAAAGATTTCGAGAGAGAAAGGAAGGCTTAGAACACCATATTGAAGAAAACACTCATCATTTTATTGATAGGAAATACTTTACAAGAGACTTGGTTATACACTGTAGGAACACTTACAGAAGACTTAATAAGAAAATAAAACTAAAAGAGGAAAACAACTCAAATTAGTCTGCCCTTTCTGTTGAAGTTTTCAATGAATTTATAGGAGTGGCCGATTCTTTTGGCTTCTAAGACAAACTGCTTATTGCAAGACAACATTCAAATTCTAGAATCAAGACAAGATTCCTATTCTAGGAAAAAAACAAGATTCTTAATTTAAAATAAAGACAACAATCACATGAAGGATAACAAGACAAAAAAAAAAAAAAAAAAAAAAAAAAAAGCCAACAACATAAAATAAAAAAAAGACAAAGCTGGCACCTTCTTCTTGTGACTGTCGAATCTTGCATGACTTGATGGCTTGGCTATCAATTATGCTGCATGGAAGGGCTGAAAGTCACCTAATTGCATGATGGAGATAAAAGAAAAATTAGGAGACACAAACTAAATGAAAAAGTGTCTTCAAATGGTAAGATGTTTTTTCCCCGGATTCTTTTACTTGAAGATGACAAGGGTTCCTGGTTGCTGATTTTGTGCATGGCTGATTGTAAGTCACAGAGATTCCCTTTGCTTGTGGTTACAGGGATTCCTTCCTTTCTTGTGAGATGACCGAATCTCATCTTTGTGGAGTGACCGAATTGTTGGTGAAGACTAGGACTCCATGTGTGAAGTTGAAGTTGTCGATTTGCTACATGAAGGAAGAGTCTTCTCTTGACTAAGTTTTTGTGCCCAATGATACCAATGGTAAGCCTTTGAGAGTGGAAGTTCCCAGTGTCGAGTACCCATCCCAAACAATGTCTTCTTCAAGCCGACTGTCATTTTGAAAGATATCTGCATAATTTGAACTGTAACTTGGTGATTCGTTTAGAGAAGCATTCTTGGATTTTAATTAGACAATAAGTTCATCATGAGACAGGTTCATGGACGATTGGGTCAAAGGTTCTTCAGTCAGGATCCATTGGTTGATTCGTGGAGAGGGCATTGGCTTGTAATATGTCTTCTGAAAATCCATATGCCTGGCCATAACATAATCTAAGTGTACAATGTACATCTGATATGTCTTTCCTGGATTACTTTGAAGCTTCTGGCAATATTCTTCATACCAATACTAACAATTAAGATGAGGCATCGTATGTCAGATTAACTCAGGATCTCCAAGAGGAAGCCAGAGAAACTAGTGTAAAAGTGTCATCAATAGCTTCAAGTAGGGACCTAAGAGACTCTTGCAAACTTTTCATTTGTTGTCTGAGGTCTTCAAGTGTGATCACATATTATAAATGTTGGGTGTGATGCCTGGAAATCCAATGATTTAGTGTGATCACATATTATAATTTCGTAAGATAGCGCTTTCTAATCAAAATTTCATTCTATAATCCTACAGATACCATATTTGACAATCATCATTGAGATTGTTCCGGAGATGACCTGACTAGCATAATGCCTAAACATCATTGGTAAAACATATATTTCCAATAAATTAAATAATAAAATACAATGTCGTCTTCAAGTTCTTATAAAAGAAATTGAATTATGATAAAATTAATAAAGTTTTTAAATATAAACATGCAATGAACAGATAATAGAATTTTTAAAATAATTTTTAAATACGAATACTAAATTATAAATTAAAATATTATTTAATAGTATCTAATAATCTTCAATAATCACTTAATTAAAGCACGTATTTTTAGGGTTACACATATAAAAGTTAATTTCGAATAACACAAATATTAGGCATACATATTTTGTAAAGTTTTAACTTTTTTGTTGGTTAATTATTCATTTGGAGGTTTTATATGAATTTAATAATTATTGATTATTATAATAATATGATAATTTAATTATTTTTTAATTATTGTGAAAAGTTTTTATTACTTCACATATTTTTTAAAATAATAGGTTGAATAGTTAAAAGACCTTTAAGAACAATTATATAGAACTAATAAATTTTTAAATCACAAGCATAATACTTATCTAATAATAATTTTAATGATTAATGTAATTAAATTAAGTAAATTTAAAATTCTATAACCCAAAATTTTATTTTGAATTATAAAAAATTATGGAAAAATATTCTTTATTTTATTTAAAAAGATATTGACTTTGAAGAGTTATAGGTGACATATTAAATTAACATTATTGTCCATGAGGATACAATGCTTTTGTTTTTTTTTTTTGATATTTGAATTTTTAAAAAGATATAATTTGAAACATTTTTTTTTTAAGTTTTATTATACGATGAAGGAAAATTTAAAGTGATAATGATATTTCTTCATAAAAAACAAATTAATTTCAAAATATATTTTTTTAAAAAATTCATTCAATTTATTTAAACTAACGTAACATTGATATCATATTATGAAGTAACATAAAATATAACGTTACAATATAATGGGCTTAATATATAATATAATTTGAAAATATTTATAATAAACACATAATGTCTTTCCTTTCTTTTTTTTTTTTTTTTAAAGTGTATTAAATAATATGAATTTAATTAATTAAAGTTTTCTAAAATGATGAAAATTACATATTTTTTTATTTTAGAAAAGATTAATTGAATTATCTAAGCTAATAATATTAATTTAGACCAAGAAACTATAACAAAACTCGGGTTGACCTTATACTAAAGAAAATGAAAATTTTAATTCTTCTGAAGGGGTTAATTTGTGGATATTCAGTAATAACGGAAAAGGAAATATATATATGGAAGCAAGTACACTTGAAAAGTCTATGAGGGATTCTTTCTTTCCAACCAAGTTTCGATGTTCAGAAGTAAAAGCCAAAGAAGGTTCACTTGTCCCCGAAGCAGGGAGGAAAGTACAAGTGAAAAAGTAAAATTCACTAAAACAACATTAATATGATGAACAAGAACAGACCACTCAGATTTTAATAACCCTTAATAATGGCCATATTTTCAAATAATAATAGTAAATTTCAGATTTAAAAATGAAACATATTATGGTTTTCAGTAGATAGAACATCAGAATTTTATTCAACTCCCAAGAAATGAAAATGAACCATTTTTCTTTAATTCTCAAACGTGGTAAATGAACACAATTATAATCAAAATTACTAAAATAAGAATATAAACATGTCTGATATATTTTCTATTTTTTTATTACATTTTTCTAAAAATAAAAGATTAAATGATATTTATTCATAAAAATATAAAAGAAAGTAAAATTTAAATAAGTTAAACAAAAACTTTAAAGTTAAAAAGTCAATTAATACACACTTATCAATCAAATTTAAAATAATAAATATATATTATTAATTAAAAAAAATTATAACAAATGCTAAAAAGTCAAATTAATACATACTTGTTAATCAAACTTAAAATAATTAATCGATACTAATTATTAAATAATAATTATAACACTTACTTACTATGGAGTACTTAAAATTTAAAATTAAACTTAAAGAAGATAAACATATGCATTACGCGTGTGTATATATATATATATATATATATATATATATATATATA
>JAOXNR010000022.1:11479359-11521547 GCA_028571225.1 Parsonsia alboflavescens
TAGAATTTATCTATATATATATATATATATATATATATATATATATATATATATATAGATCTTGTCCTTTAATGTAACTAGAAATTAATTAATTGTTTTATCCATTATTAATAAATTACCACCATAAAATTCACATGAATCTGATACCAAAAATTCTGCTATTGTAACTTATATAAGTTGTGATTATAGACATTGATGCAGAATGTCAAAGATTCGTGCAAATGCACTCCCTCCTCAACTGAAATACCCTACCCAGGCATGTTAACCCACCGAGAGATTTAGTGGATGCCAAAAATAAAAAATCTTAATCAAACATTACATTTTCATGAGTTCCAATCATGGCAAATTGGCACACCCTCTGGTATGTCTATAAATACACTTCCATTTCTCTACCCAAAAATTCAGATCTCCAGGTCAGCCAATTCCCTCTCTTCTTCTTCTTCTAAATTTGTAGCTTTGGAGCGAAAGAAATACGATCCCTTCCTGAAAAACAATGGCCATTCTTGTATTTTTCTTCCTGGCCATTGCTGCCCTTATACAACATGTTCAAGGTCTTGGCAGTGGATGGTCTGACGCCCATGCAACCTTCTATGGTGGCAATGATGCTTCCGGGACTATGGGTAATCGAATTAGCCCTTTTGATCAAGAGAATGTATATAATTTTGGTGATTGAATTGATTGTCTTTCTATAAATGGAAAGTTAAATTTTGATGTTGTTTCAGGAGGAGCATGTGGATATGGAAATCTCTATAGCCAAGGTTATGGTACAAGCACAGCTGCACTGAGTACTGCTCTTTTCAACAATGGAATGACCTGTGGAGCTTGTTTTGAGATTAAATGTGTGAATGTTAAGTGGTGTCTTCCTGGATCCATCACCGTGACGGCCACAAATTTCTGTCCTCCAAACCCTGCCCTCCCCAATAATGATGGAGGCTGGTGTAATCCTCCATTGAAGCACTTTGATCTTTCTCAACCCATTTTTCAGCACATTGCTCAATATAAAGCGGGGATTGTCCCTGTTCAGTACAGAAGGTAAAAAGTCAGTAATTAAAAAGAAATTAGAAACAGTACATATCTGGGTTAATTTGATCCAACTATTCCATTGAAACCTCTGGAGGAAAAACTTCGACCCAGTTGAAACCCGACCTCTTGATCATTGGTTTATGGGCAATCTTGAAATTAATATAATATTTAGACTACTGATATCTGAATTAGCTGAATCTCATCATTTTCTCTCCAAATGTTGTAAAATTCAGGGTTGCTTGCGAAAAGAGTGGTGGAATCAGATACACAATAAATGGGCATTCATACTTCAATCTTGTACTGGTAACCAATGTTGGGGGAGCAGGTGATGTTGTATCTGTGGCCATAAAGGGATCCAAAACTGGGTGGCAATCCATGTCTCGGAATTGGGGACAAAACTGGCAAAGCAATTCCTTCCTAGATGGACAAGCACTATCCTTTAAGGTCACCACAAGTGATGGCAGAATACTCATCTCCAACAATGTCACACCTCCTAACTGGTCCTTTGGCCAAACCTACACCGGAACACAGTTTTAAGACACTGAAAACTAACCAAAGAAAGCCAAGCCAACTGCTAATTTAGGCAATGCAGTTTGGACCCGCTTATTGTTAACTGCAGCTGTGTGTCTATAAATATATATCTATCTCAGAGGCCCTTTTAAACATGGCCGTGTCGAGCGTTTGATATTTTAGGTATCTGCAGCAAGGCATGCATCACCATCTCATGGTTGCTGAGATCTCTGCAAAGCTGGTTTCAACCAGACAGAGCACAGGCACTGAAGTTAATTGTGTGTTTTATGGGTTTTTTTTTTTTTTTTTTGTCCTTTTTTTGGTTTTTTTTCCTTTGTGATTCAGATTATTTGTAAGTAATGATGAGAGTGAAGGGTTGTCCTTCCCGCGGTTTGTATCTTCCTTTGATTGATTAATTAATTGAGCAGATTCCCGGTCAATTTGTATTGTTGAAGTGTGGCATATGCAGTATCTAATTTCAACAGGGAAGCAGTAATTTAGAGTTTGAACAATTAAAATTCTGTTTATTTCATACTAAATTATGTGAAATAAATAAGTGCAGAAAATATCAGAAGAGATCGATTTAGATTTTTCATTTTAATATTTACTTAAAAACCTTTTCAGGGTAATTTCCAATTATATCCTCTTAAATCCGTTCAAATATTCAATTTATAGATTTAAGAAAATTTAATATTCAACTGCTTGCTTTCTAATAATTAATGGAGAGATAAAAGATAATCCATTCAATTGTCAATTATAAAAAATGTTTCTCCTCCTACGCCGATATAAAAGGGTCTACTGTCATCTCAGCTTTGATAGACTAAAGCCCCCCTTCTTCAAACATTTGAGCCAACAAGAACAGGATAACCAGCGCACAAGCTCACATTTTTTTTGGGCTAAATTTCTTACGATGACTGTCTCCTCAAGTATATCCGGATACAGGACAAAGAACTAAACATTGAGCAAACCTGACTTATCAAACGAGTACAATACATAATATCTCAATCTCAAAGAAACACCTGAAAAACAAAATTTACCATCTCAAAGAAACACTTGAAAAACGACCACCACCATTGTCCCATAAAAAAGAGTCACCAATGTGTTAATCGTGTTTTAGAGACTAGGAAATGCAGCAGAACAGCCCCAAAGTAATGCAAATAAAATTACAAATCTGAAATCTCAGGCCAATTTACAACTTACAAGGCTTATCAAGCCTAAATCTAGAAGGGACATGTGGATCAACTGTTTGACCTCCCAACACAAACTGAGCCTTCCCGTCCTATACTCAACTTATTGAATTTCAGCGCTACTGTGGAAAAAAATTCATCCTACAGGTTCCACAAGGCCTAAAACACTGCAGGCCCCATCAAAATTAATGCCTGGACTTCTTCTTCGATGACTTGGAAGAGGGCTTCGATTGCTCTGTGCTGGAATTCTGTGAGCTTCCCTTGGAATTGGCAGTGGGGTTTGATTTTGGATTCGCACTAGATGTACTCTCCTTTGCTACAGAACCCTGCGAGCCTCTAATTTGAGCAGCTCTCTTGTCCTTTCTCTTTGGTCTGTAAGTTGATCTTTCTCTCTTAGGTAGCCACCTTTCTGGATCTGGTGGAGGACCAGGGTTTGCAGGGTCAAAGCCTTTTGGATATTTTGGCTTTCTTTTCCTCTTTTTCTTTGTTTTGTCCTTGGCTTTCACTTCATAAGCCTCCGTTACAGCCACCGTGGGTCCACTATCAGTTGGCTTGGCCCCAGAAGTGTTTTCAAGAGCATCTACATTAACTTCGGACAGTGGTTTCAGCTGTTTCTCATAAGCTTCTGCCTTTTCAACATCAGTATAAGCAGCCGTCTGAATTAAGCCAACCAATGCCTCCATACTTCCATGGTTTTTAACCAGATCCTCATACAGATGCGCTGCCTCTTCTTTCTTTCCATGCTTGAGCTTAAATGCAGCGGCCTCTTGCATGATAATATCGAGTTTATTGTCTTCAATCATGGCATTCGACCACCAACGAATCGCAGAATCAAAAACGGCATCAGCACCATCAATATCTCCAGCTCGCTCTTTGAGAGAGACAATGGTGGCAACAGTAGCAGGCATGTGCTGAATATCAGATATTTTAGCTAGAGAGTCAGCTGCAACTTGCTGGTGCCCTGCAGTGGCGGCTATCTGTGCTCTTGCAAGGTGGACGACCTTTGATTTCTCCGGGAATTTATCAGCAAACTGACCCAATATTTCTTCAGCTTTGCTAGCCTTATTTTCCCTCACATATACTGCTGCTTGAAGAAGAACAGGCATTGCACTTAGAGGAAACATGCCAGGAAGTGCAGCAGCTAGTTCCCGGGCCTATAGTTTTACACAAATACAGTGAATAATTTCATTCAGTCAAGAGGATATATTACACTTTGACAAGATTTAGTTAATTGTGTATACATTCAACATTTGCAAAAGAAAGAGATGTAGCAGAAAGACATTTAAAGAAGAAAAAAAATCACCTGGTCCATCTTATTAGAATGAAGTAGCAGCAGCATACGGTTAAGGTACACTGCTTCTTTTTGCTTTGGAGAAAGCTTTACGTCAAGTTCACGAGCAAATTGAAACTTTTGTGTTCCATCGCCTTTTTCAAGTAGTTTATCAAGTTTCCTTAGACCATCAGAAACGTCTTTAGGACCCTTTAAAGCAATAAGGTTGTTTATAGCCACAGCAACTGATAATTCATCATCCAGATTTTTCTTGATGATATCAGTATAGGATGTTTGGGCTTCTTGTGTGTTCCCAAGGACCTGAATGACAGAAACGTGATAGAATTAGAGTAAGTCAACAATAAAAAAATAAAAACAGCACACACATAATAAATTATTACCTGGTGAACATATCCCAATTGAACAGAAATAGGTGCCAACTCAATTTCAATCTCATCATCAGCTAAGTTCTCATCCATTAGAGTCTCCTGCCCAACTCTACAAAAACCAGTAGAACATTCTGTGAAGGGGTGGTCTGTAGAAAAAGTTTCATGAAGTGTATTATCAAAAAGCATCAAGTTCTTTTCTGGTCTATAGTTCTCAAAAATTTCCACTTTTCCATTATGTAAAATCAGAGAAAAGGTACCCAGAAGGACTAGTCCATGCATAAGTCAAGAATAAGACATTCGACTGAAGGAAGAAAATGCTATAGAGGCCATGATGCTTCTGAAGGAGGATCACTTGTTAGAATCAAAACCACAGATAACTTCCAAGAATCAAACTAAAAAAATAAACAAAGTTTGGTGTAATCCTGTTAGTCTCTACCAAGAAACTTAGTAAAACCATGAAAAGAAGCTGATCTTCAAGTCGATATTACCAATCAGATTCCACAAATCACAGACCAAAAATCCAATCGAATGAAACCCAATGATTTAGATTCTGAAATCAACATATCAAATGTTGGGATCACATTTATTTATTTCTGTAAAGAGGTAATATAACCATATTGGTGCTGAAATTGTCTGAATCTCTCAGAATGGATTCAAGTTACCAAAAACCAATACTGGATAAATCAAAAGAGTATGTCAAATAGAAAAACATTAAAATTACGTTTTTATTTCAATCTCAAGTGAATTCTTGGGGAAAGAAAAAGAAGAAATTGAGGAAATATCATCTTTACATGTCGTAAATGTTGATCAACTTGAAGTAACAACCAAAGGCGTGCCATGAATTAAAGACAAAAGAAAGTATATATAGCACACCAAGAAAAATGGATGCAAGAGTTAAAGATGGTAATAGGTCTTCTATGTGAAGCATAATGCCATTTGATAAGGACTAATTGGAGACAATTGATGACTTTTAGTATTTTGATTGTTTAAAGGTTACGTAAGGGGAAGGTGTGACAAGGGAATCAGAGGATCGCAAGGTCATTAGGACAGATAATACTGATGCACTTATAAACATATGACTGCCCAGATTAGAACAATTTATTATAGTTCTAGCAGGACTATCAATGACAAGCCGTTAGTAGAAAGATTACTTAAAAAGCTCTTGACAAGTGAACCTTGTCATTTAGTTTAACAAATAAATGTTAAACAATCTGTAACTTCTTGTTATTGATTGCATTCAAGAACCAACAAAATAATCAAGCAAGGAGAAGACAAAACCAATCATAATCTAAAAACATGGAGAAGGTTGAAAAACAAGATGCACAAATATTTCCAAGATGTTCATTAAAGTGCTTTTTACTGATGTTACACAAATTATTCTACAACACAGATAACATTCTTGGAAGACACTTCAAAACCACATAAACATGGATTATAGCTACATGCATCAATTAGGGAATAAATATTAAAAGGAGAGCTATTATTTCAAATGAATACCATGCATATCTATTCCCATTGCTTCACAATAAGGAATTGACATGCATTCAGCATTATCTTTTGAGATCCAGGGTTGGTGAATTCTTGGATCTAATAACATACTTTTCAACAATAGAATGGTTAAAATGTGTCCAAAAAATACCTTTTACAACAAAATTCACAAACAGAATACGAAGAAAATAACATTGAGAAAATGAAATCGATAACAACTGACAACAGTGATTCACCTTCGAGCTGATAATAAGAGTTTCTCTGCTTCTGTATACTTGCTTCTGTCAATCAGTGAACAAGCAGTGTTATATGCCAACTCAAAACTGCTTGTTGGCTTGACTCTAAGTGAGTCTATCATTCCTTGAACTTCAGATGCTCTGCCAGCAGAAACTAAACCTGCTACAATGTTTATTTCCAGTGAATCAATCTTCGACCTAAGAAGCTTTTGATAAATATCAACAGAAGCATCGAATTTCCTCAGACGATATAAAATCTGTGACTCTAACAGCATAGTTGCAGAATTTCCCTCTTGTCCTTTCAAAGATTCCAAAGCTTCATCCAACTTATTTTGCCTATATAAGCAGTATGCCTTCAAGGAAATAACAAAACTGGATGATTTGGTGGAAAAAATGACATCTAGAAGAATGGCACAAGAAAATCAAATGAAAAGAAAACTAATATTGCTCAAAAGTCATACTCAAAACTGCTCCAGAACTACCATTTGTTGGAGAGCAGCCACAAAAAGTAGAATTTCACATGTTAAATTTTGTGCATTTCACTAATTTCAGCTTCTTGACTTTGATTGGATAGCTTGCTTAACTATTTTTGCAGAGATGCAAGTTGAATCACAAGAGGATTTCAGAACAAAGATAAATTGAACAATGCAGTTTTGAAGCATGAAAACCTTCTCAAGTGAATTCAATGGTGTCGTCTCAAGATCCTAAAATGGTCCCCCTATCACCCGTTATTGGCCAACTACAAGCTAAGCATTGAAAGGACTAAAACAAGATGTGAAGCACGTGCAGCCTTCCATCAACTCAGCAAGGGGAAAAATTCAACTAGCATTGCTGCCTACAGGTGCTTACTGCTTGTTAAAATCAAATTCATAAAAGATTGATCAAATTTTTGTCTGAAAATTTTTTTGAGGAACACATAGATTGGCCATATTCCAGATCTCTGTCTTAATTCTAGACACTATTGAAACTCAACTCTTATTTGTGTCTCCCTTGTTTGACAACTTTTCTATGTGCTACATTTTCCCTTGCACCTCAACTGGTTTCAAGATACTCCTTCAAGGGCAGTCAAAAGGTGATTGTCAGAAGGATCAGTCGACCCAAATTCTATTGAGCATTTTCCCTGGAGGTGAGACAACTCAGAACTGTAGAAATCCAAGAACATGATGCAAAGCAATCGGAAATTAGGCTAGAGTTCTGAGAATAGAGGTTTCACTTGTTCACCAAAGTAGAGCTGAAATAACAAATTTATAATAATTTGATTTGCTAAAGCTTTGGAATGAAAATGATAAAGAGTGGAAATAATGGGAAAACTCCAGAAATTTGTACAAGACAGAAGGAAAAGAAGCAGAAGAAGTAAATTTATCACAACTAAGTTTGCTAAAATTTTCGAAATGAATCATATGAGCATCCATAATGGGAAAATCCAGAAATGTGCCCAGGACTTTGTACTGTTGACAGTAAGGAAAGATGTTTTCCAATAAAATTTCCTAAACTCTTATACGAGAATAAAAGGTCACAGTTCCACAGACTAAATTCAGTCTTCCAAAAATATGTCAATACCTGAGATTCTATCCAATCCTTTTTCCTTATTGGTACAGAGTAGGAGCTGCAAGAGTAGAGTGGAAAATTTCTGAAAATCAAGCATGGATATAAATTTCGCAAATATCAAGACCAAGACCTTATATGCTTTAACTCAATGCTAAAGGAGGAACTACTATCTTCCCAAATTGAATACATGTGTCCATAAAAGGTTGGAGTGCCATACAGGCAAGAGCTTTGTTTAGAAACTGACACCCTTGGAAGAGTACGTAATAGCTAAATGATCAAGTCTTTTACACCAAAGATGAAGAGGCTTAAGCCTAAGGTCTGATAAAGTAATGAGATGCAAAAAAAAAAAAAAATCACCAGTAGGTGAGTGTTCTGATTTGGAGAGAACACTAAACCAATCAGTAGTGGATAAAGCAGAAGCAAAAAGACCAGCTTACTCAACACAGGACATGCTTCATAAGTAATAGGCCATCTACAAAAAAAGAATATCTTCGTATTTTCTTGCATTTCTTTTGTACCTAATCAAAATGAAAGTGGGCATTAATCAAGGTTCCCATACATTCAGTGACAGTTCACCCTAGTTATTCAATGAACTTATACTGACTTCTCCTTCCCTTCTTGACATTGTAACACAGAGATGAGACAGACACCACAGCAACAATGATTACAAAGCACAGACATCCAGAAGTTCTGCACAGCCTAGGTATTAATATAATTGAGAACATTTAGTCAAAAGCAGTTCCCGTTCCTCAAGCAAAAACCGAAAAGGAAAGCAAATAAACCTATATGCAAATAGTAATAGGCTAGTCATTATTTCCAGTACTTTTGCAGCTAGCTGACTGACTTCATGAGGAGCAAAAGTAAGAGATTGAAATTTACCCACCTAAACAAAGCACCAGCCAAAACTCCAAAAAGAAAATCACGATCAATCAAATGCAGAAAAAATACTTAACTGTTTTCTCTCAAGGAATATGATTCATCAGGCATTAATTACACCATTCGACAAAGCCAATCAATCTAGCGCCTTAATCCTCCGACTAAAAACCAAAATCTATATAACAAATCAGACAGCCAAAACATCACACAAACGGACAAGAGTCGAATTAATCAAATACCATTGACTACCTTGAAGAAACCAAAATCAAGGTGAATTTTTCTGGAAAATTCTTCAATTGTCTCAAGAGCTTTGTCAATGTTCTCCCTTTTAATCAAAGCCACAACTTTACATCGGATTGCATCCTCGTCATTTGGCGCAACCGAGAGCACTGAATTAACAAATTTTCAGAGAAAAAAATATGGAATCATGGCAAAATTCACGTCCATTCTACCTATAACCTACACAAAATTCAGAATTCGTACAAGAACCAAACAATTAACCTTGATCTGCAACTTTGATGGCTTGATCGAGTTCTGATCGTTGAATGTGGCGATTGAGAGCTGTGAAAAGGTCTTCAATTACCATTGCCGGTGCCGCAGGAGCAGCGGCAGCAGCAGGCTTCGGTTTCTCTTTCATCTTCGGAGCCATTGCCAAAAAATAATCAAATTATTTTTCTCTGATTTTCCTATATAATCACTGTGCGAATTACGAATTCACATGTGCATTAAAAAATGAAAAAAATATATTAATAATTGTAGTGAGTAAATGGAAAAGGGGTTGAAGAGGAAACGAACAGAAAGGGAGGGAGAAGGGTTCTGCGGGAAAGATGATAGGACATGGGCCTTGCTCGAATTTGTAAACCGAAAAATTATCAGTGGAACTTGGGCTTCTCTTTTCTGAAGAAAGTAAGTTGAACATTGGTTTCAGTGCACTTTTACAGTTGGGCTTTTCTTTCCACCGGTCCCTTTTTTTAAATGGTTTCAGGCTTGTTTGATATGCGAGTACGAAAGAGGAGGGTTCAAATTGCTTTCCTCAACGAGTGAAAGAAAAATGAATATGAAATTTTTTTTTTTTTTTATTGATTAAAGTGAAAAGGTGAAAGGGGAGTAAAGTAAATTTTGTTCATTTGAATAAATGAGTATTATTATATGATTTTTTCCCATTAATATCTATTTTTATATTCATATATTTATATATTTATATGAATAACAATTTATAAACTGCTTTTTTTATGGAATTATGATGGTAATTAATAATATTGAATCAATATTTATTAACATGACAATGATTGTATAATATTGAATCAATTTTTTTTATAAAAAAAAAAACTATTATTAATATTATAATAAAGAAAAAGAACTCCATATTTCATAAAAAATATATAATACTCTTTTCGTTCGGAATTGAACGTCTATATTTTTATTTTGTATTATTCGAAAATAAATATCTAATTTCTCAAATTAGTAAAAATTTTCTTAAGAAATTAATATGGTTAAATGTAAAATGAACTAAATCAACTAATTTTCTTAAAATTTATACAAATCAAAATGGAACATCCAATTCTACGTGGAGGGAGTAATAAAAATGACAATAGACCTACTCTATTATAAGTTTGGAGTAGTAAGCCAAAATGCATTCACCATTTGGAATCACCGGATTCTAGAAATTAGGGTGAGAGAAAAAAGAGCAAGATCTGTGAGAACTGTAGGGTAATAAAGTAAATTTAAAAGTAAATAGTCAATCTGTCAAAATTGGGAGGGTGACATTTACTTCTCTTCCCCCATATACTTCTTCTTTTTGTTCCTACAAAATAAACTGTAAATAAAACGAGAAAACTTTTGTCCACGTTCTATTCTCTTTTTTTTAATTATTATTATTAAGCAATAAGTGAAGTTTTTAAAAAAGTGATGAGGTTCTATGTCGGTAGAATCTATTAGTGATTGAGGTGTTAGATTTTCTTCCTTTGTTCTATATCGGCCTTTTCATTATAACAATACCGAGCAAATAGAAGTTGCGAAGGGACTTTGATTTGGAATTCAGAAATTCCCTAAATCAAAAATATAAATAAGAGTGATAATAAAGAAAGTGGAATTCTTGAAGGGATACTCAAGATAGTTTCTCATCTCCTCTATAATTTCTTCATATACCTCTGATTAATCCCATCTCAGCCCTTCAATTCGCCAACCCTATATCCAACTTTCCTCCTCTCTCTCTCTACTGATGGAAGTACTTTAGTCCCCCTCCCCCTCTCTTTCCACAAATTTGTTTCTCCACTTCACCCATCTTTTATCCATAATTTGTAGTGGGTTTAATTTCATTTACTACTACAAGAAACTCTTGATAAGCTACTTTATCATCTCCAATAATTTCGTTCAATAGATTGACATAAGAAAACATTATGAATCTGAGCTCTCGTGGGTAACCAAAGTTTGTAAGTCAACTCTCCAATCTTTTCCAAAATTATGTATAGTCTATAATATTTAGAAGTCAGCATCAAGTTCTTCCTGAAAGCTACCAAATGTTGTTTGAAATCAACAACTTTAGATTTCCTTTTAGATATATTTTTATCAATATAAAATTTCATTCTAGCTCTTGCCTTTTCCAATTTTTCTCATATGACCACTTCCAAACCAGATATTTCTTGCAAATAATCTACAACAATAGCATTTTTTACCTCTTGAGTATTATCAATATTGATTGGAGGTGGTTTGTACCCATATAGAGCCTCAAACGCGGACATTTTAATAGCAATGTGGAAGGTTGTATTGTACCACCACTCTATCTACTTCTTCAGCTTTTGGGAAACAAAGCTCTCAAAACATTGATTATCTTTCTCAATTTGGTCATTTGATTGATGGTGATAAACTCTTGAAAGACACAATTGTGTCCCATTGCCTAGAATAAACTCTGTCAAAATATAGTCACAAAGATTTTGTCTCTATCAGAAATATGTAGATTTGGGACAAGAAATCTGAGGTACCTCTTGAGCTATGAATGGATGCGTGAGGGCAATGAAATGACAGTATTTGATAAAGCTATCTATTACTACCATTATAGTGTCGTTGCTCCCCATTTTAGATAGTCCTTCTTTGAAATCTGTAGCAATATGATTTTATGCTTAGAAAGGAATTGGGAGAGATTGTAGCAACCCAGGATAAGGGATCCTTACTAATTTACACCTTCGGCAAATGATGCAATCACTCGCAAATTCAACTATTTGAGACTTCATCTTTAGTCAATAAGAAACTCCTTTTGCCCTTTGATAATAAGTTTCAACTCTAGAATGTCCTCCAAGTGTTGGTGAGTGCATCTCTTGGATAATTTTATCCTGAATGACCCTATTGCCTCAAATATAGAGTCTTTTGACCTAAAGAAATGTCATTCCTATATTGAATTTCTCTCTGCATATGGTTGTTCAACAAGCATGCAACAATGAGATTTTGAGCCCCTTCCTAAGCTTTATAACTTTACACCACTTCTACCATCCCCGTTGGTACCACATGGGTCACCAAATTTAACTCCCATTTTCTAGACAATGCATCTTTTACCCCAATTTTCAGTCTCTATTTTATTGTATTTTGTAATCCATTCCCATCACTTTGAAATCCATCTCTATTATGTTAAGGTCATCACCTTTTTTTGCAATAAGAATTTAAGATTTTGGTGATCTGTCTTGATAGGAAATTGAAGCCCTTCCAAGTAAAGTCTCCATTTAGCTACAAAAGATGATAGATCTAAAAGCTTCTTTTCATAAACTGATAATCCAAGTTATTGGCACCTAAAGCTTCGCTGGAAGAGGCTAGTAGCCTTTTTGTTGCACTAACATAGCCCAATCTCAATCTCACATGCAGCCATTCCAACTGTAAAAGGTTCTGAAAATTTTGGCAATGCTAGGACTTCGGAGCTGCACATAACTTCTTTCAACTTGTGAAAAGCTTGATCAGCTTTTGTCTCCCATTTGAGCTCTCTTTTTTGCAAACTTACATAATGGTTTTTTATTATCCTGTAACCTTTAACAAATCTTTTGTTATATCTCGTTAGTCCCAAAAACCCTCTAACCTGTTTAACAGCCTTTGGAGTTGCCCAATTCAACATGTAAGAAATCATCCTAGGATTAGCCTCCACCCCAACTTCACTAATAATACTCCATCTTTTTTCTGCACAAACTCACATTTTCTCCGCTAGTATATAATTTTTGTTACTTTAACTTGTTAAGAACTAGCTTCAAATGATCTATGCGAGTAGGCAAATCTGGGTTGTACAATTAAGATATCGTCAAAGAAAACTACAAATCTTATTAACTCCCTTAAAAACACCACATTTATCAAAGACTGAAATGTTGCAGGTCTATTAGTTAATCCAAATGGCATCACTTCAAACTATAATGATCATTATAGGTCCAACATATGATACATCTTCCTCCTTGACTTAGAAAATTCCTCGACCTAAAATCTATCTTGGGAAAGTACTTAGCCCTATTCAGTTCAACCAGTAGTTCATCTATAATCGAATGGGGTACTTGTCCTTAACAGAGATGGGGTTTAGTTGTAGACAAACCCACACAAAATCTCCAACTCCCATCCCTCTTCTTGACTAGAAGAACTGGTGATGCAAAGGAACCAGAGCTTGATTGAATGATGCTATCTCCCAGCATGTCCTTCACCATTTCTTCAATTTCACCTATCTATAAATGGGGATACCAGTGGTTATGAAAGGTTGTGACCCTACTAACAACAATATGGTTTGATCATGTTCTTGGCTTGGTGGTAATCTTTGAGATTTGTAAAACACGGCCTCAGAAATAGCCAATCATGCTTGCACCTCTAATTGTTCCTTTTTTTTCTCTACTTTCTATTGTTCTCCACTCAAAATTTGCACAATGAAAATCTCTTCTCCATTACTCTACCACTTATGGAGATTCTCAATTACTATAATCTTCAAGATATAGTGGATTTTTAAACCTAAAAAATTGAAAACACTCCCAACTCTTTTCTGATACAAAACTCCATTTTTTTCTCTTATTTCCTTCTCCGATCTCTTTCGCTCTTCCCCTTTTTTCTTTTGGAATTTTCTACCTTCAATTATCATCAACAACAAAATACTTTCCAACAAAACAAAACAACTAAATACAAAATTGAAAGCTTTCTAAAACTCAAAGATTTCTTCATTCTTGATTTGAGAAAAAGATTTTTATTCTATCTTAAAAATTCATCTTTCTCATCTATTTTGGCTTCTCAAAACTAGTTTTTTCTTCTTCTTCTCTTTTCATGCATTTTTTTGCTTTTCTTAACTTTTTCTTTTTATTCTGAGTACTAATGCTAGCAACCATAGGAGCTGGCTAGAAATGTTCTACGACAAATTCGAGATTTAACAGTTGTATTTTGCCTCTTGAAGCTTTTATATACTTATATATTGATGATTTTTATTTTCCCCAACATTTTCTTGTAGTCATTCTTGACGAAGAATGATTCAGCGGTAGTACAAAGCCCGACCAAAGTATAGGACCTAGCCCAAGCTGAGAGAAGCACAAAATTAGTGGAAAGAGATTTTTGAGGTTTTTATTTTTTTTTCAGCATCAATAGAACATTGGATAAATTCATAAAGGTATTATGGCCTTTAAATATTGTTAGAAACTCTTTAAACCTTTTTATCCATATCAGATTTTACTTCTTAAAACTTTGTTTTCAAAAATTAGATGAAAACATACCTTTTAATTTCTTGAAATTGGACTCTTATCCAAATAGGCCCATTGGGATTTGGAAGACCATCATGATCAACTCCTTGTCCATCCATTCTTTTACTTGAGGGAAAATTACAAGGTTGCCCTTAAATGCCCAAAAGAGTTAGGATATATAGAAAAATATATAAATATATATATATACATATATATATATATATATATATATATATTTATTTATATTTATATTTATATATGTTGTGCTAAAGTTACAATCCTAACTTTAAAATAGAATAAGAGAGTTGTCTTGACTCCAAATGCTTGCCATATATCCTAACCTAAAGTATGCTGATAGTTAGAGTTAGAGCCTTGAAATCCAAGATAATGAGATTATATGCCTTTAGCCAATCTACTCCCAAAATAATATCACAACCCCTAGTTGCAGTACTCTCAAGTCTTGGAAAAATTCTTCTCCAGTCATCTTCCACTTCAACCCCTTACAAACCTCTATAGAGTATATGAGATTTCTATCTACAATAGTCATTAGAATAACAGAAACAGATTGCTTAAGTAGGCCTAACTCCTCTACTAATTTTTTGATAATTAAGCTCCTTCAGGCTCTTGTGCATGTGAATAGATATATTATTCTATTCTTAATCCTCCCTTTTATTTTACTCACATTGTAACTTGCTTGTCTGGTGAGAGAATTGACTAACAACTACATCTTCTCAACAATCAATAATCCTTCTTCCTCTATGTCACTTCTTTCAATCAATATTCTTTTTCGAATGATTCTAGTTCATCTATAATCATCAAATTAAACTGTCTTTTTGGACAAACACGTTCAGGGCTATTTTTATCCCCACCTGGAACATATCCCTTTGTCTCTCATATCTTGCAACTCAACAAGAGTTAATTTTGGAACCCCTTCTTTTCAGGTATATATATAACGGTTTTTTTCATTAGGCTCGATTCCCTTGAAATTTTCCAAATGACTTGCAAGTTTCAATTGAGTAGGTGTTCTGAGATTGGACTTTCTTAGCCGATTTTGCAGGTATAAAGCTTCTTATAAATTTATAGCACGTTCCCAAGTCGTCCATTACAAAGGTAGGGAGATGAGGAATTATCAAATGAGGTTATAGTTCTGCCTTGAGTCCACTAATAAATATAGAAACATGATATTCTCTATGGCATATGACACAAATTTCATCACCAAAACTCTTAACTCTTTGAATTTGTCATAGTACTCTTCCATTGTCCCTTTCTGACTTATTTTACTGAATTCCGCCATTAACTTCATATCATTTTCATACTCAAACCTCTTTTACAAATATAGCCATCTAGTCAAAGGATTAACTATGTGATACCCTTGCAACCAATTATGGGCTCTCAACTTCATATATGTCAGTGCTATGTCTATTTATTATTATTCAGGAGTTCTATAAAGATTAAAGAATTTGTTAGCTTTGAAGATCCACTCACTTCGGTCACCTCCTTCCAAAGTTGGAAAATCCACTTTAGGTAATTTCAGCTCATGCCTTGTGTCCCCCTCATTTCACTCCTTGAGATGATAATCCTATCACAGTTAGGACTTTTCACTCCCCCCCCCCCCCCCTGCCTTCTCTCTCGCAAATCTTCAACTAGCTTCTAGAATTTTTCCCTCTCACATCCATCTTCTTCGTGATTGCTTTGACTAGAGAGTTGACAACTCAAAACATTGATGCATATTATCTAATAACATCTTCTAATTTTTAGCTAATGATTTAACAATGTTCTCCAATGAATTACCTGATTTAGATTTTTTATTCATGGGCTGACTTGAATATCGAATTAAGGGGTCATGGCTGAAAACCAGTAAAATTAGGTCTTTATGCATAGCTAAAGTTAGGACGGTTTCTCCGGTCTAGATTGTACATGTTTGAGAAATGATCATAGTTTCTCTATTGATCTCCAAAATTACCAGTAGCATTTACTTGTGCAGTTTTTTTTTTTTTTTTCATTAGCGATGTTTGGGCCAGTTTTCACATTCCTCGACATTCCACTTATTCAAGAGGGTATTGGTGAGATTCGAACTCGAGACCTATGGTTTAGGAGACCGCCACTCCACCCACGGGGATGTCTCTGAAGAGACTACTTGTGCAGTATTATCTCCTTGCAAAGTTGGATACATATTAGTAGGGTGTCTAATCCCATAAAATATTCTGCAAACATGTTAATGATGATTCCCTATAGCTATTCCATGAACCGGTTAAGTTAAATTGATTTTTTTCACTTTCCATGTTTGAGATACCTATTTTGTTGGCACATCTTTGAGAGCTTTGTCTCTGTCCAAATTGCTGAGATGTGGCAGTAATGATGTTCATCAAATCCTCAGCCTCTTGAGGTGTTTTTTGATTCAAGGCTCCTCCACTTGCAACATCAATCATCCTAGTTTTTGACAACAATAATCCTTCATAAAAATATTTTAAAAGAGCTTGCAGATAACTTGCACATAACTTCTTAAAATGCTCCCAATATTTCTATAAAGTCTCCTTGTCTTTCTGTTGGATTTCTGTAATCTCCTTGCAAATACCCATAGTTTTAGAGGCTAGAAAATACTTATCTTAGAAAATTCATTTCATGTCATTCCATAAAAGAGCCAATCTTTAGCAGTTTCTTCCAAAGAAAAAGGGAAGGCTCTTAGCATTACCTAATCTTCAATGATTCCCTGAGGTTTCATACTAGAACATTCCACATGGAACTCTTTTAAATCTTTGCATGGATTTTCATTTTCCACACCTCTAAACAAAGGTGAATCAAACCTAACTTTAGTAAGAATGAAGTTTCCAGGCCTGGGTATGCAATATAGAGAAGATGATTATGGAAGAATGGGATTGTAAATTCAACTAGAATTTGTTGGGCTCAAGGGATGAAACGTGGTTGCAAACTTGGGTGCTGTCGATGATTTATGGCCCCTGCAGGGGCTATCGTCAACCAAATCATGACTGGGTGTCGAATCCGCCATGGGAGGTGAGAAAGAAGAGATGTTGGTTTCTACGCTTTCTTTCTGGCTTTACTTTTTGGGAAGTCTTGATTGTTACTATTGAATAGTTCGTTAATTTAAATATATGAAAAATCTCTTAAAATTTGTTTATAATATAAATTTATTTATTTATTTTTAGAACCAGTTTTTTAAAAGAAAAGTTGTGTTTGCAAACATGTTTTTGAAAGATGATTGTAACACCCTAACTCCCCATTTCTACCCCTCCATGAAAATTAGTAGAAATTGAGATTTTAAGGATGGATGGATGGATGTATGTGTGTATGTGTGTGTGTATATATATAATTCATAGGTAATGAGATTTGAATCTAGGTCTATACATAAGAAAGTAGGTGTCAAACCATCTCACCAAGGACTTGTATAAGTAAATTGAAGTAACTTTAGGAACATCATCTGATGGAAAACAATGATCAATCATATCTTTAACGGAATCATCAAGGAAGACATTCATGAAGGAGTTCAATGAAGTGAAGATTCATGGAAGAAAAGTGGCTTATAAAGACCTTCACTCCAAGCTTGAGAGATTATGGAAGGTTTCAAGTCATTACCTTGTTAAGAATGATCCACATAATGACTTGAGGATTGATTACAAGGACTTGTATTTCAAATACGAGGATGAAGTCTCAAGAATGGAGAATGATAGCTCAAGAATAAAAGAAGGCTTTGTTGCTCAAAGGATAGATGAGTTTATGTTCTTCTTTGAAGATGATCTTGGCAATGGATGGATGATCTTCTATAAGAATTTGTACTTCAAGTTTAGACCTTTAAACATGAGTGAAGGAGGCTTGAAATCATAACAAGAAGCACCTAAATTCAAGTGGAAGAAGCATTGGAAAGAAGCTTCAAAGGAATGGAAGAAAACAAGAAGAAGAAACTGAGAATCGGTAAAAGAGGACATCACTGGCACCAAGAATCGGTGCCAGTTAAATTAAAACCAAGCACCAGTGCATTTAACTTGGATTGGTGAAACAAGAAGACAAAGTTCAATTTTGGGACGAATTCCAAAGATATACCGACATGGTCACTGGCCTGACCAACGGTGTTGATGAAGGCTACCACTTTGGTCCCTCAACTTTTAGCTTTGGTCATAATTGGATTTTGACCCAATTTTGACTATTCCACTTGATTTTCATTGGCTTTTCTTTGTCTTTTAAATTATTTTAGAAGGTTAGCAAGGTCTTTAAGCATTATTATAGCTTCTTATTGATGGAACTATAAATGGTTCTCTATTTGTAATTGTAAGACATAACTTTTGACAAACAACTTTTACAATAGGTGAATTTTCTTTTTTAGATCAAACTTGATCTTTGAGTGGGTTTCTTCAAGAACTTTTATAGGGTTTGAGATACTTCAAAAGGGCTTTTCAATTATTTGGCTTAGGGATTGAAATTGTCTACCAAATCAAGAGATTGATTGATTGTTAACATTAACAATAGGTCAATCTATTCTAAGGTTGAATCAATTGATGAGTCTTGGAAAATTTGAATCAATTTTTGATGGATCAAGGGTTGGGCAAAATAACGATAAACTAACTTGTGATCATGTCATCATCCCCTTGTCTTCTCCTTCCTTTTAAATCCAACCTTCAAATATCATCCTTGGAAACCAATTAAACCCTCTATCGTTTCCACACTCTAACAATCTTTACTCAAAAGTGAGACGCCATTTACTCAAAATCTTCTGACAATCTTTCATGCAACCCTTTACCTGTAGGTTGATTAGAAAACTCATTTTAGACCATGCCCTCTTTCCTTACTTTTAAGTCGAGAATGAGGAACAAAGACTCAATTTTTCTTTAGTAAGGCTAGAACTGGTAGAGATAGAAGAACTATAATGAATGATGAATAACTATATTCTCTGTTTTAGATGTTCTAGTGATTTGATTTCAACCGTGCACATGACTTAAATCGGAGATAATATGTTGTGTTTTAATGAAATTTTCTAGATTAATTTTCAGCTTCAGGGCATCTTTGTGTATCCTATTACCCATCTCTACACTTGATCCCTAAAAGAAAGAAAGCTTTAGACTATTATGGAAATAAGGTACTTTATGTTTAATTCTTCTAATCTGGAGGAACTAATTTTATCAGTACCTCAATTATCCTCTACCATTTGGCAGAACTAATTTTTAAAAAGAAAACAGATTTAACTTGAATAAAAGAGTTCTACTCAAGCTTGCAAACTTGAGTATATTTATAGTTTTCAAAATGACTCCTTTTAGTTAATGTCGTTGAAGCCAAAATTATACTCTATATTGAATCCTTTGTAATTTTAAAGATTGAGATTAATTAGACCATTATATTTTAGACTCAGATAATAAGAAAGCCTCTAAATACATCTTCGTTTTTCTTTTCTTTCTTTCTTTTTTTTTTTTTTTTTTTTGGAAATGAGAATTGTTTTCATGTGTTTTCCTGAGGATGTTTTCTGGGCTAATAAGAAATCCAACATGGATATCCCTTCACCCTCCTTAAAATTTGTTTAATCATGTTTACCTAAAATCCTTTATTAATATTAAATTTATTTTTAGTTTTTTTTTAAAAAAAAATAGATATTTATATTTCACAAATTTGGTTCTTTTTTGGTCTCTTCATCATTCACCTTTGGGTAATTTTAAGCATTTTCTTACTGTAAATGGGTGGCAAAATTGATCAAACTCCAAAGTACCTTTCAATTCTTCATAGTACAAAATTCAAGGGATAGAAACCTATTTTCTAAAAGGAATCCATAAAATTTCGGGTTAAAGTGCTTTATTTAAAATTCTAGTATCTGATGCCACCTAAACCCTTTATAGTCCAAATCAATTTTGTTGGAGATTAATTAAATCTCTAATTAGGCCATGTTTGGGATGACTTTAAATCAAAAATTCAAAGTTACACAATTTATTAGGACAGGTGTAAGCACCGAATAGGATCGAACAATCTTATTAGAAAACTTACATACCTACAATTATGGAATTTGTTTGTTGGCCAATAAGTTAATGTGGGGAACCTATAAAGGATGGGAAAGCATATGGCTGCAAACCTTGGATAGGGACCTCATTAATTAATAGAGGGCTTTCCTCTCAATACGTGTTAGAAGGTTCAACATGCGAGAGATGTTAGCCACTTGACTCAAATGGTATTCGAGGAATATTTTTATCTTCTCTTGTTTAGGGGTGCAATTGAAAATTATGATCACATATTAGAGTGAGAAGGATGATATTTGTTCTTCTGAAATAAGTTGTGTTTGTTTATCCTTGAGGGATTAATTATGGCTTTTATATGTTTCTTTTCTAAATTACGATAGGGTTTACACAAATGTGCTCCAATGAATTGTATCTGTTGATATATCTACTCCCATATATGTGGTGTTAAGTTCATAAACCCTTTTGATCAACTCTTTTGAGTTATTTTCCTCTTTTGTAAAAATTGATTCTCTCATTTTATTTTTTCTTCCGAGAATGGCTTTCCTTTCTGGGCACTAGCTCACTTAGATTCCGGATGAGTTTGAATTTTTGAAAAACTTGAATCAAGATGTGTGTTCCACTTCTGTTGCATGCTTTGTAGATGTAATGTTTAAACATTTCGAATGCTTGTTTTCTCTTTCTTCTTATGTTCTGATTAATGTTGTAAAAGTTTGTAAGATGAAGATTAGCTCGAGCAATTAAATGTTTTAATTTACTTCTTGTCCTTTTGAATTAAGTTTTGAAGTTACTCTTATTCTCCTCACTTAAGATAGGAATAATCAGGCACCTATGTATATGATGTGATTTGTAAACCTAATAATTCCTTCTAAGGGTAGGGTAAGGGTGGCATTACAGTGATAACCTTTCATAAGAGGCTTTTTTAACTTTTATAAATAAGAGGTTTGTTCATTATTGATGTACAAAAAATATATATACATTACACAAGCTGAGAGTTTAATTGTTATATGCCATCAGAGTGTTCTTGAGTATGCTTTGTTATATCTTGGGATGCTTTGTATCAGAAAGAAATATTACATTCAAGAAAGTGATTTGAGCCTCAAAGCCAATTCTTTGTACTATTGTTCTAATTTTCCTAACAATTTGAGTGCAATATTATTCCTACAATCCTAAAAATCCAAATTCTTGTAATCCTAAGATGGCTTCTATAGACATGAATGAAGCTACTATGAAAATTCTAACACAACTAGATTATCTCAAATTAAATAAATTTGGTGGAACAAACTTCACAAGATGAGGTTTCATCTCATTATGTTGAAGGTTTTTTAAGTACTAAGTTCAAAATTAACGCCTCTTCCTCAACCAACTCCCTAATATTCTAATGCTAGGAAACCAGAACACAGAAAATGTGAAATGGATGAATTAATGTGTCGAGGATTAATTTTGAATTCACTCACAAATCTTTTATATGATCTCTATTCAAGCATGGAGTCACCCAGGGAAATTTGGATTGCACTAGAGACTAAACATTATAACTGTCACATCCTTAATTCAGGTCAAATCTGGGATTTGAATGCCAAGTCCCAAGACGTTACATGGCAGAACTCGTGAGATTTTCCTCATGAATTCTGGGCCCCTATTATCATAATCCAATCAATAAAAGGTAGTAACTAACTCCTTACAAATAAAACGTCAATCATTACAAAGTAATTAAATCTTCCCAAAATGTCCTCCTATATCGGAATGATGGGGTAGACTCTAATGCTTTAAGGCACTATTCAAACTCTTCATCTTTCTCATTATCTCTAGTTGTAAATTAAACTTCTAATGGATCACTTGGGCACAACTTAGACAATTTCAATGTAGATTCCTGCTTAATAGTCCTCAAAGAAAAACAATCTTTATTGTCATCAGAAAATTTCATAGCAAAAAACACATTAAAAGTTACAAATTTATCATGAACTCTCATGGCAAGCTCACCCTTTTGAACATCTATGAGTGTACTCTCAATTGCTACGAAAGGCCTTTACAGAAACAATGAAATCCACAGAAAAAAAAATGAAATAATTAACCTTTACAATTATATCCTCAACAATTTCCCATGCATAAACCAAGCTTCTATTAGCTAATTGTAACCAAACTAAAGTAGGCTTCACTTCACTAATTCCAAGCTAATTAAAGATAGACAAAGGCATCAAATTTATACTTGCTCCTAAATCACATAACACTTTAGAAAAGAATTTAGTACCATTAGAGAAAGGTATTGTGAATCTCCCAGGATCCCTTAACTTAGGTGGTAGCTTCTTTTGCATTATGGCACTGCATTCCTCAATCAAAGCAACAGTTTCAAACTCTTCTAGACTCCTTTTCTTTGATATAATATCCTTCATGAAATTTACATAGTCCACTTTTTAATGATATCAAAAAATTTCTGGATTTGTATTTCTTGCTTTTTTCTTTTGAAGTCTTTGAGGAAATGGAGGAGGTGGATATACTTGAGCTTTCTTTTCTTTAACTGTACCTCCTTTATCTTTTTGAATATTTGTTGTTGCCTCTTCTTTCTTGGGCTCCTCACTCTTGTTTTTCACTTTCTTTTCTTCTTCGGTGACTTCCTTCTTATCACCACTCTCAATCTCTTTCCCACTCCTCAAGATGATAGCATTGGCTTGTTCTTTTCTTGAATCATCCCCTTGTAGAACTTGTGTAAAGGCTCCTTGTGGTCTATTGCATAAAGAATTAGCAATTTGACTAATTTGATTCTCCAATGTTCTCATAAAAGCTTCATAGCTTTGGAATCTAGCATTAGTTTTCTATATAAATTGCTAAAGTTTTTCATCACTAGAAACACCTCTTTCCGTAGGTTGTCTCTGGACATTATGCTGAAAATTCCTTTGAAATCCTGGAAGTACTGTTAGCTTTGCAACTGTAGAATTTCCTTGGTTATTACTCCAAGAGAAATTAGGATGATTCCTCCACCCTAGATTATAAGTATTTGAGTAGGCATTGAATTAATTTCTGCCTTGATTCCCTTCAAAATTCCTGGCTTCCTGTTGACTTTCACTAGATGCAAGTGAACATGGTTGATAATAATGGTCTTCTCCACAAAGTTAAATTGAGGTATATTTTGAACTTGTTGAACTTGAGAATTGACCAATTGCAAGATTGTCCAGTTTTTTAGACGATACCTCAAAACTAGAAGCTATTTGAGTTGCAACTATTGTAATCTGATCAACCCCTTGAATTCTTGCAACCTTTCTCTTCACTTGATTGTCAGTTAATAATTCAAAAGCTTCCTTTGGGGCCAAATTAATCAGAAATCCCTAGACAGTGTATCTACTTGAATAGCCCAATTCAATGTCAACCTATGATAGAAAATTCTCATTTGACGTTGAGGATCTATATCATGATGTGGACATCTTCTCAGCAAATCCTTGAACCTTTTATATGCTTCATAGAGAGACTCATCTTCATATTGTAGAAAATTATTGATATCTTTGATCAACCTCTCAGCCAAGAAATTTGTCAACTAAGCTGATTCTATGTAGTGATAGAGTTGCTTGGAAGATTCATCAACCACTCCTTAGCTCTTAAAAAAAAAAATGATCTGTTGAAAATTCTCAGCCTTAATGCATCAGCGGCAGTATTCTGTGTAGAAACATCATCCATGATATCCAAATAATTTCTAATATGAGCATGTGAATCTTTTGATGAAAGCCCATGAAACTTTGTTTCTCAGATAGCTTGGTTAGTGACTGTATCAAGATGAAAATTGACGGCTTCCAATGGTGGCTTGACAATACTAATCTAAATATTGTCCAACATAGGATGCATGTAGTTTCTTATTATCCTGCCTCTTTCAACTAGCTAATTAACGATGATTGTCTGTCTATTATTTTCATCTTGTTGATTATTAGTTGCATCTTGTTGTCTATTATCCTCATTGTCAGCCATGGTAGATTTATTAGTTTTTGCTTCTTTTGCTTTCGTCCTGTTTGTTTTGCAAGTCTTTTCTATCTCTGGATCGTAAAAAAGTATGATTGAAAAACCCAATCTACACATGTAACAACAATACCTTAAAATAAAACAATAAATAAACTCAAATCAAGAAAATTAAATAGCAAAATAAAATTAAAGCTTGAAATTTGATCCACGGAAATGGCACCAAAAACTTGTTGCGGAGTTTATAAACATAAAAGTGCACGTACCGTACAGGCAGTATAAAAATATCATTTCTTGGAAAACTTAATTTAAGCAATTAAATCATCTAATACTATTTTAGTTACTAATTCAAGAAGGAAAAACGAAATAATGATTTTTGGTGGATTTTTGTCTAAATTACTAAATTAAAATAAGAAAGCGGAACAAATCAATTAACAATCAATCCATGAGGAATTCTAGGTCATTAATTTTCCTCAATGTTATCTTTAATGAGTATACCTTTTCACTTAATTCTTTACGCCTAATTTATAACCTGGGGCTCCGAATTATTTACTAAGTTCTCTCAAATCAATAATGAATCTAATTATTAGAACCAATTCGAGTCCTAACAATTGCATTAAAATCCAACCCTAATTTGGTTACCTATGATCTTTAGGTATATCTATATCCTAAACACAAATTAACAATACCTGTTAATCACAAGTTATATATCTATTTAGGTCTAATTTAGGCTCCATTTTTTAAGTTTCACCAAAATTACCAATTTAATTTTACAATTGATTAAGCTATGAAAAGTATTATACATAAATAGACAGAAACAATCACAATTGCATAAAAAATCAAGCTTTAAGACGAAAGTCAATTAAATCAAACAAATGGTTCCATTAGTTCCCTAGAAAAATATTTAGTTCAGCATCATGAAAACAATAATCCCAAAAGAGTAACAACATTTGGCCATAAGAATACAAGAATTTAAAAAAGAATAGAAGACGAAGAAACTCTAAGAAGGAAGATCTTCTCTTCAATGCTCCAATTGTTCTTGATGTCCCAATCTCCAAGTCTCGTTCTCTGTCTACTAAAATTGGCAACTTCTGATGAATTCCAATTCTCTCTCCTCAAGGATAGCCTTTTTCCTTATTCTTTAGGTTTTTAAACTCTTCAATCTTTTTGGTAAGTCTTCTACTCCAATTAAAGTTCCTTATGATTTAATTAATAAAAATATTTGATCCCTCTCCTCGAACACTTAAGAAAACAATTAATAAATAATAACTTGACAATTATAAAATAGAGTTATCACATCCCCAAACTTGACAATTTGATAGTCCCTAGCAAAAGAACAAGAAAAACATAACACATGCAAATGAAAATCAACACAACAAGAACTCTACTAACATGCTAATTCCCCATATGTTCTCAACAAAATGGTACACATTATCTCTAGAGCCCATGAGTCCATTTAAAAATAGCTTTCATCAATTGGATCCATGCATGTGCAAATTCTTAAGCAAATCAAAGTGCGTAGTCTGGATAAGTTTATGCACAACTTAATTCATAGCTTAGAAATGTCCCCATAGGTTTGCTTTTTCTCCCTATCTCCAATAATGTAGGCAAATTACTCAATCAAAGGTCATTAGGTCTTTCAAAGCTTGTAATGTAAGGTTATGGTTGAAGGTCGGATATATATAATCCAATAATCTTGCATATTCCTCTTCATAATCTCCAATAATGTTCTTCAACACCAATTTCTTGGCCCTAAAGCAAGTTGATAAGCACACATCAATGTTTAACCTCTGTCTACACATTTATCTCAAATCTCTAACCTTTAAAGTTGGATTCATTTGAATGTCATCCTTAAATTCCCTTGCAATAAATTTCTTATCCCCCATTATTAGCTTGTTGTTCACTGAACAATCCCCAACATCAATCATAGTTTTCAACGTGAATGCATCTTCTTTTCTTGACTAACTAGCATGCATCCTGAAACTACAACCTTCCTTGCACTTAATAATCACTTTATCCTTCTCGTTTTTGTAAAATTTCAAATCATGGTGTTTTTCTCACAGCATTCTTGAATTGTTCAGTATTGTTAAATCTCATTCCAATAGCAAAAAATAGAATATGTGAACTCAGATCATACCTAACCAATGGTTTCGTTCTATTACTCACCGATGCACTCCTTTCTTCATCAATTATTTCATCTCCAATGTTACATTCCTCTTCACTATCAATTTTAAGATCTCCAGGTTCATCACTTACTGCATACTCACTTTTAATTCCATCTTGAACATTAGGTACTTTTTCTGAATCACCATCAAAGATCCCTAGGGTTGCCTCCCTCACATTGACATCAGCCAATTCACAAAATATTGGTGTTGTACATTTCTATTCAATAAGAAATAGGGAAACCATAGGCTCTTGGTAAACTTCATATAAAAAGACATTGTAATCAAAAGAATATACAAGAAGTACACATATTGCAAAAAAAAAAAAAAGTATAGAAATGGCAAAAAATGCTAAAAGGAAAATGTGTATATATATATATATATATATAAATAAAAGAATAACCATTGGTAAAAGTGCAAAAAAATTAAAAATTAAAAAAAAATAATCTACACCTTTATTGACTAACCACCAAAAAGTTTGGAAATTTTCATTTGTGCTAATTAAATATGCCCTTCTCATCTTTTTCCTATGGAAGTTTGTATGCTCCAATTTGAAACTCTGGTCGTGTCACTTCAACAACTAAGTTGTTCTTCTTTTTAATTTTTGCCCTTCTCTTTGCTTCATTTGATAGGTGCTTTTCTATATAACTCCTCACTGTTTGGAGCTTATCATCATCATCACTTTGTATGTCAACATTCACAGATATATCGTCATAATAGGTTTCTGCTTCTTCTCCACGTTTTTCATCTTCCTTATCTACACTAACATCATCAATATCCTCACTAAGGATTTGGTTTTCATAAGATTCCTCTCCCATCTTGACAACTTTCTCTAGGCTTTCCTCTTTTTCTCCCTTCCAATTTCTCTTTCTGCCCTTCTTTTCCTTTTCTTCTTCTCCATTACTCTTTTTTTGTTTCAACAACTATTGAACATTGGATTCGTAAAATATTGTTAATTTCTTCTTCCACAGTTAAGGGTGTGACTTTTTTTAATTCTTTGCTAAAAGTGTCATCTGCAATTAGCACAAAAGGTTACCCACTCCTTAGCCATGGCTCCTTTGAAGGGTTTTCCAATAATCTTCTACCTTCAACAAATAAATTTATAAACTTTCTATTTTGTGGCCCTATTTCTTGACAAAGGCCTAGTACTTCTACATCGTTACTTAACCTAATCAAATCATCTCAATTTTTTTTCTCCTAAAAAAAACCTTGTGCAACATAAACCCCATTTCTACTGACCTCGTATATTAAATTAGAATATGACAGCTATCTTCCAATGCATCAAATTTATTTATTTGGCCTCCAATATAATTTGAATTTCAAATGAACCACAAAAAATGTAATTTGAACTTGAAATTTTTAGTTGTCATCTTGTACAATGCATTAAAATGATACAAAACATACAAGAACATATTATTAATATTTACAATAATAATAATTTTTTAACCAAACAAAATGTTGTAGCCCAAGTGCTCAGATATTTAAAGTACAAATAATTTATTCATTAGCCCCAATAAGATGCTCATGCCATGACAAAGCACACTTTGAGACCACTACATTATGACAAAAAGAGCATACCTTGAGAGAGAGTTACAAAGAGAATGAGCATTGAAGAAATTAGTCTAACAGACATGGGTAAACCCACCCACCACAAAAAAATTCACTTCAAATTTTGACTTAATCTAGATTTAACAATCCATTACAAAATTTGTGAATTCTCAAGTTGGGGTTTAAAGGGAAAAAAGAAAGGACTAATCTTATACCTTGAATGAGCTATCAACGAAATATTGAATTGATTCAACTTAGTGAAGTAGAACACGCCATTGAAGAGATTGAATCGATTAATTTTTTTAAACTTCGCATCCATTGAAGGAGAAAAATAAACACAAAATAACCCTGATATACATCAGTTTCCTTCTTTTTTATTTTTATTTTTATTTTTTTTTCAATTTCCATGTTAGATTTGATGAAGTGAATATTTTTATATATGATTGATACAATATACATCAGTTTTTCGCTTAGCTAAACTGCCATGTGATTATCAATTGTCAAATTGATAATTCCCACAAGGTAAAATGGATTAATTAACTCATTTTGAATTTCAATAGCTAAATTTTTTTAAAAAACAAAAGTGGGTTAATTAACTCATTTTGAAATTCAATGTCTAAATTTAAAAAAAAAAAAAAGAAGTACATTGATAAAATTGGTACTCATGCCGCTCTTAACCAGCTCAAATACTCTACAAAGTTTTAATTACACTTTGAAACCTTCAATATAACATAGCGGCAAACTATGATTTTAGATGAGATTACTTTAAAAAAAAAAGGAAAGGTAGCCATAAGTGGAATTTACTTTCTTTATGGCTTCAATATGAAACAGCACCTCCACCAAGATCATGCCCCCTCATCTTCATTCTTCATGGTATAATAACTATTACAAATTACAAATTGCATACAATATTACAATTCCCAGTCCAATCTCCAACAGCTATGGAAGAAGCCTACGTATACTACTCTACCACAACTTAATAGAAATGCTCTAATCCCTTATAGGGTACAAATTCGAATCTTTGAATCCAAACTTAAAATGAAAATCTTGAATACAAGATCTATTGAATTTAACTGATTTCATTCCAATTTGTCCCACAAAAGAAAATCTTGACAAATTTTCTAACTAAACGAAAAAAGAAAGTTCATAAAAAATTGAATACAGAAGCAAAAACATAAAACATTCAAGCTTCATGCAAAGAAAAAAACTTGTTACAGAAAAATCCGTATGAGAGACATGCTAGCCTACCAAAATATAAGCAGCAGACAGAAGGGAAATGTCAATGACACTGGAAAACTAGCCGATATAAAGTATTCATAGAAATGCTAAATTCCCAGAACTAAACAATGAAATTTTCAGTAAATCCATGTCACTGTTCAAATTAGTCCCAGACATGAAGAAGCTAAACTTTTCAAATAATGTTACTGACAAAAAAAAAAGATGAATTAACAGAACAAGAGTCAAATTTTCGGAATTTCTTCTAGCATGCATTAACACAAAAAATAAAAAATAAATATTATTGTTTCTTTGTGGAAAGCCCGCCACTCCGTCACTGCCTGTTAAATACAGGCTCCGTCGGCGGGCAGTCTTCATCGCGGTACAAGCGGCGAAAGGACGATGGAGGAATATGGGGCACAGTAAAACTAGCCTCCAGCAACAACCTAACCAACGCTTGAGGTGGAGGAGTGGGTGGCTCGGCGTCTCCCAGCACTACACCAATTCGCCGCCTTCGCCACCGCCGCTCAGATAAGATCAAGTAGTTTGAATTGGTGATATGCCCTTTCACTACAAATTTATAGCCTATCTTTAGGGCTTATGTAATTTCATAAAAAACCCTTAACATTGTAGAATATTCTTAACCAAGCCCTCATTTTACATCAGGATTCTTTTTTAATTCCACTTGTAATAATTTAATAGGTTTTTTTATATTTATCTCTAACTTAAAAAAACAATGATATCTCACTTACCTTCTTCATGTTTCAAACCTGAGAAGTCCAAATTCAAAGTTTTGCTATTTGCCGCTAAACTAGCAAATCTTAACTAATTTAGTAAAGAATTCGAATAAAGGTTTATACTATTTAGCCAAGTAGATATCTATGTACATTTGAATTAATTTCAGATGAATTATATTTAAACGAATTATTAATTTCTATGGACATCCATTTATTCATAGTGATACCTTATTTCTAAATTTTTAGATTTTATTTTATTTTTTTTCCTTATTTTCATATTTTGATTTACAGAAGAGAAATTTATATAATAAGAAAAAATATTATATTGTCTTAAATAAATATTGTTCATTGACAACTTTTCTAATATATATATATATATATATATATATATTTATATATATAAAATATGTAAGGACTCCTATCATTTTTTAAAACAAACTCATTTTCTTAGAAGCAAGGACAAAAAACATAGAATCTGTTTGGTAATTGTTTCTTTTTTTTTTTTTTGTTTTAGAAATTTTTTTTAAAACAAAAAAAAACTCGTTTGGTAACTCATTTTGAAAAACATTTTTATAGAACAGTATCTCTAAATCTTTTTTCAAAATAAATTTTCAATTTTTTTTTTGTTTTCTTAAAAAAAAAAAATTAATTTCCTGTTGTAAATTAAATGCTAAAACTATTAGAGGGGATCTATTGCTACCTACTAAATATTTATTTTACAACTTTTATTATTATGATTTTTTAAAAGTATTTTGTGTTTTGCTAAAAAAATTATTATATATTCTGTTTATGATAGTTTTTCCAAATATTTTATTTTATTATTATGATTTTTTAAAAGAAAATTTCTAAAAATAAATTACTTTCTTTTCTTTTTTGATATTTTATATTTTCTCTAGTAAATTATTTTGCATGAAATAATATGTTATTTATTTTTACTTAAAGTTAACAATATTATTAATAAATTTAATTCAATTCATAAATTAATAAATTTTTTAACTTTTTTTGTTAATTCTTTTGTCAAATATTACATAAAATTTTATTGGGAATTATATATTGAAACAATTTTTTGAAAGAAATCAAGGAAAATTTTAAAAAAATTTCTAAAAATTTAGCAAACAGGTTTTTTTTTTCTTCGTTTTTTTTTCATAAAAAAGTTCTATAGAATTGTTTTACAAAATAGTTGTCCAAAAAAAAAAAAAAACAAAAACAAAAACAGAATCAAAGAGTTCTATATTTAATATGTAGATATATCTCAAGTATTCCTAGATCTCTAAATAGCACGGCTCTCTAAGGTAATTATTTACACAACTATTTATGGTTTCATTTGAGACCAATAGTCAATTCGCAAAGTAGAGGGAAATATTTAAAAAGTTATTTAATTCTAAAAATCTAATTTTAAAATTTTGAATTATCAATGAATGATCATCCTTTGAACAAGAAAACGGTGATGATGACAAAATTGAAGATCTCCATTTTAATTCAACTCAACATCTTAAGGGCAGCTTTGAGCAACAAAAGGTCGGGATGGGTGGTGGAATGTGAATGTAGTGTGGTGAATGGAGAATTGGTAATGGCTTCACATGAGTTTTAAAAATATAATCCCTTCATTCGAAATTGAAGATCTTTATTTTTATTTATTTATAATTGAATATCACATTTCTAAAATTTAAAAAGCTTTTAATATAAAATCTCATTAACAACCTTCAATATTTATTTATTTAATCCATTTGCATAGGATCTCGCCCGAAATTAGATCAATGAGAATAAATTAATAATTTTTATAAAAGTCAAAAATATTCCTTAAGTTTTGATTAAATCAAAATAAAACATTCAGTCATAAATGATAGAAGTATTTCTTTTACAAATTTAAGATATAATTTATGTTATTCATTTGACTCGTGCTTTACTTTATTACACTAGCGGAGCTATTTAGTGTTGAGGGTAGAAACTAAAAAAGGAAAAAGTTTAGTTATTATTATAAACTAGTGGAAGGCCTGCACAATGCACGGATATTATGATCTTATTATTATATATACATATAAGTTTTTTTATTAATTTATTGTTAATTTAATGTTTTATATAATTTAACAAATATATAAAAGTTAATTTTTTATTAAATTTAAGGATTTAACTTCTTGATGAGTTTATATAAATATAAATATATATATATATATATATATTTATATATAGGGATTTTTATATTAAAATTTAACAATTTTTCTTTTTAAAATTGAGTTATCTATAAATAAAAATGTTATTAAATGAATCAAATGATTTTTTTGGGTAGAAAGTTTCAAGCAAAAAATAAATTCAATAGTTTTAATATGAAAAAAGTGAATATACATGGTAAAAAAGAAAAAATTATATAGGTTTAGATTACATATATAATCAAAACACTTTCGTTTATGAAGTAAATCTTTTAAAAAAGGATGATTATATTTATATGCAGTCTTATCTCTTTTTGATGGAAAATGATTTGGAAATCGAATCGTGACACTTTTTATATAGTTCTGTAACATTAGGTTTTAATATGCATAAATATATCTTCAAAGTTGATCCCAGATGCAAAAATTATGCAGACAGAAAACTTCACAACAAAAGATGAGAAACTACATTAAGTTTTATAGTTTCCTAGTCTCACAAGAAAAAAAAAATTCTCTTCAATTTAGAACTTTGAATTAATATTGTAGATGTGTTGAATTTATCATGTATTTTTGAGGGTCTTTAACAAAGTAGACTGAAGGCCATACATTCTCCAAATATTGACCAAAAGGTACATTCCATACTAAAAACTCATATTTAAATAAACTAGTGGAAGGCCTGCACAATGCGCACAGATTATGATCTTATTATTATATATACATATAAGTTTTTTTAATAATTTATTGTTAATTTAATTTTTTATATGATTTAACAAATATATAAACATTAATTTTTTATTAAATTTAAGGATTTAACTTCTTGATGAGTTTTATATATAAATATATATTTATATATATATTTATATGCATTTTTATATTAAAATTTAACAATTTTTCTTTTTTAAATTGAGTTATCTATAAATAAAAATGTTATTAAATGAATCAAATGATTTTTTTGGGTAGAAAGTTTCAAGCAAAAAATAAATTCAATAGTTTTAATATGAAAAAAGTGAATATATATGGTAAAAAAGAAAAAATTATATAATTTTAGATTACATATATAATCAAAACACTTTGGTTTATGAAGTAAATCTTTTAAAAAAGGATGATTATATTTATATGCAATCTTATCTCTTTTTGATGGAAAATGATTTGGAAATCTAATCGTGACACTTTTTATATAGTTCTGTAACATTAGGTTTTAATATGCATAAATGTATCTTCAAAGTTGATCCCGGATGTAAAAATTATGCAGACAGAAAACTTCACAACAAAAGATGAGAAACTACATTATGTTTTATAGTTTCCTAGTCTCACAAGAAAAAAAAATTCTCTTCAATTTAGAACTTTGAATTAATGTTGTAGATGTGTTGAATTTATCATGTATTATTTAGGGTTTTTAACAAAGCAGACTGAAGGCAATACACTCTCCAAATATTGACTAAAAGGTACATTCTATACTAAAAACTCATATTTAAATAATAGCTACCTAATATTGAGAGAGAGTTCATTTTGTATGCCCATGGAGTATGTAGGGACGTGCCAACCTTTTTGGAAGCCTTAGGTGAGAATTAGGAAGGGGGCCTTATAATGTGTGTATTTTTATTTTTTGAGTTTTTCGGGTTGCAAAATCATTTATTATAATTTTTTGAGCTTATGGATTGTAAATTTGTATATCTAATTGGACCTTTTCCTACTATCAAATCTCTAAATTTGACATCAATATTTTTCCGTTTCCCTGAATCATAAATATCTTAAAGACTATTTAATTTATCTTCAGGTAAAGTTAAGATATTTTCTTGATTAAAATTACAACTACTAATATCTTCTTCATGTTCTTGATATTTTCTTGTCATTATTATCAATATCTATTTCATTTAATAGTTTATTTTGTAAGGAAGATTATTCTATTGTTTTCTCATCACTAGAATTTGTAACATATTTTTTATTTATACTAACAAATTTATATATAAAAAAAGATATATTTAATTAGTTATTGAGACTAAATTAGATTTTCATCCTTCAAAATAAAACCCATCTTTGTTCTTTAAACTGTCAATATAGGCCTTGTGAGGAAAGGCAGGGATAGACCAGTGATGCAATCTTGGGATCAAACACATAACGGAAATTCTGTGTTCCATATTTCCTTAACAAAATTTGTAAGAAAAATATTATCACACTTACGTGAGCTAATGCTTGGTGGGTAATCCTTATCATACCAGAAAATAATACGACATCTTTTAAAAATAGGAGAAGAAAATAAGAGTTCGAAAATATCATGTCAAATAAGTCTGGATGATTCAAATAATTTCCATATCAAAAGGTAATTTCTAGACAATTCAAGCAATTTCTACTTCAAGACAATTTTAAATCTCATGCCGATTCATGTGTCAAGATAAATTTATATAACAAAAGACAAGTAATCATCCTTATCAATCCAGTTGTATGTCTTTTCTACTACTCATCCAAACAAGATAAGAGGAGAATATTAGGTTCTCCAAATTAACTTCTGGAGTTCAGATGGCTAAGCAAATTACTGTATCTAGTTAGTTGTCCTAATCTCGACCTATTGGATTTCATATCCTAGGATATGTGTCAGAGTAATACTGGACATGATATGATTCATTTCAAGGGCTCCCGTGTAGCTTCAATCATCTAATCCAAGAATCTTGAGAGAAATCCCGTTGAATTAGGATTAGGAAGTCCTCAAAAAGCCTGTAAACTTCATACTTAGAAAGTGGTGGAATACTTGATAAAATTCTTGGAGTTGAATTCATAGTCTTAAAAATCTTTTGTAAGGATGGCAAAATTGAAAAGAGGGAGTACAAGGTTTTATAAAGATTCATATCACTAAAAATACTATATTTTTCCACAAAAAATATCAATAGGAAACAAGCAAAATCCATGGAAAATTCAATTTTTCCAAGGATTTTCCACGGATTGAGTTGTGGATATGACCCATGTAAAACTTAAAATTGCTAAGGTTGATGTTCGTGGAAAAAAAAAATTCATAGATTATCTACAAATTTTCTACTGATCATAACATGAATAAAGTTGAATTTGAATATGTTATAGTTTACACAGACACCTTTCCGTAGAAAAATATTTTCCACGAAACATTCTATGATGAGTTTTCTATGGAAAGATAATCTATAGAAAATTCATTGAATATATTCCAATTTAAAAAGCTTTAATTTTCAACAAACAATGATTCAGTCTATGAAAAAAAAATTCTATTTTCAATAAAAAGAGTTTTGTACATGTAAAATAAATTATAGTTTTCAACGGACTATTATAATAGTAGTGAAAAACTTTCTAACTGAAAATAATATTTATTTATTCCGAATTAACCCCTCAACATTACACATCTAATGTCCTATTGTGATATAGGAAAACCTTTGCTAGCGAATATATATCAACCACTCACTAAGTTTAAAATAATACAATATCCTCCATCGACATATAGTCATCCAAATAGAGAAAATACTAACCATGATAAGTCATCAACAACTCAAAATTATTAGCCAAAAAGCATCCTCTAAAATAGCTTAAACACATCATCTAAACTAAGAAAACATGTCTACAAGTCACCAATTTTTACATTCATCTTATGTTGCATTTGGGGTAATATAGTAGCCATGCTATTTTATTGCACCTTCATATCATTGAATTCTACTTTGAGAGTAGCATTCTCTTCTCGTACACTAAAGCTTCTTGATGAAGCCTCAAGCAACCTGACAAAAGAAGAGTTTATATTGAAGGCAATCTCTAAAAAGCATGAAAGAAAAACAAATATGCTCAAGTGAATAATTATCACCAGGAAGTAGGAGTTGGTTAAGTAGTAATTAATAAGAGGAGTTACATTAACAAAAGTATTCATGGGGGAGTAGCACTAAACAAGACATGTTTCAGGATTTTGCTTTTGTCCTATTAAACAAATATGCACTAGTTAAAGATAAAAGTAGTAGGTAAATTAATTTCAAGGAGTGTATTTTGAAGTTTTCACCATTTCTTATCTGCTGCTTCTTCTTACTGCTTTTTTAAAGCCTGTGTTTGTTCTTGGCAGAACAATTATGGAAATTGTCAAAGCGCCTTTCATCCCTCTTGTGCTTGAAGTGGTGGCTTCTATATGAATGTTAGAAATGTTGGTGGAAAGCTACAGCACAAGGCATATTGTAGGTAACATAGCCTAGATCAGACTATCATGGTATTTTCTATCATGTAGTGGTCTTTGTGCTTTTAATTTCTTTCTTTTGTTCTGTTTCCTAAGACACAAAAGAGTTGGGGAGTTCAAGAGCCTTAAACAAGTCAGGGTAAGTTATGGATTCTTGTAAAATTACTTCAGTCTGTTAACATGGATAATTTGCTTGAATCTAAATAGAAAGCATCAAAAGCAAGGAAAAAAATAGTTCCGTTTCACCATATTCAAGTATAATAGAAGGCAGGAAAGTCATGAGTAGCAAATAGTAAATAGAACAATCTAAACAGACAAGAAAAAAATAAGAATCCAGATATTGAAAAAGGTAGCATGCCATCAATATATTTAATCTCGCATTACCTTCCTTGTAATAAATAAGATATCTAGAGACTAGTGTAGACAATCAGATACCAAATTTGGGATATTAATTCAAAGGTCAAGTGTAGATAAGGGAAATGAACCATATTGATTCAGGAAAAGTTCTATAGAATAAGAGACAAGTATGGCCCCCAGGGGTATAGATGAGCTGTCACGGCAGGAGTGATCTGAGGGGAGACCTTCCGACTGGCAAGGGTATTGTCCCAAGCTGGTTCGACAAGTGGATGTCTCGGCAAGGCAATGTCCCAAGCTAGCGGCCTACTCGTTATAGTCCTCTCCTCCGGTCCTCTACCAGTTCATGCACATCCCTCGATTTACATCCTCGCTGGCATAAGGAGCCTCTATGACTAGTAGGGGGGTTCGCCTGCAAGGGGCTTGCCCTTAAACTAAGAGACAAGTAAGGAAATAGTAGTATGGCCTGTAAGTGAAGATACTGATTTTAAATACATTGGAGGAAAACTCAAATAAGGAAATAGTGTTGACCTTGAAAGCTTATCATGAACATTGACAACTCATAGTTTTGAAAATAGACACAAGCATCACCATATAGTAATGAAATACTGCAGTTCATACTAGTCTGTGAACAAAAGATGTTCATCATTGAAAACAAAACTCAAATATCAGAATTTAGAAAGACCAGGCCAACAATGTATCTCAAAACAAAATAGCCCTTTTGTAGGCTTCAATCTTTCACTAGTGTTAATATAATTCAAGATAAAAATTAAAATTCAATGAATTCATCAAGTTGAAACCAAAGGCTATCTTCCCTAGTAATACTAATTAATTTCCCACTATTCCTTTTGACATAGACGAACATGGGGATTTTCACCTTTTAGATTAGTAGTTAGTAGATAGTAGAAAGTTAGCACCTAGTAAATATCTGTCAAAAGAAAGGGGGAAAAAAAACTGAGAGTACTATTTCTAAATAGTTCTGATCTTAATAAAGAAAATATACACACAGTTGCATCTACATACAAACATCTTTTATCGGGATCAAGAAAAATTCATCATAATCTCTTACGCTTAAAAGAGTTGTGCATTTCTCCTTTAATTTTATCATCATATTAACAAAATAAGGGCTCCAAAATATCCGACAAACAAAATCCAACTCTATTGGTAATTTGCAAAACTAGAACAACATAAAAGAACAAACAGATAATTTCCTTTTTCGTTTAACATCACAAATAGATATTAATAATTTGCAAAACAAGAACAATATAAAACGAGGAAACTAAAAAGAAATATGAGGAAAATAAATTCACCCACAAACTTTATTTAGATGCCCTTGCCTCCATTAGAGAGGTAATAGGTCAGATTATCTAGAACTCAACTCTTAACAGCCTTATGTAGGGGATATTTTAAATAATAAAACATTGTCGTTCTTTTCAAAAGCCCCAACAAGTCATAACAACCTTTTTGGGGGCTGTAGGCTCGAATTAGGAAGTGGACCTTATAATGTGTGTTTTTATTTTTCGAGCTTCTCGGATTGCAAAATCAGTCATGTGAGTTTTTCTAACTTTTAGGGTTGTTAATTTATATACTTGATTGAACTTTTTTCTACTATCAAATCTCTAAATTTGACATCAATATTTTCTCATTTTCTTGTAACATAAATATCTTGAAGACTTTTTAAAGACTTGAAACTATTTTCATGAAATCAATTTATCCAAGCTTAAACCAAAACAAACCCAACAAAACTAGCCACATACCCATAGTACCCTTCCACCAATTTGTCAAGATTCTTCTTTTTAAACAATCAAACTCCATTTTCTATCAACCATCCAAAAAATCAACAATTATCCATAAATTTTGTACTTAAAGAAACATGTATTAGACCCTAGCATAAAAGGGATTACTCAGCAAAACAAGGTATTCAAAGTTGGGATGATGCTACAACTGCAAAACTCTTGGTTGCTTTGCACAAAATGCTCCAAAAATTTTTCCTTCACCTCGTGCATCTCTCTCTGCTAGCCTCCTTTTCTCTCCTTTGTTTTCTTTTGTTTTGGACAAAGATGGAATGTGGCTTCTTGGTAAGGATGAGGTCGAGACATAAGGGGAAGAATAGGGGTTGGTTTGGCGATGTGATACGTGGCAAAATGGTGTTAACAAGTAAGATAATGATGGTCCAATTTTGCACCACCTAATTGGTTACTCTTTTCTTTTTTCATATATAATTCAAGAGATAAAAAGGGAAGAATAATGGTTGGTTCTTAAGGTTCAAGACTCTGGGAATGTAAGGCAGATACATACATATGCATGTATAGGTTGAGTGGAGGTCAGTTAATGAGTTGATATATATTACAAAGTAATTACCATAAACTATATATTGAGCCCTTAATTGTCTATAATTATATATAGCTTGTGGTGTAAGAGAGAAAACACACCCAATTAGTTTGGTACATGCCAGTGGTTAGTCATTGAGGTTTGATGGCACTTGCATTATAATCAGTTGAACAGTGCCAAGAAGCTTTAGGATACAGAGAAGTTCATCGACCAATATTTGCAAAAGAGCAGCTATATTCTTAAGTGTTGCTTCAATGTTCGATGGAGTGGCATTGTTGCTGCAAAATACATGACAATGGCTAATACAATTTTAACAGTACTACTAAGGAATATCTTTTATTATTATCAAAGAGGTAGCCATTGAACAGAAAGTTAATTGTGTATGAAAATATTATAAACTATCAATTAAGAAAACTTTGGGATAATCACGTTTTATGCATCAACTAGGTTATTGATTCTAGAAATCCTATTAGATTCACAACCTACACTTTGTAAATATAGTACTTGAGCGATATGATTAATCATCAATCTTGACAGTAATTTTCAAATATTTGTGTTTGATCATATTGTCATTCTTGAACGAGCATGAAGATAACTCAATGCATGAAGATATCTCAATGCATGACAAAAAAGAATTCAATATTGTTTGTATGTACTTTATGTAGCTCTGAAGAAAGGAAGAGAAACGAATTATCAATAACGGGAAAAAACATTTGGACAACTTTTAGCGTAGTCAACATGATACGATTTCTCAAAAAAATTGAACTTTTTTTAAAGTAAAAAAAACCAAAAAACACCCCGACATGTCTTGTGATCCAGTTTTCAATTTCTTCAACTTAGTTTGAGGTATCAAACCTCCTCAATAAATCTTTTTTCCTATTTTCTTCTCGTACCTTTCCTATTCTCTTCTTCTATCTCGCTTCTCTTCGTTTCTTAAATTCATGGGTTAGGTGATTTTTTTTTTCTTCTTCTTTCATCCACGGGATTTTTCAAAACACCCTATTATTACTGTAATCTTCCTTAAAAAAAAAAAAACCTTGTCTTAAAATAGAGAGAAATCCTTTCTTCTTTCAAATTCTGTTTAGACACGATAAGAGTGGAAAAGGGGGGGAACTTTCACTTAGTATGTGATATTTGTTTGTGTGTGAATTTATATATGATTTCTTTGTGAATAAAAGCAAGAACTAACATAATCAAAGAGCAATTTCTCCTTATTGCAGTTCTTCCCCTGCCAATATTTTCCTCAGACAAGAGAAGAAAAAGGAAAACAAATTATCCCTTTATCTCATTGAAGCTTTAAATCTAATAATATTTTAAATTTTTTCTATCAGTCTTGATAGTGACAGTGGCAAAAGGGAAGGGGCTAATTGTTGTTTTTGAATTCAACTGAATGTAGGTAAATGGAAGGAGTCTGAATTGAATGTTGATGATGGTGTTCAACTAAACATCGGTGATGGTGTTGGGGGAGGAGTCTTAAGAAGAAGTGATTGTGGAAGTAGTTTTATGAATAGTTTAATTAAAAAAGGATAGGGATATCTTTTAACCTTTTTTTTTAAAAAAAAAAAAATCCAAATAAGTTTTAGTTTTTAAAAAACTTAAAATATTTTTTTCAAATGATAAAAAACAAGTTCTTTTTAATTTTAAGAAATTAAATTGTTGTCCATATGTTCCTTACCCATTGGAGAAATCTTGTTTCTTCTAAAAAAGGTGACCATTGATTAGATTCTTGCAAATTTATAAATAGAAGATGTTGCAAGTGAATAAGTTGAGAATTATGATTGATCGTTATTCTTGATTTTACTATATAAATGGAAAACACATAAATTAATCAATAAGATAACTCCTCATATTGGCTGAAGTTGATATGATGAATCTGTATGTGATGTTTCCAAGAAATACAAAAATATCTCAAGGCTAGAAGATTAATTATAAGTTCTCTCTATAACTTATAAAATGTGATAATAACTCATAATTTTTAGTTAGAATTACAAATAGTGGCATATAACAATGCCTTATTGACCAACTTATTTCTCTTAGTTAACTAACTCTAGTTGTAGTATTTGTAAAAAGAAAAAAACAATTGATATATTAGTCATTTGACAATTAATTATTAATTTGATTATAACCATGAAAGAGAGTGAGGGTTGGGTTATACTTATATGAGACTGAAATGTAGCCCCATTAATTGGTTGCAAATAGATATAGGCGCATCATTTTTGACAAGTTTACAATTCACCACCACCATAGTTTGATATCTAGATTCAATCCTGACTAAATTTTCCATGTGTTCTCTTATTCCAATATGAATAGCGAACTTCCATTAACGTGGGCTATGACATTGTTTGCAACAGAAAAATATGTTCAAAACTTCAGATCAATCAGTTCCTGCACTTTAAAAGCTTGAAACTCAACTAAGTCAATGTGCAAAGGGCGATTATCTCCATTAAAATTTTCACCGCCCACACTTTTGTACTTCTAGATTTTGGCATCTCAGTTACGGGATCTAATAATTGTTTATTGCTTATATAGAGATGTGTAAGGTGCCCAATGGAGCTCAAGTCTTCATATATGACTATGTACCTTTTATTTGTTTCTGCAATGACTTTCAATGTTGGGTAGGGTTTCAAACTAACTGGAACTCCTGAATTATAAGACGGAACTGGAGCTTTTAGTTTCATGATAAATTTCATAACTTTATTATCAAGCTAGTCAACTAATGTGCCAATAGGGTATGAATAAGGTGCAATGTTGGTCAACTTTAAATTAGTGGTGGACCTACTGTTTCTTGTTGAAATTCGAGTGATCTCAGTATCCTAGATTATATGTGTTGGAGAAGGGATTTTATTTCTTCTATTGCTTACCTAATTCTCCAGCTCCACTTACTTGTTTTGTGTCGTTTATTTGTAAATTTGGGAACATGTCTATTGGATGCTTCGGATGTGCGCAAATATCACAAACTCTTTGCCATTGAAAATTTCCTACAACCATGCTATGGACCAAATTTGTCAAATCAAAATTTTTTGTTTTAATGGAGATACTTACCTCATTAACTCTCCTCTATAAGCCTTGTCTTTTCCCAAACTGCTAGGGCGTTGCTACTATAGTAGAGATTAAATCTTTGGCCGCTTGGGGTGTTTTGTGCACCCAAACACCTCCACTTGTAGCATCTATCATTCTTTTCTTTGAAGGTAGCAATACCTCATAAAAGTGTTGAAGAAGAGATTACTCGAAAATTATATGTTGTCCATCAAGAAAAGAAAAATTTTAGTTAGTACTATTATTTTAATTATAGATTTTTGTTGAATATCTTTTAGAGCACTCTGAAAAAATTAAGATTTTTATTTAATATCTTCGGAGCACCCTAAAAAGATTCTTAAGGCCTTATGCATACTTTTTGGAAATATACAAAAGAATTCCTTTTACAAATAAATAAATAAATA
>JAOXNR010000022.1:11521647-11545454 GCA_028571225.1 Parsonsia alboflavescens
CCGTATCCTTTTCCTTTTCTTAATCAATGTTGTTAGTTTAATTAAAATTATTAATAGGGACACTTTTTAAAAGAAAAAAAATTTCCTTAATTTTGTCAAAATAATGACTAATGACTTATAAATTGATTGAAAAAAAGGGGTTATTTTAATGAATTTAGCCCAAGTTCATTTACATATTTAATTTTCCTGTTGCCATTAACACATTTGAATATTTTACAACCTTACAATATTTGTATTCCATCTAATTTGACTATTAGCTCCATCAAAAAATATATATTTTTTTTTTTGAAAAATTGTTCATTTTAATTCAAATTTTGACCCAAAGTTGACATTTTTCTATTATTATCCCCTTCAAATATTTTATAATCTATAAATATTGATATTCCATCCAATTTAATTGTTGACTTCGTCAAAATTTATATTTTTCTCAAGAACAAAATCATTCGTCATTTTTTTTTTATTTTAAAATGTGTTGATCATCTCCATCTTACTCGACCACATCCATCTCTGCATATAACTACCACCATACTTTGTCAAAAACCATAATTTTTGAAGGATCCGTTTATTCTCCTTTCTCTAGTGTAGTTTCTTGGATGGATTACCAACATTGGTTAATTGTATGATGTTCAGTGGTATTAAAAGTAGAAAAAAAAAGATTGAATTACAGATTTCCTATTCAAACTTTGGACCATTGTTTCATTATCAAACAATCTTTTTTTCTGATTAATTTCCTACCCAATCATTTTACGGGGGACTAAAATCATAGCTCTCGTCAAAATCCTAATAGAAGGACGTTAATTCCACATGTGAAAGACAGATGCCACCAATCTTTGACGGTAATATCATCTCTTCATCCCATGCCCAACAGAAATATCAAAGATTTGGCTCAATTTTCTTCTCAAATTCCTTCTCGACAATCACCAAGTTTCCTATTCCTATTCCTGATCAGACTTGGATTCCCTCAATTCCTTATTACATTCAGATTCCGCCCTATATAACGATATCCCCAAACCATTAATCTCCAAAACAAATAGATTCAAGTCTTTCCCAACTTAACACTTTGAAATACAAAAAGACTTTTCTTTTCAAGAAAGTTTCTAGAAAATCCAAGATACAATGATAGTTTTCAAGGGCTTTTTCATTGGCGATACGGTGAAAATATGTTGCGAAGAAGATGGATTCTAGGCAGCTTATTACGTGGTCAAGATTCTAGAAAAGAAAAATAATAACAGATTCTTTGTGAAATACACAACTCTTATTACAGAGGAAGATGAGTCTATGTTCTTGAGAGAAACTGTTGATACTCGTATGGTGAGGCTCTTCCTCCCCAAGACTAAAGTTTCGGAATTCAAGCCAAAGCTTTGTTATCTCCATTGGGCATGGGGTGAAGAGACGATATTACAATCAAAGATTGGTGGCATGTACCTTTCACCTGTGGAATTAACTTCTTTTTGTTAAGATTTTGATAGTAGGTAGGATTTTGGTCACCTGTAAAATAATTGGGTAGGAAATTGATCGGAAAGAAATGATTGTTTGATAATTAAACAATGGCCCAAAGTTCGGGTAAAAATCAGTAATTTAGCCAAAAAAAAATATTAAATCTGTAAGTGAACTTTGATCCTTTAGAGATGAAAATAAAAAATATCCAAGAAAAAAAAAACACCCTCCGCTACTATTTATATGTTAGTAACCATTATTTTGTCAAAAATTTAGGTAATATATATTTTTTTAAATGCCTCTATCTAGGCTTATAATCAAACTAACAACAGTAATTAGAGAAAAGAGAAAAAGATAATGATAATATAATAAAAAAAATTGATAAAATACCTAATAAACTAATAATAATGACTTATATTTAGAGATAAAATTTTTTTGTTCAAGTGACTTATAAATAGTGATAGAGGCAATACAAATTTTGATGGAGCTAAAAGCAAGATTATATATAATATCAATGTTTTTTTTTCCATATTTTTTTTAAACGTGTCCGGGCCAATTTCGATATTTTGCTTATTCAGGAGGGTGTTGATAGGATTCGAACTCGAGATCTATGGCTTGCGCGCTTGCCACTCCATCCTCTATGATGTCCCTGAAGAGACTATATAATATCAATGTTGACAAGTTGTAAAATATCCAAGAAGGTGTTTATATATATATATATATATATATATATATATATATGAAAATGTTATGGAGTGCAATTGTGTACTTCATATGGATTGCACAGTTAAATTTTTAGCAATTAAAGTTAACTGTCAACTATTTTCTTTTGAAAAAAAATTGATCAAATACCCCTAAAATTTAGTTAATAAAATATAATTAGAGAAAAAAAAATTGTTGAAGATTTTATTTTTCAAAAAGAAAAAAGGTCAGTTGACTTAAATTTTGATTATTAGAAACTTAAAAGATGTATTCTATTTCCATAGCATTACAATATATAAAAGAAGAAGCATGACGGCCAACTTACGTACTTTTTACATCTCAAAGCTACTGATTAAGTGGCTTTTGAATTTCATTTTTACAGGTATTTAGTTTATAAAAATGCTTAACAAAACTAACTCCTACCACAACTTTGATTCACAATGATAGAGTCATCTTAATATCCATCAACCACTCCAAGATAAAATACATCCTTACAAATTGTATTTCTCTCGCCATTTATTTCAAAATAAATAAAACTTTTTATATAAAGTTTCAAATATGACCTTAATTAAACCTTTGTTTAAGTAATCATATATAATTAATTTTTAAACTTAAAATATTAATTATTATAATTCTTATTTCCAATTTTAATTATGCATATGGATCAAATTTGTAATTCTATAATCAATATTTATTCATATCATTTTGTAAGGAGAAAATAGGCAATTAGGTAGGAAAATTAGTGAAAAAGTCCAACCAAGCACTGCTTTAACTAACTAAACCGGCAAATTGGTTGTGTTCCATTTGCTACCCTCATTTTAGTTCATCAGTTTTAGGTAAGTGAGGTAGTACTTTAATGAATACAAATCATTGTCATAGTCATAATATGGATTATTATTTGTACAAGAGACTGTTTAAGGTTACTCACAGCTCATTCGCGCGTGCACACATACATATATACATATATATATATAGGAATACTTCTGTGTGCTATGTGGTACACAAATTCATATACTACTGATAGCAGCAATCTTCTGCAATATCAGTGTTTTTCAATTTGTATACCCCACAATGTCTCAACTTTCTCTTTACAAATTGAAAAAATCGATGTCGTAGAAAATTGCCACTACTTTTTCCATCAGTAACATACGAATCTGTATGCTACGTAGCACACAGATGTATTCCTGTATATATATACAATAATGCTGTGGTGTGTTCCGGAAGGAAAAGTAATGTCAATCTTTTGCGAAATCTTTTTTTTTTTCAATTTGTAAATCTCATAGTGTCGCGACTTTCTTTTTACAGGTTGAAAGAAAATGATTTCACAGAAGATTGCTGTTACTTTTCCTTTAAGAGCACACGCGGAGCATACGAACAGGAGCACACCACAATATTCATATATATATCATATGAATGATAGTGTGTGCTATGAAGCACACATTAACAAGTGCTCCAATTAACTCTCTAACGGTGAAAGTTAACGATTAGTTATTCAGAACAAATAAATTCTTCTATAAAAAATTATTTTATCAAATATTTTTTGTAAACTAAACCCTAAAAGGATAAACTAAACCTTATGGGCACTTGATTAATTTTAATTAATTGTTTTTAAAAATAAGATAATTAACCGTTAGAAACTTAATTGGAACATTTGTTAGTGTGTGCTAACATTTTAATATATATATATATATATATATATATATACACACATACAAAAATACTATAGTTCAATTGACTTAAAAAAAAAAAAAATTTAATGAAGTATTCTTAGGGTTTAGTTTATTCTTTTATATTCTATAAAAAATATTTTGAATTTTTACTGATGGTGAGTTATACATTGAATTATTTTTTTAATTGCACTTTAAAATTTTATTATTTCTTTACTTTTATAATTATGATTGCATCACGCGAATATGTTAGTCCTACTTGAGGTGCTCTTGTGATATTTGTTTCAAAATGTAAAAGTTTTAAATTTTTTTATATGTAAATTAATAATTTTAAAAATATATTTCAAATTAAAACTATCTAAATACACTCATTCATTCAAAAATTTTAAAATTAACAAAAAATAATGAGGAAAGTTAGTCACAAACTACGTTTTATCATGATATACCCTTGCACACGGAACAAAACATTTTTCCTTTTTGTACTTAATTAATTCTTTTTAATAATCTACAATAGTGAAAATAAAAACTATTATTATAATTAACCTAAATCGAAACATTCATAAGAAAATTTTTCTGTCCAAAAGGCTACATAACATAGCAAAGACAAGTAGTTCAAAGTAGATCAATGGTAGTTGATGTTTGATAGTCACTTTGTTAATCATCTCAAAGAATAAGAAAGAAGTTGTAAAGAACAAGAAATCAGCTCACCCTCTTTTTCCTCAAAATAATCATGTGGTAACCATTTAGTAGTATTAGGGTTCGGATCTCCTATGCATATTATATCTTCCCATACATCAAAATATTTTTAAATAAAAATCTTATTTTAATATATTTAATTATTAATATATTTTATACATTAAAACCTAAAACGTTAAATAAAATTTTAAGAGAATTTGATCTTTTTAAGAATCCATGTTAAATTTATAATGATGTTACATAGGATTAATTTGGACATTATGGTTTTAAATTTATTAATTCCAAAACCGATAACTCAGGTTATGTGACTTTTACTATTCATCCATTCTTGATTCATTTCAGGACAGATGTGACGAGTAAAATAGTAAGACACGAGATCTAAAGTGATTTGATTGGTATTAACATAACTATTTCAACGTCCACATATTCTAAACGATTTGGACCTTTCCTTTTAAGACATTTTATTTATTTTTCAAAAAATTTAGGATTAGAAAGAAGAGTGTCTAGTTTTCATTATCTGGTTGCTATTTAAACCATTTCCCCCCCTTTTTTAAAAAATTTAGAATTGAAAGTTCGTAGTAGTCGTTTGGAATTAAATATCATAATTTGTGAATTAGTTAAATTTTATTAAATCAATAACATAACTATATTAAAAATGATTACATTAGACTCTTTATTAAGTCAAAATAAAACCTTCAATTATAGGCAAAGTATTATATTAATAAACAATTAAAATTCTATACTAAGAAAGATAATTTTTATTGTATAATCTATGAATATTGAATTTATTTAAAATACATAAATTTTAGAAACATATTAATAGTTTTGTTTTTACTCTAACTCGGGACAATTTACTCATCCATTATATAAATATATAAATATAAATAAAAATAAATAAATAAATATATATATATTTATATATTTACGCACAATTAATGAACATAAAAAATATAAGCATATTAATGAAAATGGTTAATTTTGAAATTTAACAGAATAATGAGGACGATGATTTTCTTTTTTAATTTTTGAAAATTTAACCTATATAATAAAATCTAGATATACTTTTAAAAATTTTTAATCTACTTTTTTTTTTGAAATTAAAGAAACAAAATTTAAATATTTTAAAAAAGCGAATGTATATATAAATGCACCCAATATTTCATTATTTCTCAAGTCCTTTTCTGCTACTCTCAATATTACATGTCCAATTTCGCTATTTTTTTTAATGTAGAAATTAGAAATTCTCCGACCCTTTATCATAAATAAACCCAATTAAACACCATTTAAGCATTTGTTAGTTTTTTAATGACTGTTTACTCCAATTTAAACTATTTTGTAGTCGTATTTTTCTTTTAGAATTCCTTCATAACGACAAAAAAAAAAAAAAACACTATTTCCTCCATAAGATTTGAACATTTCTATTTTCATTATGAATAGTAAATTTAATGTTTTATTTTCTAAATATTACTAAAAAATAATATTACAAGCTTAGAAGTAAATAAAAGAAACACTTAGAAATATTAAGGATTTTAGGGGAAAAAAGAACTTCTGATTAAAAAAACCTTACCAGAAAAAAAAAAAAAGAAAAAAATTATTTTAAAAATTTCGACGATGGTTGTACAGTTACGCTGGGAAAGTTGTACATTTCACTTGTTTCCCTAGCCTTAAGAAGAAGATGGGAAGGGATCATGTCTTTATAGATAAAGGAAAGAAACAGACAAAAGGTGACACCTCTTTCTCTCTCCTCCGCTCTCTGTTTTCTCTCTCTCTAGTTTTCATGCTCTCTACACTCAAAACACACAAAAGCAAGAAAGAGAGTCTCTCTCTGAAGAGGTGAAGCAGAGGACTGTTCTTCGTCGCATTCAGAAAAGAGATTAATGTCGGTTCTTTAACCTCTCTCTTTCACTTACTTTTCTTGTGGCATCTGCCAATCTTGTTCTTCTCGTAGTTTTGTGTTCGAATTACGCTTTAATTTGATTGGATTTATTTGTTTTTGGGAAAATTTTTTTGATCAGTTTGCTGTAAAGTCAGTTTTTGATTTCATTCAGTTCAATTTTTCCCTTTTCTGTTCGAGATTTTAAGAAATTTTCGGATGATTTTTCTGGCGATCCGTTAAATTAGTGGAAAATGCATCTTTTCAGAAATATTTACATAAATGTGTTTGTTTTCATGATTTTATCTTAAATGAGCTGCAACTATTTGGCTATTTTCAGTTGCATTTGCTCGTACCTGCTCTCTTCCAATTTCTGGGAATTTTAGTGGTGAATTCTTTGATTTTTTGTGGAATTTTATTTTATATGCTATGTTGGATAGATGTCAGATTTTGCATGACAGTTTTGAAAATTATTTACACTGAATTTCTAATTTGGAGAAATATTTTTGTAGTAGGATTATATGTTAAAAAGAAATCAAATTTGTTAGATTTTGCATCTGAGTCCTTTATATGCAGATTGGCAATTTAAAATGAGTTGGCCATCTCCAATGGAATTTCATTATGCTAACTCCGCCGGCCCTGGCATGCCTTATAATTCAATTGGAAGCTTTATGGATTTCTTTGGAGGCCTTACTTATGATCATGTGAATTTCATTTTCTCTGAGACTCATCCTTACGCTCAGGTATTTCATGGTGTGATCGACTACTTCATGCTCATCCTTACTTATTTTCTTGCCTCTGCATGATATTTTAAACCTGAATTTTAATTTTGTAAAATCAATTACTAATGTATAATGAAGTTTTTTTTTTCTCTTCTTCTGTTCAGTTTCTGTTTTCTTTTTTCTGAGACTGTTTTACTAGTATATGTCTGTTCAGACATATGTTATTACCAGAAATAAAAAGTTGTAACTTTATATACTTACATAGCCCTGTGACATGAACAAACAATCAGCTTATTGCTGAATTCTAATTACACACATCCCTCTTGCACAGGAGACTATGTACCCTTCGATGAATGCCAATTTATATAAATTTGGATTTTCTGAACCCGGAAGCTTCTATTGTGACTATGGGCAAGGCTACGTGGTGGATGATCACATCTCAGAAATTGATGAATACAGTAGGAATTTAGAGAATCCTTCAAGCATGGCTGAAGAACAAACTGCAGCTGAGTATACACAGCTAGAAATAAACTCCAGCTCCACTGCTCATGTTAATACCGTTGAGTGTAAGTTTCTAATCTTATTTGGAATTTTTATGTGTTCCCTTGGTATACAGTGCTTTATTGCATAACACAGAGATTGAGATTGGGTTTGACACCAGGTGAGAGAACATAGATTCCCTTACCCTATTAGAAAAGAAAACCAAATTGGTGCCACGGCAAATTATTTGATTCTTATTCCGTATAAACAGTGTATTGACCTGGACTACCATTGTTTGATTTCTCTTTCCTTATCAAATTTTCCTCCTTTGTCAAATTTCTTTTCTTCTCAATTTGCAAATCTATTCTTATTTATCTGAAGTAAATTTGGGAGTTACTTGGAAATTTTGGTGTTGGAGTTGGAAAAAGATAAGTAAACTTGGCTGCTTTTATCGTGCCTGCTTTTTTACTATTCATTCTCTAATGCAACATTCCCTCCCCCCCTCCTTCCAGTACTCTCAATCTTCAACTTTTAAATTCCCTCAAAATCTCATAAAAGTGTCCCACTTATTTACATCCAGTATAATTCTTTTATGCTCTTTTCATCTAAAGGTGAATGTAAACAATTTTATTTTCCATTGGCTGGCCAAGAATATCTATTTTCATAAAATAAATAATTCCACTAACAAATTATTGTATCTGCAAATTATTGTAAACAAATTATTCTATTTTCCGATGGCTGGCCAAGTTTGTTGTATCTCCAAATTATGTTCTGTTGCTGCATGTGTGAATTTCTGGATTTTGGAAGAAGATAATAATGAGGTGTTTATAATTTTTAGGTCCGCGGAGTCATCAAAATACTCGAGACTATGAGGTATGGACATATACATTGAAGTGGAATTTTTCTTAAAAAGCAACATTAATGGTACTTCTTCCTCTTCTAGTCTTCAGGAGAAACGAAAAAAAAAAGAAAAAAAGAAACCCTATAAAACCTTGTTGGTTCTTAACATCTTATAAAACTCTTCGTTATTTGTATGTTTTTGGCAGGCTGTTTGGCAAGATAATATAGATCCTGACACCATGACTTATGAGGTTTGATATTCTTTCATTATCTCTGTAATCTTTCTGTGGAGTTGAATGTACTAACTTTAATTGTTTACTGTTTTGCTATTATAAATGTTATGTAGATGATATAGATTTGGTTGATGGATCAGGGATTTAAACAATTGAAGAGTTTAAAAGTCTAAGGGAGAGGTTATGTACTGAAAAATTGTAAAAAGAGCTTCATGAGAGAACAATTAAGGGTTTATTGACATGAGGTATACATTAGGCCCTCTTGGTTTTATTGACATAGTGGCTTCGTGAAAAATGCCCATCTCCTGAAAGTCTTCACAAGAGAAACTAACTTGTTTAACCCTTCGACTATGCTTCTTTTTATGAACCTTTGATCTTTTGGCATTCTGTTTTCTCCATGTCTGAACTTAAATTTGCATTGTTGGTGCTTTTTTATGATGAGCTCATAATCTGTGATCCACTATGACAGAGAGTGTGTCTTGACACCAAATTTTTAAAACATAGGTCTGGCTAAATAGTAAAACATCTTTTAAATGTACCAGGAAGTGGCTAGAGGATGCTTTTAAATGTACCACATTATATCTTATTAGCAGTGCATGTACTTTGCAACTGCTTATGAGAGAAGGTTTCTAGAATGGTGAAAGAATCTTGATGAGTTTTATATGGTCTATGATGTGGTGATATTCTGTAGTATCTCAAAAGCACCAAGTATATAAAATTGTAGCTATAGGAACATCCGAGCGTTCACCTAAAGCTCCGTTGCATTTACGATGTACAGTGAGGTTTTATTGGTTATTCAGCAGCAGGGAATGACGTATCTGTGTGAGAAATAAATATTTTGCCTATTCCCGACTTCCATGTAAAGCTCTTAAGATATGAGTAAAGTAGATCAGTTTGAAAACCCAGTGTCTTGACTCTTGAGGACAAAATGCACTTGGCTCCTGGTTGTTCACCATAAGCACAATGATTTTGAATTTGACATTGCATCTTTTTCTTATCCAAGTTCAGTGTAACATTAGATCTTTTTCTCAACAAGTTTTGATTTAATATTGAAACTTTTTCTAAGTATTTTATTGAGATAATTTCTTTCACATGATTTTCAACATTCTTGGTGCATCAAGCGTACATAAGAGCAGTTCTTGATGGCTTTGAAATCCTTGACAAGGCAGTGGATTCAAAGGCTGCTTCAAATTCTTTATCTTGTTGGTCAACACAATTTTACCACTTACGAACTAAAATGTGAGTTTCTAAATATCCTTCTACAAATACAAATCTGTCAACCTGACAGCCTGTAGGGAATAAGAGAACTTGCAGATCAAGCAAACTGTCAAGAAATTCTTATTGGCTATAATGTTGTCCTATTTCAGTCATTTCTAAGGCTTACAAATATCTTTAGATATTGAGATTTTAAAGTCTCATGGACAAGATAATGGCAGTAGTTGTGGATAGTAAAATGACCCATAATAAAGTGATGTATTAATTCTTGTCCATGCTTCTTCATCAGCATGGAGGGTTGGATATACTTTTGGCAAACATGGAAATCAAGCAGCAGATAAACTTTTGGCAAATTATTTGCCCCAAACTAGTTACAGTTTTTTTTTTCTCCCTTGAATTTCAGTATTTGCAAGTTGTTAATGGTTTGCCCTTTGTTTCTGTTTGCACCCTGTACCAGAGTCAAAATATATCAGTATTTGCAAGTTGTTAATGGTTTTTTTCTCTCCCTTGAATTTCAGTATTTGCAAGTTGTTAATGGCTTGCCCTTTGTTTCTGTTTGTACCCTGTACTAGAGTCCAAAACCATGAGCTATTTGTGCATCGTATTTCTTTTTATTTTACCATTAAGCTTCATCATTTGATGATTTCACATCATTCCATCATTCATTTGCTGCACTCTGTCTTTTTGTAATCTATGTACATTTGGATAGCTAAACATTGTGAATTTAATTAGCTTTGTTTAGAAATCGTATGGTTTTCCATAGCTTTGACCAACAATGTGGCCAATTGAAGTTGACACCTTTTTTCAGTTTAGCCATTAAATTACAAAATCAGTCAATTTAACCATTATACTTTGCGTTTTTAAACACTTTAGTCATTATACTTTGGGATTTTAGAAAATTTAGCCATTCTATGATGGTCTTATTGAATAGTAGTCATGAATGTAATCAATCTTCGATAATAATGAAATGTAGCTTTTCATATCACAAAAATTTTTCACATTGGTTAAAGAGAATCTTCGTCATTTTGTCAATTTCTTCTTTATCTAATTTTCTATTGACATGTGATTTGAATGACACGAAGAAAAATTTTATACCAAATTTTTAACGGATAATTAAAATTTTAATGACATGGCAAACCACATGATATTATTAATGAAAGATGATTACATTTGTGATCATTATTCTTTTGGACTACCATAGAATGGCTAACTTGTCTTAAATGCAAAGTTTAAGTTAAGTTGATTAGTTTTGTAATTTAAGGTCAAGTTGAAAAAAGGTGACAACTTGGGTAGTCGTTGGTTAGGCCGTTCTCTTTTAAATATCGATAAGGAGCACACATCTAAATATCAATGTAATTCTTTCCCCTTTTTGGTATGATATATTCTAGTATAAATGGCTGAGAGTATTCATTTCCCCTTTCCGCTACTAAGTTAAAATGATGCTTGTGATTTTTTTTCTTTGTTTCTTTGTCATAGTATTATATCAGTTTGTTGAGCACATGAAGATTTTGAAACTTATAATAGGCTGAGTAGTCTTTTTAATTTTTATTTTTAGGAGTTTTCTTGAGTAGGGTATGTGACCATTTTGTGCCGATGGACTTGTCCTTCCTTTTTGGTCTGTTTGTTTGTTATGATACTATCAGTTTGAGTGCTTAAATTTTGGCACTTGTGGATAATCTTTTTGTTTTTTATTTTTCAGGAGTTACTTGAGTTGGGTGAGGCTGTGGGAACGCAAAGCAAAGGTCTTTCCCATGATGTTATTTCGTTGCTTCCGGTTTCCAAGTTTAAATGCAGCTTATTTTCAAGAAAGAAATCAAGAAACGAAAGGTAAAAAGTAGAACTTAAACTGCTTTTAGTGGCATTGTCTTTTTAAGAGAAATATAGCTGTCTATGAAGATTTAGAAGAAGAGTCTTTAGTATGTCCTGCATTAACCATAATGAGTGAAAGTCACATGTTCTTGACAATTTTCTTGAGAATCCCAGTTATGCTCCCATATTCATATCTACAAATTTAGGACCGATCCTTTTCCTTTTATTTTCCAGATAAGAGAAAATGGAACTTACCCATTTCTATTGACTAGGTTACTTTACTTTGACCATTTGTATGTTCAAATTTTTTTTGGGTAATTTTCAAATTGAGTGGTTTAATTGTTTATGTTTTTTGAATACTTAATGTAACAAAGATTTCTCGCATAAGATTGAAATTCATATTTTGAATTTACTTAAACTAGCATTTCAAACTAGTTTCATTATTCTCTTTAAACTCATGTATATACTTCTGCACTCACTTTAAATGTCATACCAGTTGAAATTAAGATGAAGGATATGGGATATAATGCAGACTTTGGGTGTCAACAGTATTGCAAATACATAGAAGTGAAAACTGTTAGTGAAAACACAGTTCTTTGATGTTATTTATGTTTTTCTTGTGGGGCTTAGGTTATTATGAAAATCTATTAAAGGAGAAACAACCATTTGCTTGTGAGTTCCCAAATATATTAATTGGCCATCTTCAGCTGTGTTAGCTGTTTGAATTTGCAATATCTTCAACTCTAGTATAAAGGGGTATTCAGCTTTATTATGTTTTTAGTGAGTGAAATTATCATCCAGTTTTACAATTACAAGAGGTACGATTTTCCTTCCCATGATTCCATTTATTTGCTTTCTTTTGGAAGGTGTGTGATCTGCCAGATGGAATACAAGCGTGGTGATCGGCAGATGACTCTTCCATGTAAGCATGCCTATCACGTCGGTTGTGGCAGCAGATGGCTTAGTATTAACAAAGTAAGCTTCTAGACCTGTCATGTCAATAAATCAAAGTACCATATACAAGCCCCCTAATAGCTGATTTTTGAATTTTTTGACAGGCTTGTCCAATATGTTACACAGAAGTTTCTCTTGACTCATCAAAGCGCTAATCAATCTGCAAATTAGTGTTTTCATTCGTTCTTGGTTGTTCTTGACATTGCACTAGTTTCCTATATATCTTTTCCCTTATTATTTTTTACATAGAATGTTCTTTATTTTATAGTCTCTACTTTCACAAGATCATTTGTCCTCCTTATATGGTACCTTCTCTAAATGAGGTTGTGGATTGTATTGTGCAGTTTTCATGTTTAGTCTGCTTAATCGAGTTTTCTGAACGGGTTAATGATGGGGAAAAAAAATCTTTCCGTAACAGCTTGTATTTCACGGGAAGTTGATACAACAAAAACATTCATTAAAAGAAAAGGAAACAGTAAATTCTCGGGTCTTTTAATTGGGCCCTGATTATTCAAAGAAGAATGAAATTCGCTGGTAGCACATTGACTCCTTCAAATGGATTAATGAGTCACTTGCAGCAATTCAATCCGAATGTGATCTGGTTGTTTTAACAGTGATCTGCAGATAGAATGATTTATAGCGGTGGTCAAGGGAGGTGGAGAAGGAGATCGAGGAGGAGGTGATTTGTAGGAGTAAGGGCGTGGGGGTGATGGAGAAGGAGGCCGTGGTGACTTGTAAGAATAAGCTGGATTCTTCACATGCTTTCGAGGTGGTGGGGATTTATAGTAGTAGGGGGGCAGTGTCGAAGGGAATGCTGAAGGAGGGGTGATGTGATCTTGAGATGATGACTCATCTAAAGAATCAAGCATAGAGTAGATTGACTTATTGTTAATACTAACAATCAATTAATCTTTTAATTTGGTAGATAATTTCAATTTCTAAGCCAAATAATTGAAAAAACCTGTTTATAATTTCTTAAGAATCCTATAAAGGTTCATAAGAATACTCATTCAATTTGGACTTTATCTAAAAGCATAACTTCATGAAACATTATCCCGGATTTGGATCAATGTCAACTTTGCTTCTTTTATCTTCAAATATCATTCTTATATTTGAATTATATGTCTTTATAAGCATTTGTAAACTTCTTCGTCATGTAATTCTTCAATCTTTTCATTGAATCTCCCCTTAAAGCTCCATCTTCCTTAGAATTGACCTTAAATCTTCTGATCTCTTCATATGGTAGTTTCGATGAGTTCTCCAATGTCTTGATAGCTTTATGATATCCATCATTACCCCACACCTTAAAAGGTTTTGTATTTGAATCTTTCAGTCCTACATAGATAAGAGAATGATCACTAACATTAATTGAAGAATTTAAAGAATATTTACCCAAAAACTCCAAGTTAACCTTTTTGGAAGTTAGAATTTGATAATGCCTTACCATACCTTTCTTTAAAGGTGTGGTCTCTCTTTAATAGATATGCATTCCTTCTCACCTTCAATAAGCTCATCAGAAGAAACATCATAGACAAGGAACACAAGTCATTTAACACAATCAAGCCACCAAATTCTGTCATTCAAAGCATATGACATTAAAGCATTAAATCCCATTGGTCAATGACCCCATAAACCATGATATATAAGTTTCCTCAACCTAGGACCCAAAGATATTATGCTCAAGAAACAATCCTTTGACATAGCATATGCATGTCCTCCATTAAAAGCATCAAACATATGCATAAAAGGAATATGAATATATTCTTCACATATGCTAAAACTCACCAAATTATCAAGATAGACATCATTATGCTCTAGTAAAAATAGGGGATTTTCAAAATGCTTCCAATATCTCATCATATCTCTATTCACGGCACAAAATATAATCCATGAAGTCATATAGTACCACCATATATGCGAACTAGAGATTAAGCACATTTCAAACACATTGGTTTCAACAATATGAAATTCCTCAATTTCATCAAGGAACCATTTCTCATCATAGAACACCTTTTCACAAGATCTTAACAAGCATTCATCAACAATCATAGGTATATTTTTTGTATGTAGTCCTAACACATGCTTTCTGAACAAGATATCAAAGAATCTAGGACTATCATATCTGACAAGATCAACTTCATAATTCTCGAGATTCAATAATTCAAAAATTTCTTCATGCTTGGAACAATTAAGAACACATAAAGAACCTCTCTTAAGCATGTCATCTTGGGTTTCAAAAGTTTTGAATCTAAGAATCATAAGAAGTAATAAAATCCATACATTCATGTTGCTATAAAAATATTGAAGTTTTACAACTTCAACTAAGGTAGACTCCTAAACATGACATGTTCCATCACAAAGTCCTAACAAACATGTACTCTCAACAAGCATAGACCTATTTCTCACATGATTCACAATAAAGTAGATTTCAAACAAGATAATCAATGACTTAGAATCAACAATGAATAAGCACACATGATACCACATAGACAAAAGTTTGAATCAATGTTGGTAATTGACGTAGTGGGAAGACAGAACTTGAAGGTTCGTTCTTGTTCAGAAACTTGCAAAACAAGAAACGAAAAAGAACCTGATTCAATTTTCTTTCTAATCAAACTTCAACGCAAGTAGTTAGAAGACGAATTTAAATCAAGCGAAAAAACGAATTTTCGAAGTAGTCGAAAATCGAAAAAGCCGAAAAAGTGGCAACTTTACTTCATAAAAAACTGTCGAAAACAACTAGCAGAAAGCAATTCTTAAACCAAAAAAAACCCTAACCCTAAACGGAAACGAAAAGTAAAGAAATTGCTAAAATACCCCTAGAAAAAAGTAAATTACGAAATTGTCTCTTAAAACTATCAAATTACGACAATGCCACTGAAAACAGAAAATTGCCCAAAACTCCATCCAAAAGAATTCGGATGGCCGAAAAATGCCTTGCATCACCACATAGTCGTGACTTTGGTTCGTTGGGCTGTTCCAGGTCGCCCAATCAGATTTGAGCCCAATCCAAGCTTATTTTAGTCGCCTCGAGAATCTTGCCTAACATTAATTCGGTGTTTCAAACAGCTCAAGTCCTCTTCTTCAAACGTTCTGAATGTCATGGAGCTGATTGTGGGACTGAAACTTGCTGAACCGACACCTGCCTTGCATCTGAACCACCTTGATCAGCAACCAGCTCTGCGTTAGTAATTGATGGAGCTTGGAAGAAGCCTCTGGGTCACCTCGAACCTTCATGACGTTTGAGAAGAAAAGGATTAGGTCACTGGAGTGGGTTGTCGCTTGGGGAATAGCTTCAATGCCTAAGTCAGTATTTTGAGAGAGTAATCTTGAGTAAATTAGCTCAATCTATTGTGTCTTGTCCACAGACTGTATGTGATTCGATAATATGTCCAATATAAGTAAGTTACCTCTTTGATCAGGGCTCTTCAATTACGTGACAGTAGGCAATTAGGATAAATGTGAGATCGTATCATATCCTATCAATTGCTCCTAGAATTGTGGAGTTTCCCTAAGTTGGGATACCTTGCCATTCATGTCTCTGGTAGGGAACCACAAGCTCACTAACTATCTTTAAACCAAATTCGCGACCTGTTTGTGGATACCAATGATCTCGACTATCTCTTCTGGGAGGTTGCAATGAGTGATTATGGGCTCTTGGAGTATGTTAGGAGTTGTGTACATTTTGTCCTGGCATGGAAGGTGTATGAGACAGGTTGGAGTTCACCAAGTCGAAGATCGTGGTCCGATGATACCTCTCATGAGCTCATTTTGGAGGTCAGTGGCCTGGGAGGTTGGTGGTAGGAGGTCACTACCCACCTTTCCAGTTGACTTGTGAGTTTGACTTCTAGGTATTAAGGTTGGGGCTCGAGTCCAATTCGGTCGATTTATCCGGGTCATGCCCGTTTCTTCAACCATTACCCCCTTTTAGGCCTAGCGAGCTCGAAGGTCTTGGCCCCTAAATTACCATATTTAAGTCGCAACCTCTGTAGGGTCCCAATTTTGTTTTTTTTTGTAACGGCTAGTTTTGGAAGGTGACGTGCCTCATCAGTTTTAGCAGTTTATATGGAGGTTTTTGAAGATTTTGGATTTACCTAAACTTTTTTCTTGCTCACAGAACTCTGTTTCTGCAAAAATCATCTACGTCCCTTCTGAACTCTTTCTTCGTCTCTGTCTGGTTGTTATGTCAGGGTCCAGAACATCTCATCTCCTTCCTTAATCCTTCAAGAATTTAACGAGTGAGTTTTCTCTTCCTTGCCCCTTGCTGGTTTTAGAAAAATTTCATCTTTTCTTCCATCTCAGAAAAAGAATGTCTTCTGTGTCTTTCCATGAGTCCTCCATGTCTAGCACTCCCTCTCCTCATTCTAGAGAAGTAGCTCGCTTTTTCCCCCCTGTAGACCCAGAGAATGGGGTATTTTATTTGCCCCCAATCTCTGCTAAGGCTCCTCGAGTGGCCAGTAAGGTTTACCATCCCTCGGGATTAGAGGTTCTTTCTACATCTTCTTGCTTAGGACCTTCTAAAAATTTTCAAATTAGTGGGGAGAAGGACCTGGAAAGGGAGGACATAGTCGTCACTAGGGAGCTTGAGTGCCAGAGCAGTTGTCGTGATGGACACATAGTCCTCTACCTAACCAACCTTAGAGGGGGCATACTTTTGCCCTATTTGCATCCTCTGTTCTTAGACATTACCCATTTTTGGGACTTCCCCATTGCACAGCTCGTTTCCAACACTATGCAAGCAATAGTTGCATTCATTGCTCCTTGTCACCTCTACCAGGTTCTAGTTTCGTTGGAGCTCTTTAGATGCTTCTTTAAGGTCGATGTCTCCTTGAAGCTAAAGAGTACTACAGTGGGGTACCTTCAATTCAACCCCCGGTACAAGATAGTAGGTAATTTCCAATCCTCGGATAGCGATTGGAAAAATTCTTTCTTCTTTGCCAGGCTTCCCAATTATTTGTTTCAGTTCGAGCCTTACCCGAACTGGGATATGAATAAGACCTTTTACAATGGTTTTCCTACCCTGTCTGATGAACAGGAGAGGAATAGGACCCTCTTGATTAGCCTGGCTAGCCTGTCACTTTTCTTCGTCTTGTTGGACTATGGAGTCTAGCAGACCGCGACCTCCCCTCCCCCAGGTGTGCTTTGGTGATTACCCCTGTTGGTAGGGAGCTTCTCTATTTTTTTCTGCTTTCAATATGTCTATTTCGACCTTTTGTGTACTAACATGTTTCTTCATTTTTTGTTTTGAAAGCAATAAGGACTGCTTGGCTTTTGAAGTCCACTTCCCAAGTTGCCACTAGTGGCCCCGACAACACTGTCGGTGCCTCTTTCCCCATTCATGCTGCGATCTCTAGGGGTCTCCTCTCAAGATCCCCTTCCCTCAGAGCTAGAGTAAAAAGATAGTTGTGGCTAGATTTGTCAAAAAGGACTAACCCAAACTTAGTTAAGCCTTAGAGGAATAGGATTGAGTCAGGCCTAAGCCCTGTTTTAAAGGACCATGAATATTAAAGCCTAGCCCAACCCTTAAAAGCCTAAGGGCTGGCCCTAGGGCCCCATTTGTCTTGGTTTCATACCAATATATACCAATCCTACTGCAAGCACACTTCATTTCTTCCTGCCGTCACCACCCACCTCCATCAATCCCCTTTCACTGGCCAATACTTTCGTCGCCTATCCTACTCAATCCTATCGTTCCATCCCATGAACCAGATCTGTCCATTTTTCACCTTTTTGACCAACTTCACCTGAAATCCATCCCTCTACCTTCTTCATGTTCAAATCTACTTGGATTTTTCTTAATCCAAACATCCTAGATAGTGGCTGCTAAGCCCATGATGCAAAACGGAAACAATGGAGGGGATGATAGAACCTCAACTGCAATCAACTTCACTCGAAAATCTTTTACAGGAATGGGCGAATCAAGAATAAAACGACAATATTCTTGAGACACTATGATAATAGAATTTTATTGAATGAGAAAACTCAAATAATCGAAAAAAAAAAGTTTGCCTAAAAAAAAAACAAAAACGGCAATAAATAAACCCTAAATCGAAAATATGAAAAATTACAAAAAGACCCCAAAAGTTTTTAAAAGGCCCAAAATTCCACCCAGATGACCCCGGATGGCCAAAAAACGGCCTTAGTCAGGGCGTAGCTGCAAGTATTACTCCCTGGACAGCCCTGGATTGGCTCGTCAAATTTGATAGAATATCAACTGCAATCAACTTTACTCAAAAGTCTTTTACAGGAAAGGGCGAATCAAGAATAAAACGACAATAGTCTTGAGACACTATGATAATCGAATTTTATTAAATGAGAAAACTCACATAATAAAAAAAAAAAGTCTGCCTAGAAAAAAAACAAAAATGGCAATAAATAAACCCTAAACCGAAAATATGAAAAATTACAAAAAGACCCCAAAAGTTTTTAAAAGGCCCAAAGGTCTACCCAGATGGCTAAAAAACGGCCTTAGTCAGGGCGTAGTTGCAAGTATTACTCCCTGGACCGCCCCGGATCGGCCCGTCAATTTTGAGCCCATTTTGACGCTCCTACAACTTTTCAGTTTTTACATTTCGGCCCCAGAAACTTTTCTGAACTTCTCTAAATCATCTCCGATTGCCTTGAAACTTCTCCTGCAGCCTCTTGGACCTATGTGGGCCCTGCTGAATATGTTCCTGGGCCAGCTCTGCGTCAGCCCACCTCTCGGACTCTCTCTCGTGCTGCTCATACAACCTCTCGCCGCCACATAACATATTAGATCTAGACCTTGTCTCCACCTTCTCTTAACCCATACACCCAATTCGACCACCGGAGAACATCCAAACAACTTTTGTAGCAAATTGTTTCAGATGGTAACCCCCTCCTCTTCTATTCAAAATGGTGACTCCCACCCACTTTTGCAAAAGTACCTTTCCCAGCCAGAACATTTCTCTTTCTATGGTTTTTGATTATCAACAGAGAACAATGTTGGCTTCTCCCTTGATATGGAAATTCAAATTGATTGATTCTCAAGTATATATATGATGAATTGAGAGATCTACCTCCTATAAGAAGTCTGTAAGAAGAAGAATAAATATCCTGCCGGCGTTTAAGGTGAGGGTCGGTTGAACTTGAGTGAGACCTTGCAAGTTATTAGGTATTGAAGGTTTATATGGATAGAGTGAGAAACACTCCGGTTTTATATATTCTTTGAGAAGAAATAAAGATTTTGAAGACTGGAGATGAGGGCTCAAAAGTCAAAAGAGCTAATTTCTGTTGCATTGGAGAACCAGTTTCCGTGATAGTTGCCTTCAACTTGGAAATGGAAGATGACAAGAAGACGAGAAGAAGAATCTTGAAATGGAATTATTAAATTAATAATAATAAAAAAAGGCCCTTGGGCTTATCCAATTCAAACTCAACCCAGCCCTAATTTGAAAGGGTAGCCTGACCTTGTTTCCTAATTTCCTTCATTTCCAGAGTCCAACTCAGTCCATAAATAACAGGGTCAAGGCTTGGTCCATGGGTCCCAACCCTTTTTGATAGGTAAAGCTATGACAAGCAGAGCTTCGACTCCTCTAAAAAGGAGCTCAAGCTTGCTGCGTTGGAGGCTTCTGAAAGGCTCGCAACGATCACTGTTTCTTTTTCTTCTCCATTCTCACAATCTGCACTTATAGAGAAGAGGACTCCTCCGACCTCCTTAGGAAAAGGAAAGGCTTCACTGACCTCGGAATCGAGATTGGAGTTTAGCGACTGTGCGATTGAGGAGGTCGGTGATACCTTGAAGAGGTTGGAGAATCAACCCCTGTCCTCCCATACTGATGAGGGGACCACTAGGTGGGTTCCCGACCTTGCAATGGAGTCTACAGACTTATTGTTCCAATGGACACACTCATAGTCATTCTTGATGGAATGTGTGCCTCTTGTCGAGTGGGACATATACCAGTAGCTCACAGACGAAAAGTTTGACCGATTCATAGCCTTCCTCCACACTATAGTAAGTCTCCACAATCTCCTTGTTTTTGTAGTTGTTCTTGTGTCAACTTTCCTTAAGTATTGACCTCTCCTTTTTTCAATTTTTTTTTTGGTTGCAGAATCCTGCGTTCCTAGGTGAGTGTCTGAGGAGGCAGGTAGAGGAAGCTAGGAAAGATCAGGAGTTCTCAACCCCAATCTCGGAGCTTCAGGATGACAGAGCTCGCATTGTGAATTAGAACGCTAAGTTTGTCTCCTCTGCTGAGAAGGCCAGTGCCTCCTATGTAGAAATGTTTAACCTTCTGCAGGAGTGTAAAAAGAACATAGCGAAGGCCAAAGGTGTGAACTTGGCAATGTTTTCAGCTCTTGGAGCTACAACCCAAAAAAATGATTAGTTGTTCGAGCTTGGGAACAAGTAGAGGGCTCGCATCAAGGAGCTCGAGGCTAGGCCTGGGGACCTTTAGGGCATCTGTGACAAGGTTGCAATTTGTCCCTGGCTAAGCTCGAGGGGATCCCATCTTTCCAGGCTTATGTGGAGTCTCTCCTCCGACCTTAGCTTTATGGACTCTACGTTGTTGTAGTTGACAAGCTTCAGGAGCTCGAAAACAATCTGAAGACTGATCCATAGGTCTAAATTGCTATACAATCCAGATGCTGCAACCCTAATTCCTTGGGAGAAGAAAGACCTTGTTGTGACCTCTCAAGCGGAGTTTGTCGCTAATGAGGTCCTAGCTGAGTTGGCGAGGGCCTCTTTGGAATTTGGAAGGTGCTCATGGACACATCTACTGAGGTCAAGACTATAGAGAGGGTGGCCATGGATATTCTCCCTAAGGCATATGATCATCCTGAGGGTAGAACTATCCATGGCTATGGAGATTTGATTACTCATTACCCCTTTCATCCCCTGCATGTTGATTTTGATGAGGTACTCTACCTTTTTCGAGGTAGACCTCCATTTGACAATATTGTTGATTACCTCGTAGGTCCTTCAAACGCTGTCGGCTGAGAAATAGCTGGGGAGGAGATGGCTTTATTGAGCTCATTGGAGGCTCCTAAGGATGATGAGGTAGAAGACAGAGCTCGAAATAGGTTAAGATCTTTAATGGTCTTCCTTCTTCATCTTTTGTAATGTACAATGCTTAGCTTTTGAGCTTATATTTTTGTTCAATTGCACTGCATATTTTTCTGAGAGGTTTGTTTGTGGCCTCTTTCTTTCTATCAGCTAATTTTCCCCAAGTGTCTTGTCCTTGCCTCAACACTTAGAACTTGCATAATAGTCTGAATTGGCTTTGAAGCTTAGGCAATAAGATGAAATAAAATCTCAATAGGCTTTGAAAACTTATCTTTTATTTATGCCTTGTCCAAACTAAATTCGAGAGGTCACTGAGGTCTCCTTGCTGCTCAGTGATCTCCCAGACAATTTCCCTAGCTGTATAACGAGCTTGTGAGGTTTGGAAAGTTTTAAGAAGTCTCAGGCATAGAATTTCTTTAGATGGCAAACAGTCCAAGGTTTTAGGAGTTTCCTTCCTTCAAGATCAGCGAGCTTATAGCTTCCTCTTTTGTGGACTTCTTGGATTATGTAAGGTCCTTCCCAACTTTCTTGTAGCTTCGTCAGGTGTCCTTGTTTCTCAACATCTAACCTTTTGAGGACCATTTATCCAACTATGAAATATTTTTCTTTCATTTTCTTGTTAACCAAATTTGTGACTTGCCTTTTATATCTTCTATCAGCTTCCATAGCTTTATTTTTTACTTTCAAGGAGGTCGAGGTCTGCCGTTCTCTCCCCCTCATTTAAGACTGAATCATATTCAGTCAGTCTTAAGGACTTCATTTGGACTTCTACTGGCATTATCTCCTATACACCAAAGCATAGACTGAATCTTGTTTCTCTAGTAGCTTTCCTAGGTGTGGTTCTATATGGCCATAGGATGCTTGGAATTTCTTCTAGCCAGGAAGGTTTTTTCTTGTTCAAGCTCGATGAGTTTTTTCTTGAGGCCTTCCAGGATGGTTCTGTTTGTGACCTCAGCCTAGCCCGTTTGCTTGGGTATAAGCTACAGAGGTCAGTCTCTGCTCTATATTCAAGTTTTCACAGAAAGTGTTGAATGGGTCTCCTATGAATTGTCTTCCATAGTTAGAGATGATAGGTCAGGGAATTCCGAATCTGCATACAATGTTCCTCCATACAAAGGACTGGACTTTTGTGGAGGAGATTATTGCCATTGGCACAGCTTTAACCCATCTGGTGATGCACTCTACAACAATAATTAGGAACTGAACACCCCCACTCCTTTTGGGAAATGTCCTAATATGTCGATACCCTAGATGTCAAATGGCACCGACGTGTTAATAGATTCATACCTTGTTGGCGGCACATGTGACTTATTTCCATCCAACTGGTAGCTCATGCATTTCTGTATGATTCTCTCAATGTCTGAAACCATTAAAGGTAATAATACCCTATCCTTAGTATTTTCTTGGCAACGGTTTTTGCTTCTATGTGTGATCCACATATTCCACTATGTACCTTTTCAATGACATACTCTCCTTCTCCCTTGCTCAGGAATTTGAGTAATAGCCATGTGTATGACCTTTTGCACACCTCAACATCTCCTATTAGGACATAACGAGGTGCCTATTTCCGTATCCGGTGAGCTTCTTTGCCATCTTGTGGGTGATCTCCATTTTAAGGAATTTGAAGATTGGGTATCTCCAGTCTGCCCGATCCTCTATAACCAAGATCTTTTCATGCTTTATGCTAGGAGAGTACATTTGTTCAATCAGTAGCTCGGCATTTGTCCATGCTATCTCTTGCAAGACTTTAGATAGTGTATCTGCTTCTAAGTTTTGTTCTGTAGGTATTTGCTCGATGAGGAAATAGTCAAGTTTTGATGTTATATCCCTTACTTGTTTGAGATATTTAATTATGTTTTCCTCTTTGGCTTTGTATTCCCCAACGACCTGGCTAACTATAACTTGTGAATTAGTTTTGGCATGCAATCTTTGCACATTTAGAGCTTTTATGAGTCTTAGACCCACTAAGAGAGCTTCATAGTCGGATTCATTTTTCGCGGTTGGGAAGTTGTAAATCATAGAGTAAGGGATTCTCTGTCATTCAGGGCTGATTAGTACAAATCCTGCACTTGAATTTTCCTTTTTTGTGGAGCTATCTGTGCACATGGTCTAGATATTAATTTCACAAGTGCTTGTGAGTTCCAGTGGAACTCTTGT
>JAOXNR010000022.1:11545554-11557609 GCA_028571225.1 Parsonsia alboflavescens
TTGGATCAAATTCAATTTGATATTCTGAGAGCTCAAGCGAACACTTCATTGTCTTGCTGGATAGCTTCGGTTTTGCTAGAGCTTGTTTTAGTGGCAGATTGGTCAATAATCTTATCGGGTAAGCTTCAAAATAAGGTTTAAGCTTCCTTGAGGTAATAACAATTAGGTACAAAAATTTTTCGAGGTCTGAATATCTAATTTCAGGACCTCAGAGTGAATGACTTACATAATAAACTTCAAATTTTAAACCTGACCTTTCTTCTAGTAGCACCGAGCTTATTGCTTTCCCTGTTGTAGTCAGGTACTCAAAATCTCTTCCCCTAACCAAGGGGAGACAAGTTGTTTGGGGTTCCCCAGAAAGTCTTTCAATTTGCTGAAGGTTGTTTGGCAATCTTCAGTCCACTGAAAATTTTTTAGCTTCTTTAGGCAGTCATCAAATTTCTCTCTTTTGTTAGCCATTTTGCTGATGAAGCGTCCTAATGCTGTTATCTTTCCTGTCAAACTCTCGACCTCTTTAATGTTTCTGGGAGGTTCTGTGTCCAATAGTGCTTTTATTTTATTAGGATTGACATCAATGCCTTATTCTGATGTCATGAAGCCTAGAAATTTACCTGCTGAAACCTTGAAAGTACATTTTTTTGGGTTAAGCTTCGTACGAGTAGCTTTTAAAGTTTGGAAAGTCTCCCTGACATATTCGATGAAGTCTTTGGAGGTCTTGGACTTAATCACAATGTCATCCACATATACCTCATTGTTCCTGCCTAGTTTACTCTTGAGGACCTTGTGCTTAGCTCACTGGAATTCTAATCTAGCATTTTTTAGGCGGAATGGCATCTTGGTGTAGCAGTAGGTCCTGACCACTGTGATGAATAAGGTCTTTTCCATATCTTCTATTGCCATTGGAATTCAGGGGTACCCCTTGTAGGCATCTAGGAAACAAAGCCATTGGTAACCAGTTGTTGAGTCTACCATCTGATCAATGCTCGGGAGTGGGTATGAGTCCTTGTAATATTTATTCAGTGTGGTGAAATCCACACATATTCAGTGTGGTGAATTCCACACATAACTACTAGGTTGGTCAGCCATTCGGGGTATACAACTTTTTTCAAAATTCTGGCATCAAGAAGAGTTTGGACCTCTCGAGCTATGATTTCATTTTGCTTTGTGGCGAAGGTCCTCTTCTTTTGCTTCACCGGTTTGATGTCTGGCTTGAGCCCAACCTTGTGCTCTGGTATTTTTTTGTTAATCCCTTCGAGGTTTGTAGGTTGCCAGGCCAAGACTTTCAGGTATTCTGGGGGGGAATTGACAAAGCTTCCCCTTGATCCGAGAGGGTAATAGTTCACCTATCTTGATCCCTTTCTCAGGGAATTCATAATTGAGGAAAACTTTTTCTCCTTTACTGGCAGTTTGGATTATGAATTCATCATTCCCTCCTGGAAGGCCGATGAAGTTTTCCTCTTCGGGTGCCGCCGAGGTCTCTGTATTACCTTTTGCAAGGTAGCATTCTACTGCTTACTTCCTGTCTCCTTCTAGTACGACCCAGGTTTCTCTGACCTAGATCCTCATGCAGTAGCTCAATAATGAGATTTCTCCCTTTAAGTCCATGACCCCTTTCCTTCCCAGAATCACATTATAAGTTCTGGGTGCATCAACCACTAGCCAGTCAATGACTTCAGTGATCCCATGCCATCCATGTAGGATCCCATATGCATAGGTTGTGCTGCCATTGAAGGTGGTTAGGGCAATGTTTTACTTTATCAGTGAGCTTCTGTCCAACCCCATTTGATCAAATGCTTTTTTGTACAAGATATTCACTACACTTCTGGTGTCTACTAGTATCTTGCTTACCAAGAAGTCTCCAATCTGGAATGAACCGTTTGGGCCTCTGAATCTTCTCCCCAAGCTCTCTTTGACCTCCTTTCAATGGCTTTTATTTCTCTAATAGGAGGTCACTGATGGTGTGTTGCAGCTGGAGATGGATTTGCTGGACTTGTGTTCCTAGCCAAGAACTCTTGTAAGTGGCCCTCCTCGTTTGAGGTCCAAGTAGTCCTCTGTGAGGTGACCATGGTCCTTGTGGTAGTGGCAGAATCTTGGCTAGGGGAGTTTTAAGTGGTCGTGGTGGCTTTAGAAGACCCTTCTTTTCCATAACCGCCAGTATCACTACTTGCAAGGTCATTAGGGGAGTTGTTACTAGGTCTGGAATGGTCTTCTTTTTTTAGCTGAAGATCCCCCATTTGAAAGAGGATCTTTCATGTTTCTTTTTGATGATTGTGGGCCTTTCGGATGCCCTTTATTCTCTTTCTCAATTGTTGAGACAAAACCAAGAATGTTCTTCTGGACTGCCATCTCTTCAGCCTTTATTAACTTCTCAAGGAGTGTTTGTAGCTTCTTGATGGTCTTAACTGGCTCTTCCGCCAGCCTAAGGGCCCCCTTGCAATCCTTACTTGAAGGCGGTGTTGTAGATAACATCTCTCTTTTGTTAAATTTCCAGTGCCTCATCATTAAAACGACTGTAGTAGCTCCTGGTGCTCTCAGAAACATTTTTTTATGTCTTGGTTGCTCCTTTTGCTGCTTTGAGAGTTTTTCAGAAATTGCTTCTTCAACTAAGTCCAGCTCGAGATACTTGCCTTTGGAATTCCTTTGAACCCAAATTGTGCCTCCTTGGTCAGCGTGGACCGGAAAGCTCGACATTTGACATGATCTAGGTAGTCAAACATTTCAATGTAGGAAACTTATTCATCTATGTGTTGCAATGGTTACCCTATGCTGTCATATTTCATCTCTACTTGTGGGCTTCGAATCCTGGTGGCATTCGAGCAGTCCTAACATTGTGGACAAATGGTGAAGGCTCGGATAGGTCTACACTACTCTGTATCTCCTGATTTCCATTCCTCTCCTGATTGATTGGGGGAGCTGCTCTCCTTAGTGGGTTCAAGGCCACCCGTTGAGCGTCACTGCCTGTCTTTTTGATCAGGCTTCATCGATTTGGTATCCTTCCTCCAAGAGCAGTTCTCATCGAGCTCCATGCTCTTTAGGACCAATTTCTAGTCCTAACCTCATGATATGGCAGCTCGGTTGATTCAGTCCCGCAGGTAACTCCTTCCATTGCTCAGGGTTTCTCTAAGGTCAGCCACAGGTGGGATTTGCTCGCCCTGTGATCTTCCATGTACTTGACGTATCTCCTAACCTTCCTTATTGGGCCGGAGGTCATTCCTTGCTTCTGAGGGTAGGGGCTGATCGGGGTATGTGCAGCCCTTTGATCTTGAGGTCATTGTGTCTCCCTCTAAGATGGTACAGGAATGCATCCTGTTGACATGTAATCTCTCCTGCTCGAGATTCCTTTTACGGCAGCCACCATGTGTTCAATGAGGTCAGCTGGAACAGAGACCTGACTCTCCCTTGATCTCTATGGTCTAGGGTTGTTGCCATTGTTGGCCTAGTCAAGGTGCCTCTATCCACCCCTCTCATGCACGGGTGAAGGGTTCACCTAGACCCTTGGGGAAGGCCCAGACCGCGACGGTCTCTGTGATTCTTGTTGATCAACTGGGGCCGGGACTTCTAGCACTACTTCTCCAATGCATAATTAGGTTTTGCCGGGCCGTCTGCCGTGGCTTGGTGGCTGAACGCTTATTGGTTGTGATTAAGTCATCACGATTCTTATTTATTTTGTTTTGTGTATAGGGAAGAAAGCTAGGCTTTTAAGTGTTAATTCCCACAGACGGCGCTAGAAGTGATGGAACTTGGAAGAAGCCTCCGTGCCACCTTAAATCGTGATGATGTCAGTGATCTCAACCTAAGAAGAAAAGGATTAGGTCACCGTTGTGGGCTGTCGCCCGAGGAATAGCTCCGATGCCTAAGTTAGTATTTTGAGAGAGTAATCTTGAGTAAATTAGCTTAATTCATTGTGTCTTGTCCATAGACTGTGTCTGATTCTATAATATGTTGAATTTAAGTAAGATACCTCTTTGATCATGGCTCTCCAATTACATGAAAGTAGGCAATTAAGATAACTGTGAGATCGTATCATATCCCGCCAATTGCTCCTAGAAGCGTGGAGTTTTTCTAAGTCAGGATACCTTGCCATTCACTTCTCTAGTAGAGAGCTACAAGCTCGCTAATGACCTTTAGCGACCTGCAAGTGGATATCGAAGATCTCGACTATCTCTTCTGGGAGGTCGCGAGAGTGATTATGGGCTCTTGGAGTGTGTTAGGAGTTGCACACATTTTGTCATGGCATGGAAGGTGTAAAAGATAGGTTCGAGCTCACCGGGTTGATGGTCGTGGTCCGGTGAGACCTCTCCTGAGCTCATTTTGGAGGTTAGTGAGTTGGGAGGTCAGTGGCAGGAGTTTGTTGCCCACCTTTCCTCTTGACTTGTGAGTCTGACTTTTAGGTACTAGGGGGGCTTGAGCTCATTTGATTCAATTTATCTGGGTCATGCCCATTTCTCCCATAAGTAATATCAAATATCCACAATAATCGGTCATCCATGGTAAATTTTGTGGTCCCATTCGTGTATAACCCAAAGTCACGCTTTAACAAGACATTCAAGTATTGCAATTCCAAAGAATGTGATTCCAAGTAATTCTCATGGATATCAAATTTCAACAATTCACACATGGAATCCATAGGCATGAATATAGCATTTTGACCAAGCGAAGAATAAACATGCTTATAAATTCCACCATGTATGACTTGTCTTGAAACATGAAACACATAGTCGCAAGCATATTCTTTCACACGTGATTCCTTCACAAGCTCAAAATCCATAAAAGGTGTTATTAAACTAAAAGAAGTATAATACATGCTTTCTCTAAATTAGAAATCATCATGCTCAAGAATTTTCACAATAGCACCTTGTTTATGAAAATAAAACACATCTCTAATCTCACATTTCGCCATGGAAAGGAATCTTTCGTGATCAAATTTCAACAATTTATCTCCAAGAGAAAGTGATGGTGCTCAAGAGTGGACTCTGGGTCACCGCTAAACTGCAATGGCAGCAACCTGAGAAGAAAGGTAATAGGTCATCGGAGTGAGCTGTTGCCCGGGGAAGAGCTCCGATGCCTAAGTCAGTATTCTGAGAGTAATGTTGTGTACTTAACTAAAAAAGATTGTCCTCGTCTGTAGACTATTTACCATTTGATTATATATTGAGAAGAAATTAGTTAATGCTTGGATTATGGCTCTTCTATTACGTGACAGTAGGCATCTAGGATAATTATGAGATCATATCGAATCCTGCCCATTGCTCTTAGAGCCATGGAGTTCCCTTGGTAGGGATATCTTGCCATTCACATTTCTATCGAGAGCTACAAGCTCGCTAACCGACCTCTAGACTGACTTCGCGGCCTGCCAGTGGATATCGAGCGTCTCGATCTTCTCTTTTGGGAGGTCACACCGAGTGATCGTAGGCTCATGGGAGATGTCAGGAGCTGCGCACCATTATTCATGGCATGGAAGACATATGAGACGGATTGGAGCTTGCGAGGTTGCAGCTCGAGGTCTGGTACGACCTCTCTCGAGCTCATTTGGTAGGTCAGTGGTGGCATGTCGCTGCCCACCTATCCTTGTTGACTCTTGTGTGCTTGACTTTCAGGATTGAAGGTTGGGGCCTTGAGCCCATTTGGGTTGACTTCTATCTGGGTCATGCCTGTTTTAAGTTGACTCGCCCTGGTCGTACCCGATTCACCTATCATTACCCTCCTTTAGGTCTAGAGAGTTTAGAGTTCGTGGTGCCTAAATTACCATCTTAATGTCATGACCCCCGAGGGGTCGTGCCGTTTCTCTTCGCAACAGTTATTTTTGGAGGAGCTGTGCCTCTTCAGTTTTGGGAAGTTTGATCTGTCTAGTTTCTTTTAAAACTGAAAGGTTTAAATTTGGAATGTTACCTCGTTTTTGTTTTGGAACGCTACTCCGTTCAGTTTGTGGAAAGTCACCCTGATTCGGTTTTGGATGGTCGCTCCGTTTATTAGCCCAAGAGACTAATTATCCAATATAAATTAGAAGTCTTCAAATTTAAAGATTTACCTAAACTTCCTCACGACTTGCAAGAATTTAGATTCACAGCACTTCGAGATCCTTCTACTTTTGAACTTTCTTCATCTTCTTTTGATTGAGCAAACCAGAAACTTCAGACAACATCTTCAAGGAATTTACCGAGTGAGTTTTCTATCTTTTGAAAAATTTTCTCTTTCCTCTTTCCTCCAAACCGAGATGTCTATGCGTCACCCACTTCTGAGTCTGATCCGCCTCCTCTCCACTCAGGAGAGGTAGCTCCTTCCCCTTCTCCTACTGATTTGGAGAATGGGGTTTTCTACTCACCCCAGTTCGTGTTAAAAATCCTTCCTTTAAAATCCAGGTCAATGACCTTTCCGAGGTAGAAGCTTACTTTGTGTCTTGTTCTCTAGACTTCACTGATATTTTTGACATCAATGGGGAGAGGGGGGTGGAGAAAGGTTTCAGATCAAGCTGATTCGGCTCAAAGTGGGTCGGATGTGGGGCATGTTTCGGTTCAGGAAGTTTTGGGTCCACCATCAACTCCACGACGTTTAGAACGTTTGAAGAAGAGGACGTGAGTTGCTTGAAGTACAGAATTGATGCCGGGCATGATTCTTGAGGCAATTGGTACGAGCTTGAATCGGGCTCAAATTTGATGGGGTGACCCGGAACGACCCAACAAACGAAAGTCACTGCTATGCTACGATGCAAGGCATTTTTCGGCCATCCAGAGTCATCTGGATGGGTTTTGGGCTTTTTTCTGTTTCCAGTGGCATTATCGTAATTTTTCAAATTTTAAGTGATAGTTTCGTAATTTGCTCTTTTCTAAGGGTATTTGAGCAACTTCTTTACTCTTCCCGATTAGGGTTAGGGTTTGTTTTTGGCTTTAAGAATTGTTTTGCTGATTGTTTTTTCAGAGGTTTTTTTGAATTAAACATTGCCAATTTTCGGCTTACTCGATTTTCGACTACTTCGAAAATTTTCCTTCACTTGATTTAATTTTCGGCTTCTAACTACTTGCGTTGAAGTTTGATTAGAAGGAATTTTGAATCAGGTCTTTTTTCTGTTACTTGTTTTGCAAGTTTTTGTATAAGGAAGAACCCTCAGGTTTTTGTTGAATCTCCGAAACTTGAGAAATCCGAATCTTGTCAAGTTCTGCCAGTTTGCTTCCATCTGCGTCAGGGAGCTATAACTATTTCAACTTCTAGTGGGGGTTCTTAGTGCTTGTGATTAACCTTTTTTAAAATTTTTTTATTGGTTTGTTGTTGTCGCTAACAATTCTCTTTTTCCTTTGTTTTGACATCAATGAGGACCACTAACTGGCTAGTGAAGTCTGCAACTCCTCGGACCTTTGCTGGAGGAGCTGGTGGTTTCTCTACCGCCTCTACTACTACTGCTGCCCCTACCATTGCTCCTATGATTCCTTTTCCCAAAGCCAAGGGGAAGAAGGTAGTCGTAGCTAGTAGAACTTGGACTACGCTAAAGAGGGGGGCTGAGGTCGCTACCCTTCGAGCCTCCGAGAGGCCTGTCAAGATCAATATTTCCTCCTCTTCCCCTTCCTCTCAATCAATTAAGAAGGCCCTGGCGAGCTCCTCTAGGAAGGGGAAGGCACCAGTGACCTTGAGGTTGAGCTTAGAATTTCAGGCTTGTGTAGTCGAAGAGGTCGCCTAACAAGTACACTCTTGAGTTTGAGGGGAAGAGAGTTCGCTTGAACTCCTTAAAACCATATGAAGCTTACCTTGATCAAAAGAGATTGCTTGAAAAGATGAGAGAATACTATAAGGGAAAGAAAAGAGACAGCCAAAAGAGAGTGGAGAAAGTTCGAGAGAAAGGGAAAAAGAAAAAGAGAGACCACAAGAAATTGAGTGGAAAAAGTGAGAAGAAGAAAAAAAGAGTGAAAAGAAAGTGAGCTTCTATGCAAAAGAAAGAGAGGTGAAGAGTGCATTCTTGGGCTATAAGCCTATGATTCTTCAAAGGTACAAACTCTCTTTACACTCTAATGCTATTGATGCTAACAAGTCTTCTTCTAGTCTTGTTTCCCCTTTTTTGCAAGAGTATGAAGATCTTTTTCTGGAAGAGTTGCCACTTGAATTACCACCTTTGAGAGAAATTGAGCATCAAATTGATCTCACTCCCGGAGCTCCAATTCAAAACAAGGCGCCCTACAGAACAAATCCGAAGGAGACAAAGGAGCTACAAAGGCAAGTGAGAGAGCTTCTAGCTAGAGAATACATAAGGGAGAGCTTGAGTGCATGTGTAGTTCCCATTTTGTTGGTGCCCAAGAAAGATGGCTCATGGCGCATGTGCGCAGATTGTAGAGCAATCAACAAGATAAAGGTAAAATATCGATTCCCTATCCCTAGGTTAGATGATATGTTGGATGAGTTAAGTGGTAGCACTTGTTTTTCAAAGATAGATTTAAAAAGTGGCTATCATCAAATTAGAATGAAAGAAGGTGATGAATGGAAAACTGCATTTTAGACTAAGCATGGCTTATATTCATGGCTTATTATGCCTGTTAGTCTCACTAATGCACATAGCACTTTTATGAGATTAATGAACCATGTTCTTAGGGATTAAATTGGTAGATTGGTTGTGGGATATTTTGATGATATCTTAGTCTATAGAAAAATTGTTTATGAGCATCTTGATCATTTGAAATATGTGTTTGATGTGCGTAGGAAAGAACTTTTGTATGGTAATTTGAGTAAATGTTCCATTTGTTTAAACAAAGTTACATTTATTGGATATATTGTTTCATCTAATGGTGTAGATGTTAATGATGAGAAGGTGAATGCTATAAAAGAATGGTGAACTCCTAAAAGTGTAAGTGAGGTAAGGAGTTTCCATGGGTTAGCATCATTTTATAGGAGGGTTGTTCCTCATTTTAGCACAATTGTAGGCCCATTAATGGAGGTAATCAAGCTAAGAGCCAGGTTTAGGTGGGAGAGAACAAGAACAAGTTTTTCAATTGCTTAAGGCTAAACTTGCATGTGCCCCCATTCTTTCTTTACCTGAGTTCTCTAAAGTGTTTGAAATGGGATGTGATGCATCGGGACTGGGGATAGGAGCAGTTTTAATGCAAGAGGGTAGACCAATAGCATAGTTTACTGAGAAACTTAATGGTGCTACTTTGAATTACTCCAGTTATGAAAAATAACTATTTGCTTTGGTTAGGTCATTAAGCAATTGGCAACATTATCTATGGCCAAGGGGGTTCGTGATTCACACTGATCATGAATCCCTTAAACATTTGAAGGGACAAACCAAGTTGAGCAAAAGACGTGCCAAATGGGTAGAGTTCATATGTTCCCCTATGTGATCAAGTACAAGCAAGGTAAAGAAAATATTGTGGCGGATGCACTCTCTAGGAGGTATGCCTTGATTTCTACCCTTGGTGCTAATTTGCTTGGTTTTGAGGTAATTAAGGAGTTGTATGTTGATGATGATGATTTCAAAGATATGTTTATTGCTTGTGAGAAAGGTGCATGATAAGTTTTATTTGGAAAATGGCTATTTGTTTAGAGAAGATAAGCTTTGTGTGCCTAAATGTTTCTTGAGGAAATTGTTTGTCCTTGAGAGTCATGGAGGTGGCCTAACGGGACATTTTGGCATCTCTAAGACTTTGAGCATATTGCAAGAACACTTTTATTGGCCTCATATGAAAAGAGATGTAGTGAAAGTGTGTGAAAATTGGATTGTTTGTAAGAAGGCTAAATCAACTCTTAAACCACATGGTCTATATATGCCTTTGCCGATAGCTAATGCTCCTTGGGAAGATGTATCTATGGATTTTGTACTTTGGTTGCCTAAGACTGGGACGGGTAAAGATTGAATTCTTGTGGTAGTTGATAGATTTTCTAAGATGGCTCACTTCATTACATGCTCTAAAGTTGACGACGCTCACAATGTGGCTAACTTATTCTTTAAAGAAATTGTTGGATTGCATGGCATCCCAAAAACCATTGTGAGTGATAGGAATACAAAGTTTTTAAGTTTATTTTGGAAAGTCCTTTGGGCGAAATTGGGAACAAAATTGCTGTTTTCTACTACTTGTCACCCTCAAAGGGAAGTAGTTCATAGGACCTTGGGTACTATGCTTATGGTCATCATCAAAAGGAATTTGAAGTCTTGGGAAGATTGTTTACCATTCATTGAATTTGCTTATGATAGATGTGTGCATTCTTCTACTCATTTTCCCCTTTTGAATTAGTTTATGGTTTTAGTCCTTTAACTCCTCTAGATTTAAACCCTGTACTTAGTATTTTCTTCGTGAATATTTTTGCTCCTATGTGTGATCCACATATTCCACAATGTACCTCTTCAATGACATACTCTCGTTCTCCCTTTTTTAGGCATTTGAGTAATGGCCATGTGTATGACCTTCGGTACACCTTATCATCTCCTATCAGGACATAGCGAGGTGCCCATTTTAGAAGTTGGCGAGCTTCTTTGAATCTTGTAGAAGGTCACCAACTTTAAGGAATTTATAAATTGTGTATCTCCAATCTGCCTGATCCTCTATAACCAGGTTCTCTTCTTAGTTTATGCTTGGAGAGTATAATTGTTCCACCAATAGCTTGGTTTTTGTGTGTGTCTACTTTTGTATTTTGCTCTCTAGGTATTTGCTCAATAAGGAAATACCCTAGTTTCGATGTTTTATCTCTTACTTGTTTTAGATATTTAATCATGTTCTCCTCCCTGGCTTTGTATTCTTAGGTGACCTGGTTGGCTATAACTTGTAAATCAGTTTTGGCATGCAATTTTGCACTTTTAGAGCTCTTACGAGTCTTTGACCTGCTAAGAGAGCTTCATATTCAAATTCATTATTCGAGGTTGGGAAGTTGTACTTCATAGAGTAAGGGATTCTCACTCCCTCAGGGCTAATCAGTACAATTTCCGCACCTGAATTTTCCATTTCTGTGAAACCATCTATGTACATGGTCCAGATATTAATTTCCCAATTGCTTGTGAGCTCTGGTGGAACTCTTGTGCATTCTTGTACAAAGTTTGAGAGAGCTTGAGCTTTAATAGCTTTCTTTAGCTCAAATTCACTTTGATATCCCGTGAGCTCGAGCTACCACTTCATTATCCTGCCCACTGGCTTAGGTTTTGCCAAAGCTTGTTTTAGTGGGAGATTAGTTAATACTTTTATCGGGTAAGCTTCAAAATAGGGAAGCTTCCTTGAAGTAATAACAATTAGGTACAGGAATTTCTCGAGGTTTGAATCTCGAATTTCAGGACCTCTGAGCAAATAGTTTACATAATACATTGGATATTCTAAACCTAACCTTTCTATTAGTAGCACCGAGCTGACTGCCTTCTTTGTTGTAGTTAAGTATAAGAAGATCTCCTCTCCGGATCTGAGGGAGACAAGTTGTGGGCGCTTTCCCGGAAAGTCTTTCAATTTGTCGAAAGCTATTTGGCAATCTTCTGTCCTCCAAAAATCTTTCGGATTCTTTAGGACGTTATAAAATTTCTCTCCTTTGTCAGCCATCTTGCTGTGATACTTCCTAATGCTTCCATTTTTCTCATTCGACTCTAGACCTTTTTAATGTTCCTGGGAGGTTTCATGTCCAGTAGTGCTTTTATTTTATCAGGATTGGCATCAATGCCTCATTCTGATATCATGAAGCCAAGGAATATACCCGTCGAAACCCTAAAGGTACATTTTTCAGGGTTTAGCTTCATATGAATAGCTTTTTTCGTCTGGAATGTTTCCTTTATGTCTTCAATGAAGTCTTTAGAGGTTTTGGAATTGATCACAATATCGTCCACATAGACATCAATGTTCCTCCCAAGCTGCTTCTTGAAGTCCTTGTGCATTGCTCGCTTGAATTCCGCTGCTGCATTCTTTAGACCGACTGGCATCTTGGTGTAGTAGTAGGTCCCAACCTCTGTGACGAATGAGGTCTTTTTTCTATCTTCTAAGGCCATTAGAATTTGGAGGTACGCTGATGGAGATCAAGGAGCATACATAGCATGGGATAATTCATGGAAGATCTCATATGAAAATGCTTATGGAATAAAGGAGTTTATGTACAAGAGCTTGTATTT
>JAOXNR010000022.1:11566378-11582790 GCA_028571225.1 Parsonsia alboflavescens
TGTGCTTAGTATATATATATATATGTACTCTAGTTGTCAAAAACTATCAACAGATTATTATTCTCTTTTATTTAACAATTTCCTCATGGTAAGAAAATAGGTAGCCAGTAACAAATGGCAAAACATGTTGTTCTCACTAAGAATGGATCATATTGGGCAAACAAAGTGCACCTAATGGTGCAGCTAGTTAGTCAGTCTTAGAAATTCACCATGATAAGAATTCAATTTAGATATTAAAAGGCACTATATACAGGAAGGTGTAAACTCTTGCAGAGTTTCATGAATGAAAGGTGAAGGATAATCTCTATACAGACAAATGGTACTTTAAGTAAATCAGTCCCTTAAATCTGATCACATGCCTGTTTTTCCTCTAAAATACTCAAATGTCTCTCTGCAGTACTTTTCAAGGGATGCTAAATTTAAGCATTGCAAATTAGAATGCAAGGAAAAGAGAAGGACAAGAATCATCATGCATCATCATGACTCATAAGTATTTATTAAATAGATATATTATAACTCTTGAAAATTAGATGGCATAAAGTTAAGATAATAATAGAACTTGACAGATAATAAACACCTTGTACTTTCCAAGAAAGCTATGTCGTTGACCAGTAACCATCATATCAATATCCCGGTCCAATGTAATTTTTACAGGACGATTCAAGAGATATGATGGAATAGCCGCCACAGCTGCAAAAAAAGCTGACCTTGTCTCTTTCCCTCCAAATCCACCTCCAATTCTTTTTGTTTTGCAGACAACTTTTGACATCGGAAGGCCAAGAACACGAGCAACATACTTCTGATGCTTTTGAGGTGCCTTCAAAAAAAAAAATTTCCAATTAACACGAGACATGAAATAAATTTCACCAACAGAGAGAGAACCTGAACAAACTACAAAGCATAACACTAGAACTACAGATATAACATGAAGGTGAACGACTACTACCAAAAGGTCAGTGATGTTATTTAACAAGCATCAAAATGATCAGAGTTTTTTCTGTAGGTGGTTTTGATGCTTCTTGTGTTTTTCAGAACAGTGATTATCCACAAGTAATAGAGAAGATATCTAATACTTAATTGCTATCCAATCCAGATGTCTACTTGTCCATGTCAACAACTTTTGGCAAACTGCTGAATTTTGGTCATAAACCAGCAAAATTTTAATTCTCATAGTTAACTCACTCTCTCTTTGCCTAAAAACTCAAGTTTCAGTACCCAGAGAATCAATTGTTTGTGTACAGATCACCTTATAGGGCAACTTTATATCATGAGCAACAAAGCCTTAACAGAAGACAAAAAAAGAAGCCAACTACTAAAGACATGTTGAACATCTTCCTATTGCAAAAATACATAGAGTTCATGGATTCAAACCATGTTATTTCTCATCTTCAGTCTTCTGAATAAGAGGAGTCACATTATCAAAGGAGAAAAAATGGTTAACCCATGGGGAGCCAAATCTTTGGTCATGCCCATGGGATCACATTATTATCAAAGTGGGCACATGCATTAAATCCATGTGTATCCATCACATTTTAATTCAACTGTATTAGCCGAAGAAGTTAAGCCTCCGTATTTTGAGGACACCAGACCATACTGAATTTCAAACATTGATTTTAGGTCCTGAATTTATTTATTTTTTAATGTTTAAATCATATCTCCAAAATATTACTGGTATAAGAATACACAATTCATTAATGAAATACCTCAATGGAAATCTAACATGCAGCACTGTCTCATGCAACAAGAATTTTACAGTTCATCAGCATAAGTCACAGAAGCATAGCACATATAGATTTAAACAAAGTTTTCAATATTTTACATTGTTTCATACAGGATGATATATTAATGCACTTAACAGCTGTTACTATAGATAACTTTAACGTGCAGCTAACATTAAGGTCATTTGTGTCGGGTTCTACTTAACCAAGAAAGCTAAACCATCTACATACTCTCCAAATTTTTTACGAACTGGGAAGATTAAATATTGGTTTAATGGAACTCTAAAGTAATATGACCAATAATTTGTCTATGTTTTCACAGGGATAAAAACATAGCTACTTCAAGTTAAACATACAGTAGGAACCAAATATGCCACAAGAAAACAGCCATAAGGCAGAAAAGTTTGATCTTCTCCACTACTCAAAAAAAAGGGAAAAAAAAGGGAGAGAGAAGAAAGAAAGAAGAAGAAGGAAAGGTGAAAAGATTTTTGTGCACACTTCCTCTTGTTTCATAAATGTCCAATTCTATTTTCTCAGTTCAATTTGAAACAAAGAATGAGTACCAACATACATACCCTGAAGATAAAATGACAGAAATCGAATGTTGTGTAATCATCTTCTTCCTTTAGCAACCCCATATTTGTGATCTTTTTAAAGCATATGTCAAGAGAATTCCCTATCTCTCAGGAAACTCGAAAATTACACACAAACAAGCTCAATATTTTGTTTACACAAGACCAGATAAGTAATCTTAAAAAAAAGCTAGCATTTCTAAATACTTCATCTTCATGGCCTACTCGATAAAGCAGAGCCTTGTTAGCATCCTTTCAAAGAATTTACAGGATCAAAAACTTTCCATTAGAAGGAAATGCCTATCAGTGTTACTGACTAAATATAGAGATTATTCATTAATAGGATCTGAATTGTAGGATATCCAGGAAGATTCTAAAATCAAGGGAAGTGAAACTTAAATTTCAGGAACCATACATCAGATGAATTGAATATTACAACAACATAATGTGGGAAGACAGGTTGAGTATCCCTTCTAACAAATCCATGACATGATGGAACAGAAATTAAAGAAACAGGTGTCCAGACATCATAAAAGCAGCATCAGCATAAACAAAATGTATTATTAGACTATTTAAAAAATGAGTTTACGATGTGCAAATTTTTATATCGATTAAAACATATATGCACCTAAATACTCTGATCCAACCATTGATATTGGTGCATTAATTATATATGTACCAGAATCGACAATTTTGATTTGGCATGGCTCAAAACTAAGAATGGAAAATCACTTTTCGGCAGTCTTCCGCCACTATCATAAATTCTTTTCATGTTTCTGAAACTACTAGCAGAAAAGCTTCAGCAGAAACTCCCAAATGGTTTCCCATTTAAGTCAATTTATATCAAGTAATAGAAGCAAATGTCACATTTGAAAATGTTGAATTTCAGAAGGACCCACAGAGATCAACTGTGTCAACAATTGACTGCTCACATGATATTATGACACTGATGTAAAAAATAACCAAGTCAGGTGAAAGTTACATACTTGTGTAGATGAGATCATGTGAATCTCATTGCCATTATCCACTGTCCATACTAAACTGCTATTTGGCTCTAAGTAGAAGTGTTCCTGGCCTCCTACTTGTACTTCACCCTCAATAATCTTGTCACACTGACCTGACTGGAAGCAGCATTCCACATCCCCTTTTCTCAAGTACTTTTCTGTATTAGGATGGAAGCTGTTACACTCAAGGGCATCCTGAATTGACAAAACTGCAGGCAATTCCTCATAGTCAACATGAACCCTTCTTGCAGCGAGTTTTGCATTTTCATGTGTATCAGCAACAACAACTCCAATGACCTGCAACCATGACTAGAGAGTGACACAATGGCTACAAAAAAAAATAAAAATAAAAAAAAAATCTGCATTTTAACAAAACCAAGAGGCAAATTAATTCTGAACATTCTTAAGAAAAACGGATCTAGGGATACAATATCTGCTCTCCTTTAAGGTTTAATATACACCCATTAGAGTCCAGTGCACCACTAATAAGCTGGTAAAAGTTTGAATCATTAATAACAGCATGTCCATAGTTGTCAATTCAAAAGGGGGCCACTTCAATAGATAATTTAGGATGGCATGGTACTGAATCCCCATATTAACAGGTACAACAAATACTGCTCCATCAGTTAATCAACGTAATAGTTTCTTTTCTCCTTTCAGTATTAATCTGCAAAAACTATTCTCTCCAAATTATAGAATTTCTGAACTTGCCCTCTTCATCTTCTTGTTCACAGGCAACAACAGTAAAGATTATCTTGCAGCAATAGCACTTATAGATCTCAAACAAGCACAACAATTAGATGTTTTAATGAGATCAAACACTTATCTATGTGGACAGTCACACTGCTTTGTTTGCGAACTGTAATCTTCCATGTAGCAATTGTAAAAACACATAAGGAACCTGAAAAGAGAACAATGAAATTACCTGGCCTACACAGGTAACAAATTCTGAAGCAAGAAGCTCCTCATCTAAACTAACTGGTCCAACCATCAGGTGACCTGGCACATCTTTAGCAAAAAAAATTCCTGCAAACCCATGTGAAGACTTGGCTTCGGAGTCATTGATTTTGAGAATACGTGCATGAGCCCTCCTACTAAGTACCAGAGCAGCATGTAAGCTGTTTGGAGGCATTGGGACATCATCAGTATATTCCACCTCTCCAGTAACCTGAAAACAAAATACAAATACATATAATCTAAAAAATCAGAAAAATTTGTCTTAAGAACAAAATTTATAGCGTCATTTGTATTGGGTTACAGGGGGTTCTTTTTTTCAATTTTTTAACTGGCCTCAAGTATTGAATATACTAAGAGTTTAGTTATAATTGTTTAAATACATGGTTTTGTTTAGATAAGTTTTTTAAAAGACATGTGTAATGTGAAAGTGTGGGATTGACATGTTCAGTCACAGAAAAAAAAAATTGAACTTGAATTGAATTACAACTTTAGAGATTAAAAGCATTTCAAGTAAGAGAATGAATAGCAGAAAAATTCAAAACAGAAAAATCAGTCCAACATACCATAATCTTCTGTTGTACAAAAATTTATTGGACACCATGCAATTTACTTTTCCACACAACAGGGCAGGAATAGATAACATTCCCACTATAATTCCTTGTCTTGCAGGTAAGGTGAATATGCATATTGCATATTCAGCTGAACCAAGAAAGAATTGAAAAAACCATAAAGCAACATCTTTTACTCCATTTTAGTCTATCTTCCAGGGGGCTTTTTGGGAGAGTGAAATTTTGAGCCGGGGGTCGTAGGGTTGGGTTATAGCAAGCTCTCACCTGAAGTTTTGATGAAAGATGAACTTCAGGAGATCCCACAGAAGTCCCATGTCTTTTAATTTCAAAGTCCTGGGTCGCCAACATGGATGGTCGATGAAATGGTTGTATAGCTGAGAGATGAGATGATTGAATCCTCTCAAGAAAGGAAGTTTGTCCATCCATTTGATGAGAAACCCACAAGAAAAATTTGAAGAAAAAACTAAGTATTAGAGACTTCCTAAACTCAACCATTCCACCGGGAGCATCTTCCTTCAGCAAAATGTCCTCCTGAAGAACATTCAAACTGTCTTGCAATAGCTTGTTATTCCACTCCTTCCCTATCAAAAATTCTTTTGTCTTATATGCAGAAAGAGAGACAGGGGCAACACCACCATATACGATTGAAGCATCTGAAACTACCCATTTGTTATTCCTTTCTTCCAGGAAAGCACGCATTCCAGCATTGACAATGGCAATATCATCATCTCTCCGATGAGCTTGCTTAAATTCCTTCACAAGCTCAAACTTACGATTCCAAGGTAAAAGAACAGAGTGTAGAATTTCATCACCAGTCAGATCCACCCTCCGATAACCTAGAAAAAATGTTTCAGCTGGGCATGTTCGAATATTGCCTTTGCTATCAATGATGCGGAACATTGCTCCTGCAGCCATCCAAAGAGGATTCAAATCTGATATAGGACTAGCAGTACAGATATTCCCACCGATAGATGCAGAATTCCTAATTTGCATTCCAGCAAACCATTTTATCTGCCGAATGAGGGCCCTACATGATGAAATTTCATATGGATCACGCTCTGATGAAACTTTCTCTAGTTCTTTGACAAGCTGTAAAAGTTTAACAGAAGCACCTATCTCCAGACCTTCATCTTTTATATTTAATTGATTTAGTTCTGGAATATGAGCCACGGATATTATAACTGGATATTCAATCCTTTTTAGCCTGGTCTCAATGCCAACCTCAGTGTTACCTACAACCAATTTGGCATGTGGATATCGTGATTTAAGGTCTAATACCTGCTGAAGCTTCAAAGGCCTGTACCATTTAAGACCGTTTAGTCCAGACAAATTTAGAAAGGTTGGATTCCTCAACAAAAGCTCAGGAGGAAAGATTAGCTCTTTACTAGTGTATGTTGTTCCATCTATCTCATTGTAAGAGAATGGTCTAGAGGCATCTGTACAGCACAAACTTGGTTGAATTTTCTCATGATTACTTCTAGATTTCAACCCACAGGAACATGGCTTACCGCTGGAAGGGCAAACAGACTCATCATTATTGAAGCCTTGTGAAGATGCCTTGGTATATAAACTGTCATATGTTCTAGCAAACACTCGAAACGCATCAATTATTGGCCTATAACCTGTGCATCGGCACAAATTTCCAGCAAGGCATTCTTCAATCTGCTCCTCAGTGGGTGGTTCTATAGAAGATCGTAGCAAGGCATACATTGACATGATAAAACCAGGAGTGCAAAATCCACATTGTGAACCATGAGAACGTGCCAGGGACTCCTGCAGTATATATTATTTGCATATCAAGGAATGAGATCGCAACATTGTAGTCAATCAAAACATTTTAATTACCACCTAAACAGTTTGCATTTTTCACTTCAGCTATTTTAGACTATTTCTCTGTTATGCATCAGATTAGAGAGTTACTAGAGTTTCACAACGCATTCAATGATACAACATGAATGACCCTGTTGAATTATAACCTGGATTGGGTGCAAACCTTGCCTCCGATTCCCAACACCCTCTACCGTAATTACATGCATGCCTTCTACTGAATAGAGAGGAGCCAAGCATGCATTGATTGCATGGTGCCTGAAAATGTAATATGAAAGAAAGACCATTCTGAGATTATGGAAACATTTCAAGGCACAATTAACAGGAACATAAATTTGCTGACATGGGAGAATTGGGAGGTAACACACCGCTAAAGAATACCTTGTATGGCAGAGATAAAATCTCCACACCATAGTATAATACATAATGCTCCAACTATTGAATGTTGTGCATGTCATGGGAAGCATCATATAATAAAATTACAATACAAAAACACATCAAAGCTCCCAAAAACAAAAATCTTATATAAAAATGTTAACTATATAAATTTGAAGCTCAAATTACCACGTAGATATGACATCCACTATGAGGAAAATGGAATGAAAAGTATTCTTAAATTTCATGTTATGATAACTTGAAGTAGAGGAAGTGACAAGAAGGCAGAAGAACTGGACTCTTCAATGCTGCCACACTTCACAAACTCCAAAGGAGCATTTCGACCTTGTCTAGTAGTTTAAGATTTATATCACTTTAATAATCAACCCTTTGTATCATTACAAGAAAATTGCACAGAAGAACAAGATAGTTAAAAATGAAACAATAATATAATATGCAGTGGAGTCAAGGAAAGAAAAAATGATATACAAAGGGGTCAGGTTCTGTTAAACTTTAAAGTAGTCATTTTGATCACTACATTAAATCAACGTTAAATCAACTTTGCAATCATGTCAGCATTGATTTAATTATACAAGATTCGCTGGTCTACATTCAAAACGCTCTTCATCCAGTAAAAGAAAGTGTTGTTAAATGCTCCCACACCCACCTAAAAAGGAATGACAAAATCCCCGTTGCAAGCATGAATATTTTTGTCAGAAAATTAATCAAATTCAAGCAGATAAAAGAAGGAGCATAAATTGGAGGAACAATGTCTTATAATACTGTAATGCATGGAAACAATTTCTAAAGTCTATTGAGAATGATAGAGGAGGAAAGGAGTGAGAGGGAATAGAGGAAACGGACTCACACACATTTCTTCAAATTTTGATCAAAATAAGAAATCATCACAGTGCAAGCCCCACAACCTCCTTCACCACACCCTAGCTTAGTGCCTGTCAAACCGACATCTATAAAACCATTGAAGAGAACATACAATTAGATTTGGAAATATAAACAATCAAAAATATTATGAAACTAACTAGGTGAAGAGAAGAAGGGAGGAGAACAAGGAAGCTTCAAGGCATCATGAGAGAGATAGAGAGTTTAAAAACAATATAAAACACATGAACAAAGTGATAGTGATAACAAGGATACAATAATGCAATCATTAACAACTGAAGCTCAAGGGTATTTTACACATTTAGCCTATTTTCTTAATCAGAAACCTAGTCCATTTGCAGAGCTCATTAACTTAAGGCACCAATTTATCAAACCCAAAGAGCTAAAACACAAGATTATAACAAAGAATCAACAAGTAAAACCACATTCCAAATGGCCTTTTACAAATGTGCAAACTTTCATTAACTAGCAGGAGAACTAATCAGAAATATTTGTTATAAACTATTCAGGAACTAGATGCAGAAGAAATCTAGCTACTTACAAGGTATGGCAGCAATTAGATATTCCATTATTCTAATTAAACACAATGACAGCCACTTCAATTCACTCGCAACTCAAACTCATACAACGGAAATAAAAGAATAAGAGGCTTATCCTCCTTCTTTAGAAGTAACATATATACATGTCATGCCATGGGTTGTTATCAGACCATAATTAAATAACTACACTCAAGATATCTGGTGGAGATGCAGATCCACATCTTTTATAGCCAACATAGGCCTTTCATTCTTGGAGCAGATGTAATTTGTTTAGCTTTACATTCATCCAAAGTATCATTTTTAATACATTAATCAGGCAATCTTGCATACATCTGAGCACATGTATCATAAATCTCTACAAAATTAAGGCAGTAAAAATACCTTTAGGAGAGTTACAAGTAAACCTCTATTAAAGAGGAAATAAACCCTGTATTTCTCAAAAATCAAACTCCCAAACTACTCTCTGAGAAGCATAAAGTCTGACCACTCAGTTGAAGCCTCATTGGCCCTTCATGAATATAATTGCATAACATGCTCAATATCAAACTTATACATTTTGAAAGGAAAAATGCATAATAGATATTTGTAAGATGAAGTTCAATTTAAAGAATCCCAGATTGTCTTTAAGGGGGAAAGATTAAAATAGCGGTGCGATATTTGCGATTAAACAAGTTCAAATTAAAAAGTAAAACATCCGTGAACCAAGATGCACCACTTCCTGTTTCTACATCCTTTTCGCACTTTGCAATTTTCAAATATTAAAATTTCAATTGAAGAAGGAGCTTATTGGTTTGCAATCAAAACAGTCAACATGATCCAATTTGAAACATTCATAATGCGTCAGCTTGGTTAACATTCACTCTCTTGATAAAAACACTACTATTGCAATCTACTAACAATCATATGGATGTCATATAAAGAAATTGCATTAGAACTGTAGCTCAAGCATGTAATCCATGTGCAAAATAACATCAATGGAATGGCCCAACAAAATTACATACCTTCAAAACTAGCACAAAAATATTAAGTGGTAAAATTATCCAAAAATTAGAGGCAGAAGAGATTAAGATAATTTGATTTAAGGAAGCCACCAGTTTAATAAAATAGATTTGATTTCATTGCCCAAACTCATGCACCGAAAGTGAAAGAATCAAAATACCGTCTAAGAATCATAATTCACACAAACTAGGAAAATGGATAGAGAAGAGAAAATATAAAGAGAATTGTTTTATGATGAGAACATTTGCAGTCAATCGGAATCGCTAGCATGAATATTCAAGAACCTCTTCATTACTTCACAAGGTTTATGCAAAACTCATGATTTATGCTTTTATATAAATACACACACACACACACACACACATATATATATATATATATATATATATTGCTTAACTAATGACTTCATATCCACAGAACAGAACATGAAGATTCTTATCAGAAGGGAAAAAAGATTACTTTCACAACACAAGGTCTATCAGCAAAATGTTACTTCTTATACCCAGCTCAATTACACATTTATTTCCAGTTCATCAAACTTCTCTAATTCGAAAACATTATATTAGCAGCATCCAATTCAGGAAAAATTATTGATGAACAATACGTGATAACTGTGTTAAACAAGCAAACTTCTTAAATTTCACACCACGAGTCAAGCAGTTACTGTGCTTCACATCAATGATAAAGTGAAGGCCAGACAAGAATATGCACATCCTTCTATCCTAATCCTCCTCCTCCAATTCCTTCAGATGTCATTACCAATTCAGAGGTATAATTTAGATAAACCCATCTCACCAGGGCGCAAAAAGAACTTTCTTCAGTAAAGGCCAGGCCCCATCTTAAAGGGGCATTTATCATATATATTACCACTTCTTGAAGCCTTGAACAGAGACCTCAATGGATAAAAAAAATTAGTCCAACAAGATAAGCGCAGCAGAAGATGAGGCGTCCTCCGATACCAGGACACCTCAAGATCAACCACGCAAACAAGTTTGCCTACGCCAAGTCAACTCCAATTGTACTGGAGTTTAAAAAGAGACAAAGCATCAATGAAAACAGGGGATCTAAATATCTTTAGATACTAAAGAATCAATTGCAAAAAAATATTGTTACCTCTTAGATACTCAAGTAGAGTCAAGTGAGCCAACCCATCAGGCAAAACTCGACGAACACCATTAACATACAAGATTGCTTCCTTTAACAATTCTCCATCAAGCGCTCCCATTTCATTCTCTTCCTTCAGAGACCCCATTTCTATATCACTCTTCTTTTGCTTATCCCGTTCTATATCACCAACGTCCGTAAAAGGCTTTCTGTAATGAATATTTGTGTGATAGTGAATCCTTTGACCCCAGACGAATGGCGGTTTTACCTTAAAAGCATCCCCTCTCGGACCCTGGACCCTCTTACGAACCAGATTCACTGAAAACCGCCATGTGTTCTTTTCTTGTTTTATTTAATTAGGTCCCTCCTAAACCATTTAGATTTGTCGTAGAAATCTTTTTCTTTTTTTGATTTTTAATGGATTTAATCTCCTAAGTTTGGATAAAAATCAATTCGATTCGTTAAATTTTTTTTGATCATAACGGTTCCTCACATTTTTTACGGATGGCTAGAATAGTTCAAACCATCAATTTTCAACCACTCACATTGTGGAGCTTGTCATGTGCAAAGCACGTGAGGAGTAAAATAGTCATTCTATCATGAAACAATGTCTTGAAGCTAGGTTTAAAAAAATATATATATATTGGAGCCCGACAATGCAATCAGCCAAGTTTGACCTGAACCAAGTCCACCAGGAAAAGCATGAAGAACACACACCCGGAAACAGATTACAGAAATCAAAATCTCAATCAGAACCTTCCAATTAACATGTACAACAACATACTAGAGTCCACCATTCTCGTGATTTCCTACCTTGGGTCTACCATTGATGCCCCGTTTGAGGGCTAATGCAATGAGACTAGAGAAAAGGAAGGAACTGAAAGAATAGACATGGTATTTCACAAAATTCTCCGCCATGGCTGAGCTTGCAAAACAGGGATCATTGTTGGGCAAGCATCAAGAACACACACCTGGTAACAAATCCTATTACCAAAATCAAAATCCCAGATTGCAGAACCTTCTGATTAACATGTGCAACAGCAGAATGGAGTCCACCAATCCCGTGATTTCCTACCTTGGGTCTACCATTGATGCCCTGTTTGAGGGCTAACGCAATGAGACTAAAGAAAAGGAAGGAACTAAAAGAATAGACATGGTATTTCACAAAATCCTTTACCCTGGCTAGGCTTGCAAAACAGGGATCATCGTTAGGCAAAAATCAAGAACACACATCCGAAAACAGACCCTATTGCCACAATCAAAATCCCAGATTGCAGAACCTTCCGATTAACATGTGCAACAGCAAAATGGAGTCCACCAATCCTATGATTTTAAAACCTTGGGTCTACCTTTGATGCCCTATTTGAGGGCTAATGCAATGAGACTAGAGAAAATGAAGGAATTGAAAGAATAGACATGGTACTTCACAAAATCCTCCGCCATGGTTGAGCTTGTGAAAACAGGGATCATCGTTGGGAACGAGGATATAGTTTGATGTTGCGGTGGTGGACTTGGTTCAGGTCAAACTCGGCAGATTGCATGGTCGGGCTCCATTTTTTTTTTTTTTTTTAACCTGGCTTCAAATTAAAACGACGTTATTTCATGGTGGAATGATTATTTTATCCCTCACTTGTCTTGCACATGACAAGCTCCGCTGTGTGGGTGATCGAAAATTGATGGTTTGGACCATTCCAACTACACGTAAAAACTTAAGGGACCGTTATGGCTGGAAAAAAAAATTAAGGGACCAAAATATTTTTTGATCTAAATTTGTCGAACCAAATCAGTTAAAAACCTTTTTTTTTTTTTAATCTAAAAAGACAAGTTCGTACAAGTCAAAAGTTACGCGACCGATAAATTTTTTTGTTTAAAAAAACTTTTTATATCCATAATCTTTTGTTCCTAAAAAACAATAGTACCATGGTCACTATTCACTAGTTAACTAAACATTTTGAAAATTTTCGAATTTGAAGCGGAGAGCCCAAAAGTCTATGATATGAAGAAATGATTCGATTTAAAACTTAGTGAAATAGAAAGAAATAGAAAAAAGTTAGTGATCGAACTCAAAAGTGAACTCTGGGTCATCTCAAAACCATAATGACTTCAATGATCACAATCTGAGAAGAAAGTAGAAATAGTCACCGGAGGATGGTTGTGCTTGGGGAAGAGATCTAATGCCTAAGTTAGTATTCTGTGAGTAATCGAGTATAATTAATTCTCAAAAAAGACCGTTCTCCCTCTCTATAGACTGATTATGATTTGATTATATAGAAAAGAATCAATTACCTCTTCAATTAGGGCTCTACTTTTATGCAACAGTAGGCAATTAGGATAGTTGTGAAATCATAGAATCTCATCAATTGCTCCTAAAATCGTAGTGTTTCCCTTGGTAGAGATATCTTGTCATTCATGTCTCTGTCGAGAGCTGCGAGTTCGCTAACCTACCTCTAAATCAATTTCGTGACCTGTCCGTAGATGTTGAGGATCCTGACTGTCTTTTTTGGGAGGTCGCGCCGAGTGATCGAAGGATTATGGGGGATGTTAGGAGTCGTGCACAATTAGTCGTGACATGAAAGATGTATGAGACGACGTGAGAGTTACTAGGTCGTGGGTCGAGGTCTAGTGATACCTTTCTCGAGCTTATTTAGGAAATCGGTGATACCAAGTCGCTATCCACTTGTCCTTGTTGACTTTGTAAGTCTAACTTTCAGGTATTGAAGGTTGGGGCCTTAGGTCTATTTGGATTGACTTTTGTCCGGGTCCTGTCCGTTTATGTTGACTTATTCAGATCATACTCGTTTCTCCCATCAGTTAGAAAAGTGGTAGGAAAGGTTTGATATCTTTTATTATATTTCTTGTGTGATGCACACGGGTATATTAATAAATAAAACTTGTATTTATATCTTTTATTTATTTTTATAAATTAAATCTTAAAAGAGTAAATTAAATTTTAAAAATAATTGATCTTTCCCAACATATGTAATTTAGTTTATTGATGTACTTACTAAAGACATTTTCAACAGTGAACCCTTTCAAAGGGTGCCCATCGGATATCGCACATGCCACATACTTAATTTAAAGCATTTTTATATCATGCACCTCTATTCTTCAATTGTTCTTTTTCTAAAGATATCTAAATCAAATTTTATCATCACAATGAATTCATCACTAAATCATTTCACTTTTAAAATTTTGTTAAGTATCGATACTTTTCAAAAAGTAAAATACCTATTAAAGCGGCTCTTTCCAGTAGGAAGGGATGCTTATCTTCTTTTTCCTCTAGGATTGGACACGCTCTAATAAGTTCACAGATTAAAAATAATATGTATAAAGCGGTTAGAAAAAAGATTGAAGTACTAAAATATGAAACTGAGGGGAAATAAAATAAAAACTAAAAATGAAGGAAATAGAACAAATTATGAAACTGACGCAATGAGGGAAACGAAATAAAATAAAACCGAAGGAAGACAGGACAATTTATTAAAATGTTTTAAGAGTTATTGCAAATTTCAGGACTCAACCTTCTACCTTTTAAAAGCTTTTTTTTTTTTTTTTTCTGATCCCTAAATAATTTTCGATTTTATATTTTAATCTTTTAATTGAATTTTTCAAAAAAAAATCACCAGATTTTGAAATCAACAATAATATAATCAAGATTGAAAGGGCATTATTATCGTTACATTTTATCACAATGATAATGTTTTACATGTTCATTGAAATGTGCTGGAAAATTCAGAAAATTTTTTTTAAAAAAAATCCGATCAAAATATCTAATCGAAATGATTTAGGGATGAAAAAGGATAAAAAAAATTGTTATGAACCAAAGCTTCCAAAAGGCAAAGGTTAAAGCCTAAAATATAGAATAACTCAAAATTTTAATTGAGGTAAAAACAAAAAAAGAGTAGAGCAAAAACCTATATGTAAATAATAAAAAATAAAACTAAATATAGACAAATGAATCTTCAGCATATTCGTGTACAATTTCATTATATCCAGCTCATTCAGTTTGTCTACACTTCCTCGTCAAAGCTACCAATATTACAATTCCATGATAGGCTTCCCATCTTCGATCATATATTTATTTGTTATATAATAAAAATTTAACATATATCCTAAAACAATTGAAATCCCCTTTAAAAATTTAATATTTATCTTAAAACAATTGAAATCCCCTCTAAAAAATAATAATTGAAAACCCTATAAGATTTTTATTAATTTTTTATTAATATAATTGACAATAATATACAAATGTGCAATAAAAAATTCGAAACCCTCCATGATATCAATTTGCTTAAATAAACATGTGAAATCTTTAATTTTAATTGGATATATGAATTAGTTTAATATATATGTCAATAACATTGAATTTTATATATAAAAGGAAAAGATTAGGCTGATTAGCTACAAAGTGCGTGTCCATATAAATTTACAATGACAAACCTTTTTGTTAAATATTTAAATGCGTAACATAGGTATATTGACTCTGTGACCTTACTTTATGGAGTAAATATGTATACGAACATTATTAGATTCGAATGAAATGATCAGAGTAGTTTTTCAAAAAAAAAGATTACATCTTCCAACAAAACTAAACTAAGTACTAACTAGCTAGCTCGCTCGGGAAAGCGATGCCTTCCTTCTATAAATCCCAATGAAAAAACGCCACCGATCGAGAATAGCTTCCGGCAGCATGGTGGCAAAAGTCCATTGAATTGAATGCGCCCACCAAGGTGAACATTGTGCTTCGTAACCCAATCGCCTAACAGCAGCTCCCACATAATCTATGGACGAGGGTACGAAAATTGATGAATTCTCAATCATTGCAATTCTTGACGTCATCTTTGTAGAAACATATAATGGCACCTGTTAAATAAAAATTTAAAAAAATGAAAATTGCTTGCTCCAGATTATCCTGAACCAAATTAATTAATACTTTCCACTAGCTAGTATATACTCAAGAAAGTAATTTATGCATCAATATACATGGGTTCAGGGACTCAAGAATTTCACAATTTTTAATTGGACTGAAATTTTATAGCAACGTAAGAATGCGATGAATTGGGATCATCACACCTGACATTGTACATCAATGCCCCAATGCTTGTATTCGACATATATGCTTCTTGAAAGCTGATCAATATACCTGCAAGAAAATGCCCACCAACATTAATTAATAGTGGGCATGCAAGAAAGCGTGATGGTTCCTTGCAGTGGATATATTAATTATTCGCACTCCAAGCAAAGCAACAATACCATTAGTTCTGGTGGTCGGAAAAGTTTGTTGTCTGACACAGATATTTTAGATTTGACATCAAGGATGTACATATAGAATTATAATTAATGTAAAAGATCCATAACATCATTTGTATTTTAGAAAATATTTAAGTATCGGTGCATTTATGAGATCCTCAACTAATTAGGTTTTTCCAGTACATTTCCATTTTTAGAATGTATACTGATGTTTCTTCCATATTCACCTACCTAGCTAAATACTCTTTGTCTTATAGATCGAAAGTTGTACATAACATACCATGTCGAACTTATTTCAGTCTTACCTAAATAGGTAGTATATTTATATTGATCGTCCATCTCTATCCTTAATCACTCCCCTCCCCCCCTCCCTAACCTGAGGCTCTTTTACGACTAGAGTAAAGAAAGTAAATTCTTTGCTGCAAGTTTAATCATGCATAAGACATATACATATCGATCCATATTAGACGACTTTAATTATATATACATCAATTCTATATATCAATAAAAGGAAAAAATGGGTAATCTTTTATGGTAAAATAAAATTGATAATTAATATTAATGAGATATTATTAGTAAAAATTAACAAAAAATTGCT
>JAOXNR010000022.1:11593087-11607515 GCA_028571225.1 Parsonsia alboflavescens
TGTGTGTGGGGGGGGGGGGGGGGAATCCCTCAGAAAATTGCCATTTTCCATTGCATTTCCATCACAAAATTGATTTTCGACAAATTTTCAATGGAAAATTTCCCTCACAAAAAATGCCCTTGCAAAACTATTTGAGGGGGATTTGCTACGAATTTCTATGGATAAAATTTTTGTTTGAATTTTTGCTACAAAATCCATGAATAATATATCCTAGCCGTCCAAATAACTTTCGGTCTAAATTCCCTCACAAATCCATCAGAAATATTTGTGGCGGATTTTCCCTCAAAAATCCTTCAAAAACTTATTGCTAATTTTCCCTCACGAATCCATTGAAAAACTCCTGACAAATTTCTCTCACAAATTCATTGAAAATCTTTTTGTGGAAAATTTTTAGCTAGATTCCTTGCTATTACCTACTAATTTTTATGTTTACTTTTAGTTATCTTCTCTGTTGAATATGCTTGCTTGTAGTTCTAGTAAGTATGGTTATCTTTGTTTAGTATATTTTTGGCTATACTTGTGAGTTTTAAGAGACTTGTAGTGAGTTTTTTCCTTTCGATCATCTCTTTCTTTCGTTTTAAAATATGTCAAAAATAAAATGCTTATCTATTAAATTCTTATTTTTTTTAACTTCTAGAGTGGAGAAATAGGGCCGTGTAAGGTGCATGGGAAAGGGATCCTCTATGACATCATTGGAGGATTCTACAACTAAAGTAAAATGCTTTGAAGTCGAGCCGATGTACAGTCAATTTAAACAAAATTTGCAGCATGAGACGGAAAGGGCAAGAGAGGAACTCCATCACGAGCAGTAGCAATTTTAGAAATATGTGGAGCAGAAGATTTGTGAAGATATGATCAATTGGATAAGGAAATGAAGGGATCTTGGTATTGTTTAATATGCATGTGAAGACTTGCAAATAGTGGCTGCTTTCCTTGCCTTGAATTGATTCTGTTTGGGCATAGCTATTAGGTGTCTATCAATATTTTATGCTTTTAGACTTACTTTTTTAGTTGTGGTATAATTGTTTCTTGTACCGTTGCCTCAAGTATTCATTAATTTCCCATTCCTTGGTCTGCACTTGTTATTGCATTTGTGCCCACTTTATTGTGAATCTGTAGGTACTTTCGTCCATTATTTTCTTCACTAGTTAATAATTTCTCTAGTTCTAGAAAGTAGGTATGATTATGCTTTATTTTGTATTGTTCCATGTCTTGGATTCTAAAATTGGTTTGTGCTGCTCTTAGTTCAAGAAACAAATATTGAACTCATAAAAGAGTAGTATAAGTTACATTATAATAAGTGCTTTGGAACTCAAAAGGAAAGGATAAGAAATCAACTCATGAACTTGTCCATCAAGAAGTTTGTTTCTGGACAAATTAAGTTTATTTATCATAAACAAGTCATTAAAAGAAACAAGCTTTGTCATGAAGAAACTAACAATAATAGCTTCCCTTCTTTTTAATTATACCCTTATTTGGTAGAATAGTGTTGGTTAACTGAATGAGAATCCTTTTTTCATTTATTTAGAATATGAATCCTTCAAATATATCTGGGGACAAAAATGAAGAAAATTCTTCTGATGTTGTCCTTTGGTGCTCTTCGGCATAATTGTTAGACCAAGAGAGCTGGCCTATGCACTCTGATTTTAAAGCTCATCTATATCTGGAATCTTGATATATTGCATCATGGTTATTGATTGTTGCAAATTATCTAGTTTTGTTTTTACTTTTTTAACCAGGAATCCATTTTAACTACTCTAATTAGAGAGGTTAATATAAGGAAGTTAAATATTATTTTGCAAGCACACTTTGAAATCATGCCTCTTGCAAAAAAAAATTTAGTTCTCAAGTTACAACCACTTGTAGGAGAACTCTTCTTTCTGTTTCTATCTTCGGGAAAAGTTGGTGAATATTCAAAACGTGTTGTTTATGCCTGTATATATTAACTTCTAGCAAATAGGTCATTTTGGTCTATGTTGTCCTTTTATAGAATGCAAAGTTAGTGGTAATATCAGCTCATTTCTACTAACAAAAATCAACTTTGATTTTCAAATACTCTTGTTTGTTTTGTAATTGATCCATACTTTCAAATTTTAATACTAGTTTGCATCATGATTCTTTTAAATTCACTTGTTATAATTTTATTCTTTTTTAATTTCTGGGAGTTTGGAATAATGAGCTACAATGTGAGTTTTGAATGTTTCATTTCTTGGAAGATTTCATAATAAAGTGATGGTTTGTTATTATTAGCTGGAAATGGAGTTTATTTGAGTTAGTTCTTGTTGGATGTAGGAATTTGATTCTTATATTTTGTTGGCTCTTGTTGGTAATGTTGTTGGATGTGGCCATGGGGAAAGGAAAATGTTCTATTTTCAAAGTAGACTCCATCAAAAATTTTCTAAAACATTTGAAGTGTAGATGAAGAAAACAAATGGTGTGATTTAATTATGATTTAACTATATAATGTTTAAAAGATTTTTCTCTTTAATTTTTACTGATACATTTTATATCAAAGGATTATATGGACGTAATTTTTAATTGCAAGAGGACAATGAAATAAGAAAATTAAAGCAATAATTATTTAATGTCTCAATTAAAAAATTATTTTGATAAACTTAGCTAAATAAAACAAAAAAGATTGAAATCATAATACAATTATATGATATGATATTTCCCCTAAAACATTAGAAGATTGGTTTCAATAGGAAAAGTTGGAGATTTTGTTGCCTTCTTTTTGTAGCATGTATAAATTTGAAAATCTTCCTTTCTATGAATGCTATTCTGTATTTTTTGTTGGGGACCACCTCATTCCTAATTTGGTAAGGCAAGGAAAATGGGATTTTTTTTTTTTTTTGTGTTTTGTTCTGGAGCTATTATTTTTGACATGTGAACCCCAATTGTCCCCTTTAATAATTATTTTTCTTGTTTTACAGATATGAATGATGATACTTTACTCTAAAGTATATCACGAGGGATATTTTGCTAAGGAGCAGGGGGTTATCTGCTATAAGGGGGGAAAGATAAATTATGGTGACCGGTGTAGAAGAAGTACCATCACACTTGGTGGTTTATCAAGCACCTGGATAGTGATGATTATACAATCTTCGCCTATCTTGAGCCAAGTGGAGATATGCAAACTGGTCTAATCCCTATCTATGGAGTTGAAGAAGTCAAGAAAATGGTTTATCTTGTTGAGAGATTGAAGATTATTGAGTTGTTCTGTCACATGACCACTTTTGAGAAGGTGATTGACTTCCACAAAAGTGCAACTAAGTTAAAAGCAAACAAAGTTCTTTTATAGATACAATTTAGTAACTAGAAGATGAGCTTGTCATTGTTGAGAAACTAAAGAAGACAAGATTGAGGGGTAGAGGTGTGTTGTTGCTCCCTTGGGTCCCAAAAGAAGGGAAAACAGTGAACAAAAGTGCTGAAGAGGTTGCATCCCAAATAGTTGTGGGAGATACTCAGGTTGCAAAAGAGGTTGCAGAACAAATCTACAAACTTTTGATCTGACAAAAATTTTATTTAATTAATGAAATTGACAGCTAGAAAGGAGGTTCTAGTGATTATGTCTATGATGACTTTGATTGGGAGAACGTTGGAGCTCAATGTGATATTTTATAATCCAGTGGCTTTGAAAAGGATATGGGTGAGGAGACTGGCACAGGGGTTGCTAGTTTGGATGAAAGAGAGGGTGTAAGAGAAGCAAGGGAAGATGTAAATGAGAAGGGTGAAATAGGGACTGGTGGTGTAAGGACATCAAGGGCTAATGATATAGGAAGTTCAGGAGCTAGGAATTTAGGAAGTTTTAGGGCTGAGGCTGATCATGTAGGAAGTTTAGGACCTGAGGCTGATCATGTAGGAAGTTTAAATGTTGGTGGAATAGGAAGTTCAGGGGCTGAAGATAGAGGGAATGTAAGGGCTGGTGGGGTAAGAAGTTCAGGGCAAGTGGTGTAGGGACTTCAAGAGGTGTTGGGGCTAAGATTGAATCATCAGAGTTTGATGACAGTTCAGATTCTAATTATAGCGTGGACCACTTTACTAATGATGATGACTACAGTGATGATGATTTGATGGAAGAAAATATGATTGAGGAGCTAGGGGATGAGCAAGGGATTGAGCAAAGAACATCATAAAATGAAAATCAAGATGAACAAGATCAAGAACATGGCTTTGATTATTTTCAAGGAGTAGATGATGACTTGCATAGCATAAGTCGTTCTGATGATGATGCTAAGAATTTCAAAGATAGATATGAAAACTTTGATGGATAATCCATCCTTTGATGTAGGTGTGAGACTTACAAGTGCAGGGAAATTCAGAGATGCTGTTAAGAACTATTTGATAAAACTTCAAGGTGGATAGCGAAAAAATACATGGAGAGGATAAAAATAAACAAAGACATGCTGATCAAGCACATAAGGCAAGAGGTGGATGATGAATACAAGTCATACATTAGCATGTTCAAGGCTTACTCTGCAAGGACAATAGCAAGGGAGTTGACAATTGGCTTAGAGGAAAATGAGTATGCATTGCTGTGGAGATATGCAGTAGAAATCAAGAGAACACATCCTAATACTACAATAGAGATTCACCATCAGAACTTCAGAGAATAGTAAGATAGAGGTCCAAGATGCATGAGGATGTATTGTTGCTTGGGCAAGTTGAAGAAGGGATTCCTTACAAGTTGTAGGAGACTGATAAGACAGGATGGTTGCTTTATAAAAGGACATACAGGGATCAGCTTCTAACAGCAATAGGTGTTGAAACAAATAATGGCTGGTGGGAAGTAGCATATGCCTTGGTAGAAAAAGAGGCAAGGGAAGAATGGCACTGGTTTTTTTGGCTTCTGTCCAATGACTTGGACATTATGTGTGGAGGTCATGGCTGGACTATCATTTCTGATAGACAAAATGTGACTATCTGGATTTTTAAGTTCTAGTAGTTTCAAAACCTTGTTGGCTTGATGCTACATTATATGATGTGTGCTACTACTATGCACTCATAGGTATTGTGTGCAACACGTACTGCAACTTCAAAAAATTATATAAGGGAAAAAAGCCTTGAAAGACTGGATATGGAAGATTGCAAGTGTAACAAATGAGGACTTGCATAAAGCTGCAATGAAGAGCATGGAGGACCATGACACAGATGCTTGCCTAACAAATGGACCAACTATGAGCACTGGTGGTGGGCTTATTTCAGGCATCACACCAAGTCTGATATGCTGTGCAACAACATTTCAGAATCCTTCAACTCATTCATCAGAGAAGCCAGGGACCACCCAATAATATTCGTGATGGAGAAGATCATATGCTTGTTGATGGAAAGGATTGAAGGTAGATGAACTTGGATTTTAAAAAAGGGATCTGGTCCTTGTTCAAGAATAAAATAAATGGAGAATCAGAGTGATAAAAAGAATAATTTAGACCCTTATGACTTTGTTGACGAATGCTATAGCACTACAAGATTCATAACATGTTATGACAAAGTACTACAGCCTATTAATGATGAAAAACAATGGCCACAAGCAGATGGGGTGATATTGGAAGCTCTAATATCAATGAAATAGCCTGACAGATGAAAAAACTCTAGAAGGAAGAACTTTGAAAAGCTGAGTGATAAAACTAAGAGAATCGGGAGGAGGATTGTTACATATTGTAGAACGTGTGGTGAAATTGGCCATAACATTTGGGCTTGCAAGGAAAATGATGGGCAACAAGTTGGTGATAGCAATGAGCAATAAGTGGGTGGTGAGCAGCAATGTGGCGGTAAAACACAAATGGGATAAACAATGGGCAACAGATGAGAGAAAACCATGGGTAAATAGGTGGGGACAGTCAGGGATTGCAAGAACAAGGGCATGGAAATGCACAAAGTACGACACATTTTGAGGCCACAAAAAGGGTATTGCTTATTTGTGTACTTTTGATAAAAAGATTCATGAACTAAGTATAATTATATTATGTATTTGTGTGTGCAGACAATAAGGAAAAGGGTGAATACCTCTCAAACACAAGATGTGCCCCTTAAGACTACCAATGACACTTAATGGTCCCAAAATACAATAGGACAACAAAGTGGAGAGGAAATGAGGACCACAAATCAATCACAAGTTCCTCAAACACCAAGAAGAGTATGATTTTGTTGCCTTTTATGTCATATGTCATGTTATGTTGCAAGATGCTTGATTTCTCATCTTATTTATGCAGTCTACAAGATAGTCAATGGGAGAAGGGGAAGCTGGAGGTACTAGTGCAGTCATTAATACAAGGTCCAGGTCAACGCCTCTTATTAATCATGATGCATTTGGTAGAGCATGTTTGGGAGAGGAAAACCCAAGAAATAAGTACTCAAGTGGCAAGAAGCCAAGGGGAAGGTATAGGAAAAGTTGAAAATTATGAATGTACTTTTGTAGATGGAAGAATTGTTGTTTTTGGATGGATGCTAATTAAAAAGAACGTAGCATAGCTAATTTTTATGATGATTTTGTATATTTTGCATGATTTGAATATTGTGGATAGTGTTGATACATTGTTAACTAATTTGAGGATAGATGGATTGACAAGTTTGATTAAACATTTTGTTTATACAGATGAATTGTATTCGAGTTGATGAAGGAATTGTAATGTGATGACTATTGTGATTTATCTTGATTTTAAGAAGGCAATTGTGATGCCCAGTTTATCATGTATTTATGTCCTTTGTTTATCTTCAATTTGGTGTCCACTATTTATCTTCAATTGGTGTCCTCAATTTACCTTCTTCTGGTGCCTTAGTTGTCTATGAAACTTAAGTCAAAAATTGACACAAAAAATTACATCAACATTCTCCCAATATTTCCATTGTCATCACAAAAAATTGCATCAAGATAACGAAACATATTTCCATTACTAGTACAATAAATTACATCAGCCCTACCAGATACAAAACCCACACCATCGAGTAAACACTAACAAAACCCATTTTAGTCTAATCACTCTCAATAGCTTTATGTCTAAAACCACTAGAGCTATCACTTATTGCATCTCCAAGAATCATCCCCCCAAAAAACATGAAACTAATTATCCCAATGACAGCAACATTACTCCAAATTTTAAACATCAATTTCTTGTTCTTCATTAACAACATCTGATTATAGCATTTCAATTCTGCAAGGCTCTCTTCACATTCTTTCACTTTATCGTCGAAAAATTGAATCTCCACCTCCAAGCCTCTTATCGCCTTGGTAAGCTAAGGATGGCTTCTAATGACCTTTCACACATTTCTGGATCCACCCATTGGAAAAAACCACAACTTTGACCCTTCAAAGAATATACCTAGCAAGATTCAATACAATAGCAAGTGGTAAGGAAGAAAGAAGAGGTGAAATTTGGGGTGAAGGAAATGGGATTTAACTCATTCGGTTTTTGTTGCAACTAGCAAATCTTCTTGAAGGATTTTTGTCTATTCATGAGGTTTTTATTGCTGTTAATTTGCCGTAATAGCACTTGGGAAGTTGGTCTTGATTTTTTCGCATGGCTATCTTCCACATCCAGGAACCCATAGAAAGAGGAGCCAAGAGGAGAGAGAAAAGTCAGGGTGAGTAGGTAGTTTGTTGGGTTTTATTGGTATTTGGAACTAAAAAGAGTAGGGAATAAAATGATGCTATTCTGAGGTGTAATTTGGGTCAAAAACACCCTTGAAAATTGGCTTGTGGAGATCTTTTGTCAAGGCTTAATACTCAAAATAGGCCGAAGGTCCCGTTTTTTATAACTTTTTATCGTTGGAGGGTTAAAATTAGACGATTCAAAGTTGGGACTAGAACCACATTTTGAAAGAGTTTAGGACATAAAAAAATAATGGTCGAATAGAAAATGTACCAAAACGTTTGATAACGTCATAAAATAAAGGATAAAACCCCACCGGACCTCCTTCCTCATCCCGCCAAGTCTGTCTACCCTTTGTACAATGTCATGTCTGGAGCTATGTACTTCAATTTGTCTCCCTAAAACCACATTTTCATCACAGTTTCCTCCATTTTTGTCCAAATTCTATCCAAAAATTCCTTCTTCACCTCCAATTATTCTCCCTTTTTGCTCTCCTTCTTGTTCTCTTTTCACCACCACCGTCTACCAGAACCGGCGGTATTTCACCTGCTGGAACTCTCAAGTTTCTGGAAACAGTGAATGTGAGGAAGAGGATGAACTATTATTGCAGGAAATTTCTAATGAAGTTGAAGACTCTGAGTTCCTAGAAGAGTGTGAAGGGAAACACAGCCTCGATGTAGAAGTTCTCGAACGCGAAGCTAAACGAGCTGTAAAGGAGTTCTCTGATGATTTGTCTCGTCAATTGAAAATCGGTTTGGGCATTTGCCTTGTTCTTTTAGTTTAAATGTTTCTCTACTGTTTTTAATTATTATTTGTTATCAAGGGGAATAATTTACTTTTTCAGTTAATTAAGTTGATAGGTAGAATATCATACCCGGAAAAATCTTGCTTAGTTTAATTGCTTTTCTAGACCGCTCTTTTTTTTCCATTTTCTCCAACGATAAATGATCAATTTTAGTGGATGGTGTTTGTATTATGGTTGTCCAAGGTACTTTATTGTTTCATTCACCAAAAACCCGGTTGGGGGATTGGGCTGAGAAAGTTACTTGATTGGTATGTATACTCTACTAGGATTCTCCCTTTTTTTTTTTTTTTTGAATTGGGAATATTGAACAGAAACTTTCTCTGTACCAATGGATACATTTATGTCCATTGTTCACTTGTGTGAACAATCCAAATGAAAAATTGGATTAGAGATGAGTTTTGAGTTGATCAATTGAGGGGAATACTTTAATCCTTTTAATGAGAAAATTCCCCCACAATAATTTTCCTTTTTAACTGGTCCACCTGGAAGGATATGATATCAGTGTGGAGGAACATTTATTACTGTAATGTAAATTTTGTTTCATATTTTTCCTTTCTACTTCTTTATGTTCTCCCCCTCATATTTTGTACTGAATGTGAATTTCCTTCATTTAATCTACGTACTCTATTTCTTAGAACATATTACTATTGATTAGAAATGGAAGATGAAAGTGCTTCATGATTGTTGAATTACCAGCTCCTCTGAAACTTATGTTATCAGGGACTAGTGTTTAAATGTTTATAAACTGGTCTAGACATGTTATATTTAGGTTCAGCACTTTCCTAAAGAATAAGAGTAGCAACAAGTGACCCAAGATTTCTGCCAGCTACCATCTGAATTAAATTTTTTATAAAATACTTGGATAGACTTGGATTTGGTGAACAACTCATGTATACTTTTCTATGAAAGCTCAGCATCAATCCGAAAAGTTGTTAATGCACATAACAATGAGGACTTGTCTACAGTATTTTCAAAAGTTTAAGCTGTAAGATAGACGTGTATTATATTTATGAAAGCTCCAAAGTAAATCAAGTTCTCATATAGATAGGTATACTATAGGACCCATTTCTTGGTAATTATTAGCACTCAGAAGTTTATTTCATGAACCCAAATGTAGGAATTTGACAACTAAACCAGAATATTTTACATCATGGAGTAGGCTGCTGCTTGTTTTGTCTCCAATCACAGTGAAACCGCTATCAGATCTTGGATAGTCTGTTTTGATACCCTGTCCTTGGTGTTCTAAAGTGGCAGCGAATTTGTAAGTTAAAGAACCCTGAAAGGTATGCATGTTAAGAAATCCAGCAATGGTTTCAGAAGAAGTCTAAAATTATCGCTAATAATGTTAGTTACATTCTCAGGTTTTCACAGTGTCTATTATTCATTATTTTCTTTTCCCTTTATTTCTTTTGGATGTTCATCATATTGTAAGATCACTGTTCCTTGTAGGTAAGGAGTAGTATGACATTTCTTTGCAATTTTCCTTTTGACACATAAAACTTTATTAATGAACTTGAATAGGGGAATTTGGTAAGGAGAATACTTCACGGAGTGGGATTACTGCTCGATATGTCTCCAATAACAGCGATGCCACTCTTTGTTCACGGAATAGCTTGATCTTGTACTTTGTCCTTGGTGTGCTAAGGTGGAAGGGAATTTTTCTTGCCAAAAAAGGGGGAAAAAAAAAGTACGACAAAAGAATCCTACAGGATGTGCATGTTGAGGAATCTGCTTTCCCAATATTTAAATTGTCTTACTTTCTTTTCCCAGTTTCTACCTCTGATTCAGAGGTCCAGCAGGCTATGTGAAGTGTATTATATTTATGAACACAGTTAAAAAATGTATTATATTTATGACACAAAAAAATTAATGTTCCTTGTAGGTAGGGATAATATAGGACCCATTTCTTTGTGATTTTCATTTTAACATGTAATACTTCATTTTGTGAACCTAACTGTTGGAATCTGATAAGTGAAGCAGAATGTGTTACAGCATGCTGGGTTTTCTGCTTGTTTTATCCGGTTTTTTTTCTGATTTTTATCTCAACAGAAGTGAAACCATTGTTAGTTCTTGGAATATCTTGATATGGTTGCTTCCCATTGATGTGCCAAAGTAGCCGGTAATTTGCCTTGCAAAAAATTATAAAATACTCTGTGGTAAGTTAATAGAACCACGGACTGTTTTTTAAAATTTTTTATCAAGGAGTCCTGTGATGGTTGTTTGACTGTGTTGGATATTTGGTGCTCTAATAGACTTGAATAAAATGAATGAGTATGTTCTTTCAAGCTGTGAATCCTTTGCTCTCTTCATACTGATCTTATTTATTTGGCATCAATTATTTTGTTTCTTTTTCAGATTTATTTTGTGCAGTCTCTATATGAGTACTACACTCTTCTGTTTTCTGGTCTGACTCTATTCTACTTAATCTTTCTGTTTGTTCTTGTGTTTCAGAAGATGAAACTACCAATCAAAACGAAACTCGCACAAAGAAGAAGAGGACTAAAGCTACTGTTAACAATGTTAGTGACATCCTTATGTCTTGCTAGTGTCTATCGTTCATTGAGTTCTTTGCCCTTTTTTCTCTCTCTCCTAATTTCTTCAGATTACTATAAAATATTGCATATCAAGATACAGGAAAGGGATTTGTGACAGGAATTTAGCTTAGAAATGCTATTGACCATCCTGAAAATCTTTTCCTTCGGCAACTGGAATTAACTGAGTAGACACAGGTTTAGAAACTTGATAACTCTGCTTGTTTGACCAACTTCTAAATGACATCATTTTGAGAAGAATAAGCCTAGATATTGTGAGTGAGAAATTTTTTCTGCAGTTTTATGATTGGCAGTCGAGGACAATGTGTCTGGAAAAGATGAGGGACAGTACAGATGTACATCTCTGAAGTGTTAATATGAATAATTGCCTACTAAAGAATTTATTAAGAAAAAGACATTAAACATGAGCACAGGCAGCCTATGGTAAGGGGAGAAAGTAAAGTAAAAACAGAATCAGGTTACAAGAAAGAAGCAAGGAAATTTAAAATTTCTCAATGGGAATAAGATAGACTTCCATAAACAAAATGTGAATGCTTGTTTATTGACGTCGTAGATACTTCTAAATCCTGTAGAGTACTTACTATAGTTATATATGCTTGCCTGATTTTTACAGTTAAACATTTTGGTTGATGTTTCCTTCTGCCTTTATAACTTGACCAAATTATTGGCCTGGCAGATCCCTGATCATCTACTTCCCAAAGTTACAATTATTGGAAGGCCAAATGTTGGTAAATCGGCACTCTTCAATTGCCTTGTTGGGGTACAGTCATTTGTGCTTTATCTTATTTTTCTTCTTATGACCTGTCGAAAAATAAGATTTGTAACTATTTTATCTCAGTTCCAATCAAAATTATGCAATCAGGATTTATTTGAATTGGAAGTACATTACCTTTATCCTTTTGTAGGGAAACAGGGCCATTGTGGTGGATGAACCTGGGGTAACTAGGGATCGCTTGTATGGTAGATCCTTTTGGGGAGATAAAGAATTCATGGTAATAGATACAGGAGGTGTTGTTACTATATCAAAGTCACAGAATGATGTCATGGAGGAATTGGCTATCTCAACAACTATTGGCATGGAAGGAATTCCTCTTGTCTCCAGGGAAGCTGCTGTTGCTAGGATGCCCTCAATGATTGAGAGACAAGCCACTTTAGCTGTAGAAGAATCATCCGTGATATTGTTTCTAGTTGATGGCCAGGTAAACTCTGCAATTGCTAATAACTCTCTTGTAGTGTTGCTGTTATCATCTTTTCCATTTTTTTTCCCTGTAAAATTGAAGCTTTAATCGCGAATGTGCTCTACTTAATATTGCTTCCACAATCTTAAATAAACTGGTTCAGAGTTGCCAAGGGCAATGATTAACTTTTGTCTGAGAACAGTCTCACCCTTTATGTTATGCTTTATTACGGTACGCGTGTTGATAAATGTGATAGCAAAGTCTGCTTGATCTTAACCAATTTTCAAGCCAAGCTATCCAGGAAATTTACACCAGGCAAGGAAAATCCCATCTACATTGGGTCAAGGTACAATTCTGGTGGATATTTTCATTAATCTGGGGTACATGAAGCATCGTGGATTTTATAAGGCCAAGCTAAAATTTCGACATAATAGATGAATATTGTGGGCACAATACCTTTTCTAGTCTAGTAGATAAATCATTATTCTTTTTGGTGCAGAAGTTTTGATTTAGGATTTTGGAACCATTTTGAATAACCTATTTGGTTAATTATGAGCAAATTAAGAAAGGATTAAAAAGGTAAAAATTTTGGTAGTTTTTGCAAAACCTTACAGGTAGACTACATCTTTTTTATTCAAATTCTTAGGATATTCTAGTGTAAATATTTATTGGCTATTCCTAGATATTTCTGGGAGGTTACAACTTCCTTGTTTTCTTGCCAAGGATGATGCATTGCTTGGCTGTAAGGACCTTGTTCTAAAATTCATTAAACTGCAATCTGCATAAAGTGACCATATGGAAATCTTTCCATGTAAAAAAATCCATCACACTTGTTTTGTCATCATACCTGGAACGTTAAGTCTGATTTGCTATGGCAAATGATGTAATGAGCTCTTTAATAGGCAGGTCTAACTGCAGCTGATGTGGAAATAGGAGATTGGTTGAGGAAGAATTTCTCGCACAAGTTCATTGTTCTTGCAGTAAATAAATGCGAATCCCCACGCAAAGGAATTTTACAAGCATCAGAATTTTGGTCCTTAGGGTGAGTTGAAATTCATCTTCCTTATCTAATCTGGTTTTTCATTGATTTTTCGCACTCTTCACTTAAAATCTTTGTTATCACTTATTTATAACTTCAGCACCAAAACAAGAGGTTTTATATGTCTATTAATGTGTATTCCTAGAAAAAATTGAGATAGAAATTCAAGTGAGTATATGTATTCTTTGGGCTTGTCGGGCATTTTCAGTGCTTTCTATACCTGCTTATGCAAGGGAATTGTCAGAAGTTTTAAGTTTATTTTATGAACGTGAGTGTGAGCATCTGTGTGCAACCATTTGTGTTTCTGGTCATTGTAATTCCTCGTAACTCTGATTCTCAGGATCTTTTGAGGTATACTTTTCTGATTCATAACTGCTAGCTGTCTTCTCTTTCTCCAGAATTTGAAATTAATGTGTCAGCACATGAAGGTCTTGCAAGTTGATTTAAATTTTAGATATGCATTGAGTTTCTCGAGCCTTTTTCTTTGTCAGAATCTTTGTGTGTGGGAATGAAGCATTTTGGTTCTTTAATTTTTTTTTTCGAGGATAGCAAATATTCGCAATTGAATTTTAGTGAGACAACTTTGCTATGGAAGTAAAGCTGAAGTGTATAATCTTGAACCTTTTGGATACACTAGAAGCAATGGGAAAATAACTATAGCAGCTTTCACATTTACATTTTTTAATTCTAGAGTGTATATGGTCAGTTCTGTGGCTTTTGGATATTTTATTCAGTCTCGCTGTCATCTCAATGATTATTTCCATGGCAAGAAACCTACATGCATATAAATTGATGTCTGTATATGAATATATATATATATATATATACATGTGTATATGTATATATGTGTATGCATATATACATTATATGTACTACTAATATATATTTATATATATACATTTGTTTAGTGTCTAAATTAAACTCCAATCTATTATTGTCTTATTGTCCATGTGATGGATCTATTATTGGAAAATTATGTTCAGCCCACAGAGTGGGAGTGTACATGTTAACTATAACTTCAATTCCTTTCATCAGTTTAAGCTTCTAGAGTAGGTGAAAATTTAATGTGTACGTAATAAGTGAATATAATGTATATATATGTACATCTATATGTGGGTGGGTGTGTGTCTATATTTATATATATACGGTTTTGCTAAGGCGCGTTCCAACCGTTACCGTAACGGAATTCTTGCTACAGTGCTCATGTAGCCAACCAAGCGCAGCAAGAATTCCGTTATGGTAACGGTTGGAGCGTGCATTAAGGC
>JAOXNR010000022.1:11617337-11641024 GCA_028571225.1 Parsonsia alboflavescens
ACAAAATGAACTTAAATTTTGGAAATTGAGATTAGTCTTACCTGATCGAATGGCGGAACCGGCAATCGCTGTCCGCAAGCACCCCGAAATAAGCTGGGTAGATAATTACCCCAGCATGTCGCTGCAATATATGGGTGCAGTCGAAATCGGCCCGGTACGGCTGCTGCTGCTTTGCTTGATCAGCCTCGATATACGGGGAGCTAGCACGAGATTGGCAGTTTGACTTAGTGATAATAACTAATTTATAAATGAAAGTGAACATTGATAAGGTATTCACTTAACTAGTTATGTAGGTGGGGCCACTCCCTGCTCCCAAGTCGAGGACCTCGAAAGGCGAGGCACCTCGGGTATTGTGGCCCTTCATGGGAGGAACCACATCTAACCGAAGCCTGGGTATCCTTACATAGCTTAGGATGCAGGGATGGGAAATGATCATATGCCCACCACTAATTAAAGATAAGAATAAAAAAATTTCAAATCATTATTTAAAGAGTCTGAAAAACACCATTGATAAATGAATGTAATTAATAATATGAAAACTTACCAACAACACCCAATAGTTGGCATACAAGTGGCTGTCGATAGGAGTGCATCGTGTGGCTCCACCCGATCATTCCCCATGGGAATGACTCCACAGCCTCCAACTCATCCAAGAGACTCCATACATAAAAGGATATGTCTGCAGTCTGCTCTCGGATCAGGATCTAATGACCTATGATGATGTTGTATGCCAATCTGAGGGCATCATCAACCGACAGCTATCCTATAGCCTTGCCCTGCCACTTCTGCAAGACTATTCGTGGAGAAACCGGATTCACCCCAATCAATCGAGCCATGGCTCTATACTGACTCGATCCCCTCTCAATGATATGCCGATCTACTATCTCATAACGTAGACCGTTGAGGAGAGCGTACTCCTGGAGGTCTAGTCGGTGTAACCGACCTCTAATGAGAAACCACATCTTATCGGCTCGGGCACCCTCCAGAATGACCACCCGTCTTAAGATATAAAGGGCAGCCCTGAAATAGTACCCTCCATGATAAACGGTAATATCCACCACGTATCCGAAAGGTCCCTTCTCAAAACCCTCCAGAGCCCTATGTCGACGTAGTAGGTCTTCGGTCTGTGTAACGATTGAAAACTTGGGGTGTGCGCAAAGCGTGTACCCAGTAGGCACAGCGGGATCGTGTCGGAATTGAAAGGTGTGATGAGTGGGATCCATATCTCTACAGTTTAGTTTCTAAATTAGTTAATAAAGAATTTCAAGACACACTCAACACATTTCGAGATACGGTTTCTAAATTAACCTACACTTTCAATTACATTTCTTTCAAGACACACAGCAGACATTTCGAGACACAAAGTAAACAATTCAAGACACATAGTAGTTATTTCTGGATACCAAGTCATTTCGAGACACAAGTTATGCATTTCGATCAAACCCTTGAGACACAATCAAACCCTTTCGAGACACAAAATAAACATTTCGAGAGACAAACAAACCCTTTCGAGACATAGAATCAAACCCTTTAGAGACAGAATTAAACAATTTCCAGAAACAACAAACAATTTCCAAACATAACAAATAATTTCGAGACACAACAAACAATTCGATATAGAATCAAACAATTTTGAGACACAACAAATAATTTCGACACACAACCAAACAATTTCGAGACAAATTCAAACGATTTCGAGACATAACCAAACAATTTCGAGACAGTTTCAAACAATTTCGAGACACAACCAAAAAATTTCGAGACACAACAAACAATTTCGAGACACAACCAAACAATTTCGAGACACAACAAACAATTTCAAGACACAACAAACAATTTCATGCATGATTGTCCAAGATAGTTTTGACAAAATACAAAATCGAAGTAAACAACATTTAGCATATTCGATACAAAATCAAGATTTAAGTTTGAAGAAAACCTACCGGTAATGGCAACGGCGATGACGACGACAACGAAGTGATCTACCGACGAATGGCACCATCGCGGGAGTGTGGATTCTACCGAAGTGTCTCGTGAAAATGGAATGAGGGGCAGCTTCGGTTGGAAGTGAAGAAAATGAGTGTGGAAGAAGGGAAAGAAGGGAAAGAAAGGAAAGAAAATGGTTGAGTAGAAGAAATATGAAGAGTGAAGAAGGTGGAGAGTTTCGATTGTTGGCGATAAAGAAGGTGGAGAGTCGGTCTCGAAATGGTAAGAAAAAGGACCGTTGATGCCCTTGTCTCGATTTGGGTATAAAGGTAAGGAAGTAATTTTTCATTTCTATTATAATTTTTATTATCCAAAAATGTTAAAAATTGACTTTTGAGTATAGATTAAAATTGGGACAATCCAATTGGATAGAATTGAAATGTTTTTAGAAATTGGATAAAATTGAAATTGGATCAACCTATTTAGATATATTTAGGAATTTTCACAGTTTGAATATGCTTGCAGCCGCCAAACGAGGGACCTCGGCACTGCCTATCGAAATTACTAAAGATGCAATCAATCAAGGGGTTTGATCATATACATTTCTTGCATTCTTTCCATGCTTCGTACCTCCTCCTTTTTCTTCTCAAGTGCTAGACAATGGAATTGGATTCCAATTCTTAAAGCTCTTACTTGCGTCTGCGTGGAACAGGGTGCTTGGGGTTGGCAGGATTTGGAAGAAGATGAAAGCCGCCATTGGAAATTATATACTTCCTCCATCATTAAATGCAAATCATTTAATTTTATTTTTATCGTTAATTATAAATTATTATTGTTAATTAATTAAATATTTGAAAGTATTTTTTTTTATATCATCCCTTTAATATATACTCATGACATTTTTTAATGAATGATTAGAAGGCATCTTAAGAAAAATAAAAAATTATTTTAATTTTTTCAGAATGATAATGAGTGATTCATATTTAGTTACGAAGAAATAATAAACAAGGCCGTAATGCTTGAAAAAAAAGCACCAACGGGGAGATTTTTGTTTCCCGCCATTTCTTATCCTTACTTGAGCTTCTGACCCAATCTCACGCGCCTCCGATCAAAGTGTAAAACGTAGAAAGAGGGAACCGCCGCCACGCCACTGCCTTCCTCCACATTCTGCACAGGAGCTCCCATGGCTGAAACCCCGAAGAAGAAATCCAAACAATCTCCCAAGGAAAAGCAACAGCATTCCTCTTCTCCAAACCCAATTCCAGTACCATCTACACCAAGTACCCCAGATCCCACCCCTCTCCGCCGCTCATCTCGTCTTCATTCTAACTCCCCCACCACACCCAGCCAAAAATTACCACTTTCGGCACCAGATTTCTTCTCTCCATCTCCTTCTCGATTCCCATCTCGAAGGAAGTCCCTCAACTTCACTGCAGCCAAATGCCCCAGAACTGTTGAAAAATCCCCAAACACAGTACCACCTATATCCCCCGATAAAGTGGAAACGAGGAGGAAAAGGAAATTAAGTGAAGAAAAAAAAGGGAGTAAAACGGGGGCCAAGAAAAGGGTTTATTATAGAAAAGTCAAATACGATGGAGGTGAATTTTCTGTTGGGGATGCTGTATATGTGAAGAGGAGAGAGGACGCAAGCTCGGATAATGAGGACCCTGAAGTTGAGGAATGTGTGATGTGTTTTAAATCTGGGAGGGCCGTGATGATTGAGTGTGATGAGTGCCTCGGGGGTTTTCATTTGAAGTGTTTGAAGCTACCACTAACCGAGGTTCCAGAAGGCGATTGGATTTGTGAGTTCTGTGAGGCGAAAAAAACACGGGACAATATTGAATTGCCATTTCCGCCTAATGGGAAGAAGAGGTCTCGAACTGCAAGGGAGAAATTGCTTTCAAGTGATCTATGGGCAGCCAGGATCGAAAGGTGTGTAGTTTTAGTTATATGTTTTCTTTTAGATTTCCGTTTTAACATTCATTTGCGTTAGTGGGATGATTTTATCTTTTTGTTCGTGCAATTTCTTATTTTCTTATTTTCTCATTTCTGATCTTATGGGATGATAGTATATGGAAAGATGTGGATGGTGCTTATTGGTTTCGGGCACATTGGTATATAATTCCTGAAGAGACTGCTTCAGGAAGGCAGCCTCATAATCTAAGGAGGGAACTATATCGGAGTAACGATTTTACTGATGTTGAGGTAATTTTGCTGCATTTGGTCACGTTTGGTTCCTACTTTCTCGTCTTTTACCATCAATCTTTTCGCATAGTATTGCAGCTTATAGATGGCTATATTTATGAAACAGAAACTTGTTATTCCCCATTTCTTGTGAACTGAAAGCATGTATTTTGCTCTCTGTTTCTTAGTTTTTTTGGTATACTTCTACATAAAATTTTGTTATCCTTTAATTATATGTCTATGGACATGAAAATTGTTTGGTTGTCTTTTATTTGCTTTAGTGTGTGTGAGTTCACTACATGTGGCTTTGAGGTGGCTCAGTAAAGTTTTGATGTTGTAATGTTATCCCTAGTTCTTCGTCATCTGGGAATCTTTATATGGCTGAATGGGGAAATCACAAAATTAAGGCAATAATAGCCAAATTCTGCACAATCTGCGCACACTATAGATTAAATTGACTTTGGATTATTTTATTTATTTTTACTTCGAGATCATATAAATTTATAAAAACTAAAACTTTCTGCCCATTTGGTTTTGGATTAAATAGATTGCATCTATGAGAGAACATTTCTCTCTTAATTATGCAAAGACTAATGTGTGCCCTGCAGATGGAATCAGTCATTCGGCATTGCTATGTGATGGACCCCAGAGAATATTCTAAGGCTGCTAACGAAGGAGATGATGTCTTTTTGTGTGAATATGAGTATGATATTAGGTGGCACAGTTTCAAACGCATTGCGGAGATTGAAAATAATGAAGAGGTCAGTGCTCAAGAATCTATGAAAATTCTTTAGGTCGAACTCCAATGTTGAAATACACATGGCATCTCTTTCACTAATATGCTCTTCATTATTTAGAAGGATGGTGAAGGGGCTGAGAGCGATAAGGACTGGAGTTCTTGTGAACGTTCAGGCTCTGAGTCAGAAGATGATTCTGAATATGAGGTGGAGAAGAGGAATATTTCATTGACTGGACAATCCATTGGCCATTTACTTGCTGCAGTATGATGTTGATTTTCTTTGTTGGACATGTCTTTCTTCCTGTCAATTGCCTCTAGTAGATGACTGATCATTTATCTTAAACAAGAACAGAACTCAAGAAAAGGGCGAATTGTTGGCCTGCAAAGGATTGGAGCAAAGAAAATTCCAGAGCATGTGAGATGCCACAAGCAAACTGAACTTGAGAAAGCAAAAGCTACACTTTTGTTTGCATCCTTGCCTAAGTCCCCACCATGTAGAACCAAGTATGTTTATATATGACACTATGGATAGATGCCTTGTTGTCTTGATATCAATTGTTGACAGCTTCTTTGGTGCAGGGAAATGGAAGAGATAACCGAGTTTATTAAAGGGGCCATATGTGATGATCAATGCCTTGGAAGGTGTCTTTATATTCACGGTGTTCCTGGAACTGGCAAGGTACTTTTCATCCTAATGTACAGTGGTGATTTACTTGTTATTCTGAATGACTTAATCTTTTGTGTGTCAAATAACAGACAATGAGTGTACTTGGAGTCATGAGAAATATAAGATCTGAAGTTGATTCTGGTAAAGTCAGACCTTATTGCTTTGTGGAGATAAATGGTCTTAAGCTGGCTTCCCCTGAAAACATATACAAAGTAAGTATTATAGTAAGTCAGTAGATTTTCCAACTTTTCAGATCTGAGAACTTAATTGTTGTCCTGTGTTTTTTAGGTTATTTATGAGGCTTTAACTGGACATAGAGTTAGTTGGAAAAAAGCTCTACATTCCTTGAATGAGCGATTTTCAAATGGAACAAAATTTGGCAAAGAGGATATCAAGCCTTGTATTCTGCTTATAGATGAACTTGATCTTTTAGTTACCAGAAATCAATCGGTAATTGAGGAGCAAATTAAAGATTATTACATTAATATGTCAACTTTCTGCAAAGTTGAGAAACTTATTGAGCATGACCTCTTTTTTAATCTCTGGTGGTACTAATTGCAGGTTTTGTACAATATTCTTGACTGGCCTACCAAGCCATATTCAAAACTTATTGTGATAGGTAGCAACCAGTTCCATTTTGTAGATAGAGATGTGGGTATAAATGGTAATGTATTCCTGACTCCTGTTTGGGATGTTGACCCAGGGATAGCTAATACTATGGATCTTCCAGAAAAGTTGCTTCCCCGAATATCAAGTCGGATGGGCATACAAAGGTTATGCTTTGGCCCCTACAACTATCAGCAGCTCCAAGAAATCATATCAAGTCGCCTCAAAGGGATTGAGGCTTTTGAAAAGCAAGCAATTGAATTTGCTTCAAGAAAGGTTTACTTCTTCATCCTTGTTAGTCATCCAAGTAGAGGCACCAGTTGAGTTAATCTCACCTATCTTTAAATTTACATTGTGGACCCTTTATTTCTTTTTGACAATCCAGGTTGCAGCTGTTTCTGGAGATGCACGACGTGCATTGGAGATATGTAGACGAGGTGCAGAACTTGCAGACTATCGCTCAAAGAAGTTGGAATCACTTTCCAGTTCTGCTTCTACAGGTAAGGCTCTAACCATGTAGATTTTACTTTCATACTGCTGAAGAATGGTGGAACCAAAAATAATTTTTATAACTCAAGCAGGCATTTCTTTCTGGAATTTTCTGTAGAACTTGGAGTATTAAGTGTTTTTGTGTGTTTTGCCATCTTTTGAATATTATTGCAAAATAGAAATGATTCCCTTGAAGCTTTTAATGTCCTTTTGCAAATCTTTATCATTTTTAAGACATTGTTCTTCATAATGCACATCTGAATTGAAGAATTCTTTTTCTTTTACAATAAAATTAATAACAGGGACTCTTGGAACAACTGTTAATGGATTGCAAAGCAATTGGCATGGATAAGTTTGACATTAAAACCTTCCCATAATTTGTGGCCTTTTCTGTTGCTTTCCTCTGTGCTGCTCCATATATTCTAGAAACTACTTCCAGAATTCCTATTAACGAATAAAGCAATAGGTTATGTTATCTCCTGTGGTTCTACTAAATTGTAGAGTATCTTTTATACCATCTAAGGTCCAGGAACTCAAAAAGAGTTTTGCATCTTTTTGTCTGTATGGAACTTAGGACTACATATGATGAGGAGAGAGTTTTGCTGAAAATTGATCCTATAACATAATGCAATAGAATGATGATTTATGGACCTGACTCTAGAACTTTAGCAAAAGATGAAGGATGGACCCTTCGTCTGCTAATTCTTTCACATTTGGGTCTTTTAGAGGGGTTTGTCAGATAGTTGGATATAGTCTTTTCTCTTTTGATTATCATTTTTTTTTGGGATGACAATAAGCACCTTTCAAAAATACTATTCCAAGTGTTTGCCCCCTTCGGGGGAACTTGATGAGGCTAATTTGGAGATTGGGGAGATAAATGAGAGAGGCAGAACAGCATCCATATATAGATATAGAAATGAAGGAAAAGAATGTATTCTTAGAGGAGCCAGATTCTATTCTTGAAACACTCCAACATTTGATTGGTGATTCGGTGAAGTCAACTGTTGCTCATGGATCCAGTAAAGTGAGATTTAGGCATGGAAATCACGAATATAAGTCTACAATGTTGTGGCATGTCATCTGAAACTGTTTTGTTCCTGCAGTCAAACTACCAGCTTAAAAGTTGAAATTTTCAGGCTAAGAAAACTCGATAAAGCAAGTTTTGTTTAGACCACTATGACATATCTGAACTGATGCTTGTCCACTGTTCTTGAATGATATGGGAATGGCACTTGTCTGAGAGACCTTCTAACTGACATCTTATGAACAGATCTAACATTTCCAACATGCCATCTGGCATCTTGCTGTTGAAAAGCCAGAATAACCGTCTCTAAGAACTTCAGTGGCAAATTGGAACTATAGATCTAAATTTGATACTCACCAAAAACATTCACAGCAGCTGGTTATGCCAAGTCAATTGGTATTTGTCCTGTTATACTTTCTGATTCAGTACATGTGCTCAAAGCATTGGCAACAAAGAAGTTATTGGAGATATCATTTCTATCTTGTCCCAAGACACTTGCTGATCTCTTGCAGGAGGGATAGTTAGAGATTTCTTGTAAAAAGACCAGCTATGACTGATTCATAATGAAAAATGTAAAAAGGTGGAATCTTTTTTAACTCCATCTACTGTTCTCACTGTGCACATTATTGTATCAGAAGACTCAATGAACTGGGATTTCCCTATAAACATTAGGAGCTGTCAAAAAAATTCAGTTTTCATTGTGACCTATGAAATAATAAAGGAAGAAAAAATGAAGCAAGTGTGCTAGAGCATTTCATTTTCAAAATTAATGTTTCAAGATTTTAAGTCAAATGAATTTCATGAAGATTGTATTATGTCAAATTCCTGCTGGATGTGTCAATGTTGGTCAAAGGAATAACTGGAAATGCTACCTTTTTTTCTTAATTTGAAGCATTCCTTTTGTCAAGATCCATAACTCTTGAAACATCTAAACTCACGTAGCCAGTGCCTTTTTGTTTGGCAGGAAAAGTTCTTGTTGGCATGGCCGATATTGAAGCAGCGACAAAGGAAATGTTCCAGGCTCCTCATATTCAAGTAAGTTTGGAATAATTTTTATTAATTTCATTTCCACATTACTCTCTCCTAAGTTTCAATGCTAGTCCAGTACTTCTTTCGAACTTAACCGCTGAGGATGGTTATAAGTATAAATAAGAAGCTACTAGTGAATGTTATCCGTTTATTTGGCATGTTATTTAGTACACACAAAAAGGAGCCAACATCCGTATAACTACTGGTTTACTGCTGTTTCCTTTTCTGTCATTGGCGTGAATTTTGAAGTTACATTTACTGGCCATTTCTATTTCGCTTTTGCCTTTAGTAGGAAGTGGTTCTGTTTGAAACAGAAGAAAAACCATAAATACCCAACAAATAAATAAAATATAAATATTTTTGCATTTAATGGTTTCATATTCGTTCTAGAGAAATTACATTCTCCTAAGAGAAACTGCGTTGGGATTAGTTCTACTTTTTGGTTTTATGAGGAATTTAATGCAGAACCCACTCTGCATTTCCAAATCTTCAAGATCCTACATACTGTTCCATCTTAATTCCAATTCCACAACCAAGCCCAAGGCCATTAATAAATGCCTACTGCAGGTGATGAAAAGCTGTTCTAAACTGAGTAAGATATTCTTGGCTGCTATGGTGCATGAGCTTTACAAGACTGGGATGGGTGAAACAACTTTGGAAAAGGTAGCATATAATTTTCTCTTTTCTTCTTCTCTATGCTAATATCTTTGTCATTTGTCTTTAGGGTTATGTTCTTTAAGAAGGAATTTTGAAAGAATTGATTATCATGGTACTCCTTCGTTGTAGGAAAGTAAAATACCATGAAGAATCATAAGTCAACATTGATGTGATTTCAAATCTTTTTGATATATTTTCAAATTCCATCATTTTTATTCAATTACAGTAATTATTTCGTACTTATCCATCTTATATAGTGAAACTGCATTCGAAGAATTTAAATGTGGAATTTGTGAATTTCTGGATTTTAAAACCCTGCAAAATGAACACATTCCCAGATAGAAATCTATGTGCAAATATGATGTGTTCATCATCTGTTTTGGTGGGACAAACCGACTATTATATTTCTTGCATAAAGCAAATAGATATCATTTGATAAACAAGGAATAATTACGGGATATAAAAATTTCTTGGTCTGAAGCCTATTTCCCAAATTGCATCAAGCAAAATATAATTTTTTTGTTATCTCTGAAGACTATAATCACTCAGCAGTTCTACTTCCATATTGAAAACATAACCATGTTATGGCTAAGGTGACTTTTTACACTGATCTGATCTCCCTGTCTTCCACATTTGTACCTTAGAATTAACATATACAACGTAATTCCACTTGGGTCAAGGAGCATGTTCTAGTGGTTTGGTGCTGGAGCAGGAGCTTCATCGCTCAAGAGTAACTAGTGTAAACTCTTCTTCCTCTTGCAGATCACAAATTGCATCCTCGCGTGCATTCCATATGAAAAAGCCTCCAGTGCTAATGCTTCTTCCTTTGGAAAGCTTTCTTGTATTTTTCTTTTAGCTTCCACTACCTGCATTCCTTCTCTTGATTTTCATTAAGGAAAAAACCAAACCTGGAAAAAAGAAAGGGGCAGAAGGCGTTATAGCAGAGGAACCTTTCACTTCTCTCATGTAGATATTGTTCTGCAGTCCTTGAAAATGGCGACAGTTTTAGGAAGAAACTGCGGAGGATTGTGACTGCTGAATATATATTAAAATTTTCAGTGTTTATATCCTTGTAACTTCTATCTTCTGCTGTACCATCTGAAACAAAAAAACAAAAGGGAACAACATCCGTAGTAAGTTTTATGAGTTCTCATGTCTATATAATTTTCTGTCATGCAGTTGGCAGTGACTGTGTCATGCCTTTGCTCAAGCAATGGAGAAGCATTTCCAGGGTGGGACACACTTCTGAAAGTTGGGTAAGTAACCATTTGTGTCATTCTCCTGCATTGGCATCAGTTGAAGATTGAGGGCCATCCATGTTCTTTTTACCTAGAGGAATTTAATTCAAGACTAGAATCCCTTACACATGTCTTGCCTAAACAATTTTCAACCTATTTTCTACATATTATGTCTGACATGCCTTTCATTTCTTTCTTCATTAGTCGAGGCCCTCTCCCTATTTTTCCCTTTTTTTTGTATCACCATTCTAAAAGATGCTTATCCATGGTTTCTGAATAGTTATTAACAACATCAACACTGTCTTTGGCAGCTAGAGAATAGTCAATATTTGGCACTCAAGTCAATTTTTGTTCTGGTTTATATCCAGTTCTCTTATACATATTATAAGTAAATTTGATTTAACATTTCTGATATTCGTGGATTTTTTTTAGTGTTGATTAGACTTGGCACTCTTTTTCAATTCTGAACATTGAATTTCCCTGCAGATGTAAGCTTGGAGAATGTAGAATTATATTATGTGAACCAGGAGTTAGACACAAATTGCAGAAATTACAGCTCAACTTCCCAAGGTGAGTTTCTTAGTAAGTTCTTTTCTAATAAGTCACGAGTGCAAAGACGACTGCCTATATCGTTCTTGATACTTTCTGGATAATTTTACACCGAAAGTTGTCACTTCCATAGAACAGACATTTCATGTTTAACTTGAAGACAAATTTCATAAGATCTTTGTTTCAATCTTGACAGTGATGATGTGACTTTTGCTCTCAAAGACAGCCATGAGCTACCATGGTTGGCCAAGTATCTATAGTCAAGAGAGCCAGGAACTCCCCCTATTTCTTTGGTTAAAAATTTAAAAGCCTTTCAGAATAGAAAATTATTTATTATTTATTTTTGCACAGGAATATCTTTTATTGCGGGATTCGGAACAATTTTTGACCTTCCATATGAGAAGGAATGCTGGAGATCTGTATTGCTCAGTTAACTAAATTGATAGACTTAAACAGTTTTTTTTTTTTTTTTTTTTTGACATCATCTGATTTCGGCATTAAACTGCTGCAACTGTGGTTTTGAACAATGTTTTCAGTCGAATCGGAAAAGTTATTGATTTACGATTTAATGGTTCAATCGGAATTGAACGGTTAATTTTAAAATTAAAAATTATTTATTTTATAAATTAAAAAATATATAAATAATTCAATTTATTTCAAATTAATAGTATATATATTTATTAACTTATAATAAAAATCTAAAAATATATAAAGAATTCATAGATTGGACTCCCATTTTTCACAAACATCAAGAATTAGATTTAGAACAACTCGTGTTTACTTTAGTTTTTAATTTTGTTCATCCTTTCTTAACAACTCCTGGTTTACATTTAACATCTCCCTTTCTTATTTTTTTTTTTCATCCTTCTCTCTTATACCCTCACATCCCCTGCGTCTATCTTTACGATTATTTCCAAAACTTAATTTCTACTTTTAGAGTGTTTTAAATACTCAATAAATATATTAATTAAAATGTATTTATAAAACATAATAAATAAATACATTTAAATCTTTATAAATTATGTATATGATGTCAATTATTTTTTAGGGTAATAAATAAATAAAAATAAAAAATTGCAAAAATAAATAAAATAAAAAAGTAAAAATGTATATACAGAGGAAGAGGACAGATATGATGGGAAATCAGATCTTTTTCTCCCTTCTTCCTTTTCCCATGCCTCTCTCTCTCTTTCTTTCTTCTGCACTCTCTCTCTCTCACACCAATGTCATCTTTCATCTTCTGTTACGTTAAAAATTGAACTTCCATTTTTCAATTGACAATGCCTTGTTTTTCACAGTCTTCATCCTCGCTTCTCCTTAGGCGCTTCGCCCCAAGTGAAACTCCGAAGTCCAAACAACCGTGTAATCACACAGAGGTATTCATCCATGGCCTGGACACTGGAAGTGCTAGGGATATAAGCCAATATGTTAGGAGGTAGTATGCTGTATATAGCTTCGAATGGCGTCATCTTAGTTGAGGAATGGATAGATGTGTTATAACTATTCTCAACCCATGGAATCCACTCTAGCCATCTCTGAGGTTGTTCACCTACGAAACATCGCAAATATTGTTCTAAGGTGCGATTCATGACCTCTGTTCGGTCATCCGTCTAGGGTTGATAATTGGAACTCATACAGAGCTTGGTCCTTTGCATCTGAAACAAAGCCCACCAGAATGAACTGATGAACACTTTATCCCGATCACTTACAATTGACGTGGGCATTCCATGGAGACGAACCACGTTGGCAACAAAAGCCCTGGTAACCACAAGAGAGTAAATGGGTGTTTCTAAGCAACAAAGTGGTCATGCTTTCAATCCATGACTAACATAATGACAGTGTGCCCATTAGAGGGTGGCTATCCTTCAATAAAATCCATTGAGATTTCAGTTCATATATTAGTGGGAATTGGAAAGGGTTGAAGCAACCCAATAGGCTTCATGCAATCGGTCTCATAACGTTGGCAGGTATCACATTGTTGTAGGAAATTCTTGATCGACTAAGGCATATTAGACCAAAAGAAGTTGCATTTGATATGAGAAATTGTTTTGAGGAACCCCAAATGTCCTCCAATAGGTGAAGAATGAGAATCAACCAGAACTTTCGGGATTAAAGTTGAAGCAGGGTTCAAAATAATCCTATTATTTTAGAACCACATGCCATCACATTGAACCAGCTGGTGGCATGGTTGCTTGCCGGGCAGACTTGCATAGAAAGTGTCACCCTGAACCTCCTGTTGGAGTATTGGCCACCATTCAGTATGTAGTGTGGAAAGTGATAAATAACAAAACTCCAAGACTCGTGATAGGGAATCTGCAGCATGATTCTCAGGCCTTCTTTTGTATTCAATCTCATAATCATAGCCAAGAAGTTTTGGAAGCTACTGAGTTTGAGCGGGAGTGGTGATCCGCTATTCCAGTAGGTATTTGAGGCTTTGGTCGATGCGAACAATGAACGGCTTCCGGATGGATTTCATGATAACGAGCATCTCCTTCTCGTAGGTGGATAAAAAACGTAATCGGTTTGTTGCATTGGGAAAGGACTGCTCCAATGCCCAATCCACTGGCGTCACATTCAAACACAAATCGTTGGGAAAAATTAGAAAGATAGGGGATTGGTGGAGAAGTTAACACCTCTTTTAATTGTGTGAATGCTATGGCCGCAACTTCATTCCAATGGAATCCTTAATTGGAGAGGAGTCAATTGAGGGGAGCAGTGAGCACAACGAAGTTATGAATGAATTTGTGGTAATACCCAGCTAGACCAAGGAAGCCATGTACACCCTTAGTGGTGGTGGGTGTGGGCCATTCAAGGACAGCTTGTATCTTGGTCGGGTCGACCGCCACTCCATGCTTTGAAATAATGTGGCCTAAGTAGTCGACTTTTGTGACCCCAAACCTATACTTTGATCTTTTGACAAACAATTGGTTGGTTGATAGGATAGTGAGTACTGTATGCAGGTGTGAGAGGTGGTCATCCTAGGATGGAGAGTACACCAGAATATCATCAAAAAAGACTAGGATGAACTTTAATAGATAACTGTGGAAAAGGTCATTCATGAGGCTTTGAAAGGTTGCGGGGGCATTGGTGAGGTCGAACCGCATCACAATGAACTCATAATGACCTTCATGTGTTTGAAAAGCTGTTTTGTGGATGTCAGCCAAGTCTACTCGGATCTTGTGATAGCCAGACCGTAGGTCTAATTTTAAGAAAAATTTGGCTCCCAATAGTTCATCCAGGAGCTCGTCGATGACTTAAATTGGGTATTTATCCTTCACTGTCATTTTATTTTTGTGCCCAATAATCTATGCAGAATCACCAATCCCCATCCACCTTCTTCACTAATAGAATAGGTGAAGAAAATAGGCTAGTATTGGGTCTGATAAAACCAGATTGAAGACGCTCATGCACCAATCTTTTAATTGCGGATTTTTGATAGTGAGGGTAGCGGTATGGTCATACACTCACAGGTCCCGAATTCAGATGTAACCGGATGTGGTGGTCATGAGATCTTGTCGGAGGCAAACTGGTCAGTGGTTCAAAAACTTGGGAAAATTGAGCTAGAAGGCATTCAATATCCAGGGGAAAGATATGGGACTGACAACTTTGATCTGTGGTAATGAGTTGAAAGAGGAAGCTCATACCATGTAAGCTACTGTAGTCCTTCTCTTGCAGCTTATCAATATTTGCATGCTTCATGCCTTGGAAAGTGTGGGGAACTCCGCAATCTTGGAAGGTCATGGTAAGCTTGGTATAATCCATCTCAATAGGCCCAAGTGTAGCAAGCCACTGTACTGCCAAAACGAGTTGACATGCTGATATTGGAAGGACATAAAAGTTTGTGGTGATGATATAGCCATGAATGAAGATTGTGATCAAGTGACACTGCCCCACACATTCGACTCTCTCGCGATTGGCCACCATGACTTGGAATTTTGTGTCATGGGTAATAGGTAACCCAAACTTATAGACAACCGCCTGGTCAATGAAATTGTGCGTACTCCCACTGTCAATGAGAATGGTTAGGTCCTTGTTTTTCAGCTTACCCTGGACATGTAGTGTTTGCGGATGGATGGTGCTAGCAATTGCCTGAAAAGAGATATCCAATGTTGCTTCCAGAAGCTCATGATTTGGGGAATTGTTGACTTCAATTGCTGAAGCTAGTTGCATGGAATCTTTCAGCGTGAACAATTGTGGACATTCATAGCGATGTCCTGGAACATACCTCTCATCATAGTAATAACATAGCCCTTTGCCTAGACGATCCCATGCCTCATGGTTAGTGATTCGGCAAAAATTTTTGGTAGTCATTGGAGGGGGGGCACACGCCGGGTTGGTGGTACTGATGCCGGTTGGATGCAGAATGTTGAATTTGGTTTTTGCTGAAGCTGATTCGTTCCTCAACTAACTGAGCAACTCCAATTGCATTAGCCAAGGTTCTGGGCTATTTAATCTTGACATCAAGGTGGATTTCATCGTGAAGTCCTACGATGAAGCATCCCACAAGGAAGTTCTCTAGTAGGATATCTATGCGATGGGAGAGGTTCTTGAAGGTGTCTTGATAAGGAGTCACTATTGAAGACTATCGAAGCTGAGTTAAAGCTTCTAATGGTTCTTCATTGTCCGTACGGCCAAACTGAGTAAGAAGAGCCAAGGCAAACTCATTCCAGGTAAAGGGACCCCCGTAACTTTGTGATCCACCTATGCCATTGCAATGCAATTCCTTCCAAATGAAAGGAAGCAAGAGGAACTTGTTGGTCTACAGCAATGTTCTGGAAATCGAAATATTGCTCTGCTTGGTAAACCCATATAATAGGATCATATCCCTGGAACTTCAGAAAGGATAATTTGAGATGGTGTTTATGGTGGGCATTGGTGGTGCCGGATTGAGACGCAATAGGCGAGTGGGAGGACTCTCAAGGAGCAAATAGGATAACTTCCACATTATTGTGTGGCTGGCTTCTGCTAGTTCTTTGAGTTTGGACCTCTATTAACCCTGTTTGTAAGGTGGCATTGATTTGATCAAAATGGGACTTATGGAGGCCTAGAATTTTGTAAACTTCGTTGCGGAATTCAATATTGGTTTTTCCATAGGTGTCCAAGCTTGGATTCGTAGGCTCTGATACCAATTGGTAAGTAGGAATTTTGGGGAGAAAGATAATAGAGAAGGAGAAAGATGTACTTCACAACCTGCCTTACTCCATTCTTGGGGGGCTAAATATATAGCCTCACATGCAACAAACAATCCAAGAAATATGGAACTATCCAGATAATATGGAAATAGAGAAACCACCTACTAAAGACCCGCACTTGGTCATTTTGCAAGAACAATAGAACTATCTTGACTAAGTCTCTAGACAGAGTCAAGCATGTAATCTTAAAGCTATAACAACACTAACAACACAGGTTGGAGCATGTATCATAGTGGTGCAATACCTTGATTTTCCAGTTACCTTTTTTTAACAAGTCCAAGTTTCTATTATTTTTGTGGGGTCGAGAGTCAATAAATATAAGGCTTGATGCCAAAAGATACATGGCTATATTTGAGTAGCATGTTAAGAATTGAAAAAAATATACCTAAATCCAATTAGGAGAGAGGGAGGAGGAACCATTGGAGGGGGTGCATAAAGAGGTGAAATTTGGATCTAATTAGGAAAAAGAAGAAAATCGGTGCATAAATATACATCGATGAAAGTAATTGGAATGGTTGAATGACCCATGTAATTGCATAGTGTAATGGTTGGTGGATTTTTATTTTATTTTTATATCAAACATCTTTAGCTTTTGACATTCAACCCTCAACCTTCGGCAGCAATAATATTAATTTCTATCATTTTTTTAAATTAATTTCTTTTTTTTTACCTTTTAAACTTTTTCTAACTTTATTTTGTTCAATGACTATTTTCATTAAAACTCTATAAATGCAAGAAAAAATTATGAATCCTTGTTATTTTTACATTTATCTCATTTCTCTACTTCTTAGCAACAAATGGATTCATATTTCAATATAGTTTTTTTTCCCAATTCACAAAAACCTGAAAATTCTCAAATTCTAAACATTCAAAGCATACAATTTAGTCACAATTCACAACATCCTACACTTAATTTCTATTTCTATATTCACATCCACAATATTCAAATTCAAACGATCCAAATCCTTACGAGGGCATGAGCATTACACAAATTATTGTTGAAGAAATGGATGGTGAGTTTAATGAATTGATCATGCAACATTACCAACGATGAAGGCAACAATCATCTGGAAGAAATCGGTAGGTGTGCAAGTTGATGAACCTATATAGATACGGGTTGCACAGATGGACGTATACGTTTATTCAATGACTACTTTTCTAATCAATTAGTTTATACCAATATCCAGTTTCAATGGAGGTTCAAAATGCAAAGGCATGTATTCCTTCGTGTAGTGAATGAGGGTGAAAACCATTGTCCGTATTTCCAATGGAGGTTTAATGCAATGGGTAGGAATGACCATTCTCTGTTACAAAAAATGCATTGTTGCTATTCGAATGTTGGCATGTGGCACAACTGCTGATAAGATTGATGAAAACTTGCAAATTGGTGAAAGTATGACAATCGAATGCCTAATTAATTTTGTTAAATGAGTGAATGAGGTCCTCGCATCTCACTATTTAAGATGGTTGAGTGCTGCTAACATACATTGTTTGCTTCGTATTAGAGAGGCACATGGCTTTCATGGTATGTAAGGCAGTTTAGATTGTATACACTAAGAATGGAAAAATTGTTCAGTTGCATGAAAAGGCATGTATACAGGAAGAGATCTTGATGCTTCAAGTAGTTCCATCTCAATATTTTTTGGATTTGGCATGCATGTTTTGGAGTGGCTAGGTCAAATAATGACCTTAATGTGTTGAACCAATCTAATTTTTCACTTGAAACTAGTAGTGACAAGCTCTTTCAATTAACTTTGTGATAAATAGAATACACTACAATAAAGGATACTATCTGCAGATGATATATATCATAATTGGGTTACGTTCATCAAAACCATTCCATTACCTCATGGGCCTAAAATACAATGGTTTTTGCGAGGCATCAGGGATCAACAAGAAAAGACTTTGAATGAGCATTTGGAGTACTACAGGCTCATTTTGCAATAGTTGGGGGTCTTGCAACAATGTGAGATCGGAAAGTATTTAGTGATATAATGTTAATGTGCATTATTTTGCACAACATGATAGTTGAGGACAAACGAGATATAAACAGGGCTTATTTTGATTTTGAATATGATACCGTTGATGGATAAAGTATCTCAATCGAAATAAATGTGAATCACATGCCTCTACCAAATTTACAAAATTTTGCAAACTAATGCTAGTCTTCGTGACTGGCAAATACATCAACAATTACAAGGAGACGTGATGGAGCATATTTGGACAAAATTTGATAGCAATGAAGTAGGGATATAAGGTCAATTTTTCTATTACGTATTCTTTTTGTTGTCATTTGTTAGTAAATTTTGTTTATCTACGTACTCATTCGATGCCAATCGATATGTTTTTAGTTTGGGTTTGTATTTTTATAAATTTAATTTATTATAATTTAAGAGAATATATTTTGAGAAATAGTTAAATTTGTTAAATAACTAATAGTTTCATAATTTATTTTTGCTTAATTAAATGTGCTTTAAATTATTAATTTATTTGATCTAGTTATCTCATGATGTATGAGAAGTAAAGTAAATTTAAATGTTAAAAATTTGTCCCTTCGTAGACACGTTAAATAGATGGAGTGACGACCATAGAGACTAAAGGTTCCCGCGTCGAAAAGAAAAAAAAAGTTGGCAACACTTTATAGGAAGAATTGCATGTGTATAGAATATATATATATAAGATTTGCTAAGGTGCGTTCCGAAGTGTGTGCTAATGCGCCCTCTAGCCGTTTCTGTAACAGAAGGGTTGCTCCAGCGCTCATGCAGCCAAACAAGCGGTTTCAACCCTTCCGTTACGAAAACGGCTGGAGAGGGCATTAGAGCATGCTCCGAAGAGCACCGTAACAAATCTGAAATATATATATATATTTATTTATTTATTTATAGAATGTAATGCTTAAAGTGCAACCGTGCATTGTATATGGGGTGCATTGTTAAGCTTTTACTCGTTAAAGTTAACGATCAAATTCTAATTTTATTTTTTTTAAAAAAATCTTCATTAAAAAAAAATATTATACCCTAAAAGAATAAATTAAATCTAAGGGATACTGAATCAAATTTATTATTTTTTTAAATAAAAAAAAATTAATCGTTAACTTTGATGGTTAAAGACTTAATGGTCACTTATAGTTAAAAAAATTAATCTAATATTAAGTCTCTAATGATTAAAGTTAACATTCAAATTCAAATTTTATTTTAAAAAATAAAATCTTCAATAAAAAAATTATTTTTTGTAAATGTGTTTTATATAATATACTCTAAAAGGATAAACTAAATCCTAAGGATAAGGGATTAAGTTTATTATTATTTTTAAATAAAAAAAATGATTCACTGTTAACTTTAAAGGTTAAAGACTTAACGGTGCATTTCATATGGAGTACACTGGTGCACTCTATAACATTTTTGTGTATATATATATATATATATATATGTTATAGAGTACTATGGAGCACACTTTATAGCGTATTCCACTTAAATCTAAATCTTTGATGACCAAAGTTAACAGTCAATTGTCTTATTTTTTTAAAAAAATAAATTAAAATTTAATCAAATACCCTTAGGGTTTAGTTTATAAAAAAAATATTTGTAAAAATAATTTTTATAAAAGAATTTATTTTTTTTCTTAACAACTAACCATTAAATTTGATCGTTAGAGACTTAATTTGAGCACTTTATAAAATGTACTCTATAGCACTCTGTAGCATTACCCATATATATAAAAAAATATATATAGAACTTCTATCCTCTGCATCCTTGCACAGGATTTTGGTGTGCGAATGGACGGTAGAAAGAGACACCTGTTTCTTTTCAAAAAAATTGTTGAAATGACGTTGTTTGGACAATAGCTGAAAAAAAAAAAAAAAATTCAGACAGACCCAAACCCCTAATTTCAATTCATTCCTCACTTGAGAGAGAGCCCAGGTTTCCCCAAAATCCTCTTGACAACACAAACCCTCGTTCCCTCAAATACTCTAGATACCAAAGGCCATTTCTCTTCTTCAGCCAAAATCAACCGTTGGTGTGCGCAAAAGAAAGAACCCGTGGTACCGCACTCAAGAAAGTTGAGGCAGGGGCGTTGGCCATGGATCTGCAGAAGGAGCGGTGACGAAGGAATGACAGAGAAAACAACTGTGAAATCAATATTCTCGCTTTCAGTGGGCTGTTCTGTCTTCTCCGGCAAATTTTTCATAGCACCGACGGTGACAAGTCTTCAAACACAGGTTTGATTTTCTTCTATTAGGATCCACTTGTTATATTCATACCACATTACAGCTTGGTTATGACATTGATGGTAAAGAACTGATATGTTTTGGTGTTTCAAATTTGTGGCTGAAAAGAAAAAAGTAATTTCAGTGAAATATGGCACAGCAAAACAGGATTGTACAAAAGGGGCACTATAGCGAAAGAGAAGCTACAAAGTTGATCAAGACTATTGTTGGAGTTGTCAAGGCATGCCATTCATTAGGGGTCATACATAGGGACCTTAAACCTGAGAATTTCTTGTTCAAAACCCAACGGAAGATGCTCATTGGCTTGCTAGTTTATTCTAGTCTTCTTGCTTTCTTGTTTGTATTTGGGTTTCAATTGGAGCAATTCATTGCCTGATTTGTAATTTATTCACTTTGGATGGTTCATAAATTCGAGGACTTATGAAAGGAGGAAAATTTTCGTACAGATTGTAATCTTTATAAGAAAACAGCTTACAAGTTCCCAATATGACTGCCATATGTTTTCCTCAAAAAATGATTGTTCGAAAGAGAGGATCCTCTAAAGGGCTAGACGTTTATTCTGTTGTTTCAGTGAGACACATTGGAGAATTTATTAAAGAAGGAAAAGGGCTAAAGGGTGCACAAGCTTTTAGGATTTAGACCTTTGCTGTTAGATGTCAGAAACAATATATGTTTACAGATAACATGAAGAAAACAAAAGGAGGGAATTTGTGGTGATGTCTGTTGTTAGAGATTGTAGAGAATAATTACTCTTTTAGCACTCCATGAAAAAGATGATATATCTATAAGGTCTGAGAAAGGAGTTTGGAGAAGCTGAAAGGTTCACAAGAACATATAATAACTTTTTTACAAATGTTGATATTCTATGAAGTATAGAATTCATTATAAAGAGGAGAAAATTTTAATTCTGGGTATAGTTGGTTAAACTTGAGAACTGACCCAGAATAAGGGGAAACCACATATAATTGAATCCAGATTTGTTTATGAACCTTTAATAGAATTATTCTTCTTGCTGACATTTCACAAGGTTTATTTTGCGATAGTTCTGTCGTGTGATCATTGGTCTGTCTTGATGAATGAGACAATTATATATCCTTTAGCTCTTAATTCTTCTAGAACTTGCAAATTATTAAATCTGTCTTTGACATGTAGGACCTGCAAGGTGTTATCGCTAGATTAAAAACAAGCCTTTTTCTGGATTTATGATGTTGGGATGAAGAAGAAGGGAGTTGATGAATTCCCATTTTGTGTGCACTTGGTTAGTTTTGAGAAGGAGAATATCTCAAGTGAGGCACTTGAGGCTGCCTGTAGTGCTTGCAACAAGTACATGACCAAGTTTGCAGGAAAAGATGCTTTCCACTTCTTGATGTCTTTTTCCTTTGAAGCTGTAATAAGGCACATATTAGAGATTTTTCTTCATTTCCCATGAGCTTCTTATTTCCTGCTTCATTTTCTTTTTGAGGTCTCTTAAATGTCAACTTTTTAAATATAGACATCTTTTTCTTCTAAAAGTCTGGTGTAAATAATCTCTTTGATTCAGGAAATTTACTTGAAATATCATCTTGTTTCTTTCATGATATCAGTAAATTTAGTTATTGAGTATTTTTATTTGCTGTGAATTTGAGGGAATCATGTAGATACCTAGTCTGTTGATTCTTGGAAATGTAGTATGAGACAATTAAAGTGAGCAGAAGATGCAGCAAAACAAGTTACAGGGAGCCAAAATGATGATGTAACAAATTAACCATTAGGCAAAGGAGAAAAGATAATACATCATCACACGATGTACGACAAGAAACCACATCCTTTTTACAAAGTAACTTACACAAGGAAACACACTCCTATGTACAGAAGCTTCAGTTCAAGAACTGCAAAGTCCTATGATAACAACTTTATCTACTAACTTAAAACATCATTCCAATAGGTAATAACCATTTGAACATTTGCAGTAGACATTTACTCATTTTGCAGTAGTGGGCGAAACCTTGACTGCACTTCCAACTGCAGAATTAGCAGGAGAAGTCTTTGCAGTTTTAGCATCTTTTCCATTGTCTACCAATGGAGGTGGTGGAGCCTCCATATGCCGATGTGGATTATGCTTCAGCTTCACTAGTATTTGGAGCATTTTTGAGAGATCAGTTGGCTTCCCAGGCTTGGGACCTTGGATCACAATGATGGCTGGCTTTCTCTCTTTATCTTTCTTCCCCTTCTTCTCTATGGTAGGAACTTCCTTCGGGATGAGTTCTCCAATTTCCTTCCAATAACTCTTACTTGCTTCATCCTGGAATTTCTCTTGGCTTGCCAAAGATAACTGTAGATCACAATTTAAAGCTTAATAGAACAAAGTTTCAAACATTGCCATCCAAATAACACTTGCTCAAAAGGATTAAGCTTCTTTAGAAGATTCAATGTTATAAAGCTTAATTAAACTGTAAATTATGATAGGAGCACTTTTAATCAATCAAGCACTGATTTTAGCATCTGAACAAAAGCTGAAAGCATTGTTCACTTATGCTCAACAATAATTGGCATTCCCAAGAGGACGATGAACTATAGAGTTTAAGCACTATTCTATGTGCCATCTGGCAAAAGAAAACTAGGCAAACAATCATCCTCAAATAACCCTTGATCCTTGGAACCACAAAGCTAGGAGTTGTTCATCGCAAATATATGCTAATGTAGTCTATCTTAAACCATGTGCACAACATCTCAAACTTATTCAAGTGTCAAAGAAATACACGAAGAAACATGCCCACAAAAGTATTTCGAAATATGAAACAAAAACAAGGACAAAGAAAACTAGACACCAACTAGTCCTTCCAAAACTTGGTGGCAAAAGACAAACATGCTAAACAAATAAGGAACCATTGAATTGCAGAAGGAAATGTGCACTTTCAGGGAAAAAAAAAATCAGTAACTTCATAAGTATCACCTTCTCCTTCTCTTTGTTAGAAGCCCAGTTATTCTCACACCTTAGCTTCCACTTGAAATAATACTATGTTTCCTTAATTATTTCTTGCAATATCTCTTTCTCTCTCTTCTCCTTCTTCTCCAAGCGAATAACATTCTGTTTGCAACATAGACAGATAATCAACAACAAACAAACAGAGAACAAATAAAGAACAAAAATCAAAATATAAAATAAACTCAAAACAGGCT
>JAOXNR010000022.1:11647793-11686461 GCA_028571225.1 Parsonsia alboflavescens
CCCACCCCCTTATTTATACCCCTTAAAATCGTGTGATTTTATGAGTAAAAATGATTTTGACAACCATGATTCAAATTAATATATAAGACAATAATTAAATAAATAGACATTCAAATTCTCTATTGGACTCCTTTTTGGACCTTTTAGGACTGGGCTGATAATAAATAATTCCCATCTAGATTCGAAAGTCGGGTTATAAAACTTTTGTTTTCTCAATTCTAACTTACGAAATATAATCATTAATACAATCAAATCATAAAAAGAAATAAATACTAGAAACAAAAATTTCTTTAAAAAATTCCTTTTCATTAAAACGTTTTTTTATTTTGAAAAACACCTCTATTATTATATTTATACAAAAAACCTTTTAACATGGGAAAATAAAAGGCACCACTGAAAGAGTATTCTATTTTTAAGTCAATTCTAGAGATTTAACCCTTCCAAAAAAATCACGGGTCAAAAACGTTAGATACCCTCCAATTTTTAAAATAGTTAATTTTTACCCTTTAACTTTTAATATTTTGATTTTTGTCCTACAACTAAACGTTTTAGAAACTATCATTTCGTCCATTTTGAATGCTAAACCCTGATCGAAAGCCATCTCGTGAATTTCATGTGCAATCTTTAAAACGCATTTTTAACACGAGGTGACTTACTATTTTTACTTAACTCTTAAAATGGATGAAAGGATAGTCTATAGTACATTTTATTAGTTGAAGGGGAAAAATCGAAATGTTGAAAGTTAAAGGGTAAAAATCATATTTTTTAAAAAAGAATTGAAGGATATTTGATGCTTTTTACAAAATAATAATAATGAAAAACCCACACTGTTACTCTGTCGGCAATCCCAATTCGCTAGAAATTAATTAATTCCAGCAATCTGACTTCACGAGCATGTGGTAATTTCGTAATCAAAAGCGATATGATAATTAAGCTTCAGCAGTAACGAACTTCCACATTCACCCTTAAAGAAGTCACCATTGGTAGTTATGACAAAATTCCATAAATCTTCACCTGTAATCATTTCTTGCAGCACTCTGTGTTTTCCAGCTTTAATCTAAAAGTGGTATTCCTGTCTTCATCTTACATAAAACCTAACTAATTCTACCAAGTCATTTTCACGGCTTTGCTTTTCCTGTACCCTTTTTGATATTAAGTAGTAAAATGGGTATGCCCCGAATGATTGACCTAAATAAATTCAAGCATCAACCAAAATACTTAAGATTCGAATTAATATTAAGGGGAAAGTAGACAGCGACCTCCTCCCCGCCAATCTTCCAGGTCACCGAATTCTAGTGAGTTAATAAAGGTCTCTTTAGACCTCGAACTACGAACCGGTAAGCTCCAACCTTTTTTGTTAGTCTTCTGTGCCATGATTGAATGACTCTTAATACAAGTCATAAGATTTAAAATCACTCATAGCGATCTTCTAAAAAAGCTCATCGAAACCTTTGAAACTTACTATAAGGTCGCGAAGATGGTTTCTATATCAAGTGGTGAGCTTCTAGCTCATACAATAGAAACGTGCATGGCAAGATGTCTTTCATTATGGGGACTCCATAATTCAACAAGCAATTAGCAGGATGTGATCTGATAATTATCGTAAATGTATATTATAACTTAATTATCCTATGTGTAATCCGCAGTAGAATACGTGGATTACACATAGGAGCCAAAACAATGGCAAAGAAGATACTGAGGACTGGTTATTACTGACCTTTAATGGTTTCAGATATTGAGAGGGTCATACAAAGATGCACAAGCTCCCAAGTGAATGGAAACAAGTCACATGTACCCCCAACGAGGTGTCAATCTATCAACACATCAGTTGCATTTGATATTCGAGGCATCGACATACTAGAACCTTTTCCTGAAGGAGTGGGGGTATTCAATTCTTGATAGTAGCTGTAGAATACTTCACCAGATGGTTTGAAATGGAACCAATGACCATTATTTCTTCACCAAAAGTGCAGTCTTTTGTTTGGAGAAATATTATGTGCAGATTTGGCATTCCACAAGCTCTCATCTCAGACAATGGAAGGCAATTTGTTGGTGATCCCTTCAAGACCTTTTGTGAAAATTTGAACTTAGAACAGAGATTGACCTCTGTAGCTCATCCTTAAGCAAATGCTGTTGTCGAGGTCATGAACAGAACAATTCTTGAAGGTCTCAAGAAAAGGATCACTGAGCTCGAAAAGAAAGGTTGAAAACCTTCTTGGCTGGAAGAAATTTCAAGTATCTGGTGGGCTGATAGAACTACACATAGAAAGGCTACTCGAGAAACACCTTTGTGTTTTGGTGCAGAAGCAGTAATGCCAGTGGAGGTCGAAATGTAATCCTTGAGATTAACTGAATACCATTCAGTCTTAAACTATGGGGAGAAAAGGGCAGACCTAGTCCTCCTTGAAGAAGTTAGAAATAAAGCTATGGAATCTGACAGAAGGAACAAAAAAAAAAAAATGGTCACAAATTTTTTTCAACAAAAATGTGAGAGAAAAACACTTTACAGTTGGCGAATTAGTTCTCAAAAGGTCGGATGTTGGAAAGCAAGGACAACTAAAAGAGTTACAAGAAAGCTCGGAATGACCTTATATAGTCTAAGAAGTTAACAAGGGTGGAAGTTACAAGCTCGCTGATCTTATAGGAAGACAACTTCCCAGGCCTTGGAACGTTTGTCATCTAAAGAAATTCTATGCCTAAGACTTCTTGAGCTACACAAGCTCATTAATCAGCCCGACAACCTATCCGAAAGCTATAGAGACTTGTTGATTAGCCTTTAGCAACGAACTCAATTTCCAGTCCTATAAGGTCATTTTGAATCCCAAATATTTTGTTGAAATACTAGATTCGCAAGATCGCTATAGTTTGGAAAGACATCATTCTAGTCCATTTATGTGAGTTCTATCAAGATTGCATCGTAATGGTATGTATCTATACAAGCAATCCCAACACATATTAAGGCAAAGCGAAATTCATGGATATGGGAAAAGAGGCCACAAATACACCTCGAATGATACTGAATATATAAAGGCAATAGGAAAGTGGGCTCAAAACTTGAGCATTGTATATGTTACAACCATTTAGCTATCAAATATAAAACAAGGAGAAGAAGAAAGGCATCATGAAAGCCTTAAAAGAGACCTAGTCTATTACAACTCAATCTTTCTTCTTAGGAACTCCAGCCAAGCTCGAGATGACCTCAAGAACAGTGCCCCCACTAGTAGTTCTAGAGAGACCTCATTTGTAGGAGCCTTTGGAGCAGTCACTTTAGGGACTTGTTGATTCTCCTTGGCAACCTCGAGAGTGTGAATACCTATGGTATAATACCACTCTTTGAATTCACTAAGGATTTTTTCAGTGGCAACATATTTAGAGGGGTTAGCATCATAACTACCTGAAGCTTCAAAGGCTGCCAAGGGAGGAAAGCCATGAATTTGTCCCCCTTCAAAAGCATTACCACCTGTTCGCCACATCCCTACCAGAGTTTCAGTAGCTATGACCTCCTCCTAAGAACTTGGACCTTGCTCTTCATACTCCCATGGAAGAGGAATTACAGAGTCCGGATGATTTAATTTGTCATGTTAGTCCTTATCAGTTTTGATATCACCATTAAGTTTTCGGAGTCAATTGACTAAGTCCACATATAGCCCTATCATCTGAGGTCGCAGGAGAGACTCAACAAAGTCTTGAAAAAAAGGAATTCACTTTGGCTTAGCTAACGAGACACTGCCGCGTTAATTTCAGAAAGCATTATAATCTACCAACTGAGCTTCAAAATCATGAATATGATCTCCTTGCTCATCACCTACTGAAACCAGTTCTTCATGTCTCTACATGGTAATGACGAGAGCAGTTGACAGGTGCAAATACTGGGCTTTGGCACCAAAGAGTTTTTTCTCGCTCTCTTGTAGGAGAGTGTTGATAGCAACGTAATTGGCCTTGGCTTGCTCAGTAGCCGAAGAGAGTTCCTGTCTTTAATTTTTCCAAGGGAGCTTTGTTATCTTGCAGCTCGGTGATTATAGTATAAAATTCTTCATCTTTCTTTTCTTTTTCCATTTGCCTTCTCAACGGCTCACTCAGGAAGACATGGCTTTGAGAGAAAATCAAACAAACAAGTTAGTATTCAGAAGAATTCACAAAAGGACTACGTCTAGATAAAAGAGGTTACCACCTCATGAAGGGAAGCAGTATATACGTCTAGCTCAATGTCAGTGAGTTACATACAAATTTCTCTATCAATGCATGTGACACACTCCATAAAAAAGGATTAGGAGTGTGGCCACTGGAGCAAAGAGTCGAAGGAATCCATTGGAAGGTCGAGGACCCTTCGGTGGTCCTCTCATCTGAATGGGAGACTAGGGAAATCTTATCGAGCCTCTTGATAGTCTTGGCAACCTCTTGAATGGCACAACCATTGAACTCTACCTCTTGCTCAGAGGTCATCGGACCCCTACCTTTTCAAGAAGAAGCTGCAGGGAGGTCATTCCCCTATTGGATGGATTTTGGTTAAGGAGAGCCAGAAATTTTAATCTTAGAGGTCGCTTGGAAGCTCGCAAAGCAGTCTCTTTAGCACTTCTTTTCAAGGCATTCTGTGTTTGGTTTGCTAGTGTAACGTTTTTAATTCTAGTTTGCAGAATGAGAATTTTGAAGGATGAATCTCCAGAAGCTGGAGCAATTCTGGAAGCACCGGCAACAGCAACAACCGTCATCGGAAGATGCTTGGAAGGTCAGCGACCTGCTCTATTGCCTTTGATGAGACCTGCAGCCAGGTAGTCCTCATTGCTATAAAGCATAAGGAAACAAAAAGATATTAGCGTTCATAAGCAACCTGCAGAGCAAAATAAAATTCATTGAAAACCAAGAGTATGAAATTTCCTAGTAGCATGAAGAATGCCCATGGACTTCCTAAGGGTAGGAAGGTCACGATCTACAAGACTTCCCAATCTGGCAGAACGAAGAAAGGGAACGAGCCAAACATTCTGAGTAGAACCTACCTTTTCAAAGTCGGAATTAGCAAGGTCAAAAAGGAAAACTCTATCTCTCTGTTGCTCCTCAGTTAAAGTTGGGAGTCCATTATAAAACATTTTATTAAGATTCTAGTCGGGATACTGTTCAGCTCGAACCTAATATACTGGAAGTCAAGCAAAAAGTAAGGAATCTTTCCAAGGTCCCCTTGAAGATTGGAAAACTCCTAATAATTTATGTCTATTGTTAAATTGGATGTATCCTAAGCTCATTTTACCAGGTGTAGTGGAGATTGCGACCTTAAATAAACATCTAATGATGTCTAGAGAAATGGGGATCCTATATAGATGGTAGGTAACGATAAAGCCTATGATGGACCTAATTGCATTAGGAAAAAGTTGGGTAATGGGAAACCTCCAAAAGTAAGCTATATCGAGGAAAAGAGGATGGAGATATGGTAAACTAATTCCTCAACTAAGGTTGGGTAGGTGAAGGACGAAATGCCCGGCATGCCTACTATTGGGATGCTTGGATTCTTGGGCAACTACAATATCATCTCTATTTAGTCCTCTCTCTCCGTTGATCTTAAAAATCTCAAAAGGACCTATAGTAGACTTGAGAGAAGAAACCTCCAACTTAGAAGAACTTTATACTTTTCTCTTAACTAGTGGGGCCCTTGTAGTAAGAGGAGCTAAATAATACACATTGTTGTCAGAATCTTGATATGGGAGAGACCCAGGGATTTCATCCATGTGAAGAGAAGGGGTACTTGAGGAAGAAGAATGACTGGGTGTATGAGTCTCGACCATGGGAAGTTCAACAGAAACGACATTATTATGAAGGCGGCAAGGCGACATCTTTTTCTTAAGAAAAACAAAATTTCTAGAAAGAAATAAAGGAGAAAAGAGAGGACTCACTCTTAGATGTTGGAAATGTTCTTTCTCAGAGATGCTAAGACAGACTAACACCAACTGACCACCAAAGTAAGGGGGTGAGCTTGAGAATTTTAGGCCAGACAGCTTAAACGTAAAAGGAGAACTCGGGACTACTTGGAAGAATTCTAGTTAGTTTCAAACTCTTCAAAGTTCCCTAGTTTATATGGGAAATGAGTCTTTTCAGTCCTGGAAAGATACTTTAATGGTGAATCGAGGAAACTACCAAAAAAAGAAAAAAACTGATGAGATACGAAATCTCAAAACTAGCAGTTACAAAAAACGGCATGACTCTTCAGAGGTCGGGACTTGGCAGTGAAAATTTAGGTGCCACGACCTAGGAGCTCGCACAGCCTAAAGGGGGCTAGTGATGGGTAAAATGGGTATGCCCCAAATGAGCCAACCCAAACAAACTCAAGCACCGACCCGAATTAATACTAAGAAGAAAAGTGGATAGCGACCTCCTACTCACCGACCTCCTAGGCTATCGACCTTTAACGAGCTAAAGAAGGTCTCTCTAGACCTCGAGCTACGAACCAGTGAGCTCTAATCTTTTTCGTTAATCTTCCATGCAACGATTGAATGACTCTTAACACAAGTCATAAGCTTTAAAATCACTCATAGCGACCTTCTAAAGAAGCTCATCGAGACCTTCGAAGCTCACTAGATGGTTTCTAAATCAAGTAGCGAGCTTCTAGCTCATACACCAGAAATGTAAATAGCAAGATGTCTTCCACTATAGGAACTCCACAATTCAAGGAGCAATTGGCCGGATATGATCTCACAACTATCCCAAATACCTACTTTCACATAATTGAGATTCAGTCCTATAAGGTAACTTCATCTAAATAGTAACCTATTATTCAATATACAATATCGAATCACACACTGATTAGACAAGTGAGTTTTATCCAATTTGAATCTCAGGGAATACTAACTTAGGTATCGGAGTTTTGCTTAGGGCAGTAGCCCACTTCGGTGATCTAATTTTCCTTCTGGTTATAATTACAAGTGCCATCACAATTTGAGGTGACACAGAGGTCGTTTCCAAACTCCATCAGGTATACATTAATTTCTCAATTCTCATGCTCAACTCATCTTTCCCATCGTTCTCTCTACATATGTCGTTCTTGTCGTTTTAATTAGGAATCTAAATGCCTAATAAGTTTGTTAGTCGGTCCGTTCAATTTGCACGTCTGATCTAATTAGAAAATTCAAATCCTTTAATATAATAGCAACAATCGTTAACTTTATTATTGTTATTATTATTTTATCTCTTCTCCTTGCCTAACTCTCGCTATTCTCATACCCGAGGATAAATAATGATATATTCTCATTTACCATGTGCCGTGGATCGAACTCTAAAATTCTTCAATTTCAAATATTATTATAATAATTATCACAAAGCTAGCAAGACTTATCAATAATATAGATTAAAAATACACTTAATGTTATGAACCGGTTCTTAATTATATGGTCGTAAATAGTGTCTACTTCAAACATAGTAATTAAACCAAGCCGGAACCACCCCCTTATTAGAACTGTTGAACAAAAAATCAGTTAATTGAACTGATTAATTAACGAACTCTGTCTGGTTTTGTACAATGTAAAGAAAATAAGATGGAAAGTTATAATCATTAGTTCGATGAAACCAACCTTAATCATGATGGTTAATTAATTGATTTTATAATTACAATGTCCAATTTACCATTAGAGCAGGTTGACTTTGGTTCTTATTGCGTCCCTTTCTTATTCCAAGTGGTCTTATCACCTAGGAGATTAAACCCCATTAGAAGCAACAATGATCTTCTTTCAATAAAATCTTATAACTTGATAACATACAATCAAAACCTCCGAAGAATTCTGCCGAACTGAGAGATTCCATATCTATCAAATGTTACGTAAATGCTTTATAGCCCACTAATTATGATAACTTTCACCTTTTTAAAATTGTAAAATGTATGTGTGTGTGCATATAGATATATATATATATATATATTTATATTTTGTATAATCCTTGTGCAAAGCATATATTAAAAATTCGTACACTAATGATTTTTTTTTTCTTCTTACTTTAGTCCTCCTGAAATGACGGGGATCGATTTTGACAGACACTACTGATAATTTATTTTAAAAAAAGAAAGAAAAATGCAAACTTATGTATCCATCTACATGTTTACATATAGATACACAAATTTCGCATTAATTTGACAAATATTATTACAATTTATTTATTTTATAATTGCAACATGCACATGGTAAAAGCATCTATACAAGAGTTACATATTGCAACCAATGCATATATATATCTACCTGTGATGGTCTTATTCCTCTCAATATTCGACTTTCTGTAATTCTTTCCTGTTCAAATTACATCATACAACAAGGGTTTTATGAAAAATTGGACAAAAAAAAGGTGGCTTATTTCTTGAACATTTAACATGAAGCCACAAGGGATATATATATTTCTGCTGCACCAACTGAGAAGATTTTCTTTCCTTAAAGCTAAGTGGTCTGTAGGTTATGATTTTGGAGAAGAAAAAGGTCCTAAACCAGAGGAAAAATAATAAGTAAAAAAGATCTTTGGTACAGAATACGGGCTAAAGGTCACCAATTGTTGTTCTTTTGGAAATCAGGGAATGGAAAAGAGGAAACATCTTTCATTAGTTCCTCCAAATCCCATTCCCCAACTGTTCTTAGTTCATGATCTCCTTCCCAGCTGTAATTCCCAAGTCCTGCCAAGTTTTCTATTTTGCTGCTGTAGTTTCTGTCTCCAACATTGACATTATTATTATTGTTGCTGTCAGTGTTCCTGTCAATGAAATTATCTGTGCCGTCCGCTGTTTTACCAATGTTTACAGCCTCTAATGGCGGAACATAAATCTGCCCTTCACCCCCAACATTGCCACCAAATATTGCATTTTCTTCGCGATAAAGACCAACGCTCAAACCACCTTGTTCTTGTACCATGCATGTTGACTGAGGGTTAAAATAGAGTCCGGCGCAAACGGCCGCCGACATGTTAAGGCTTTGCTCAAGCACTGGCAAAGGATCAATCATGCTGGTGAGAGCCGCCATGGAATGAATCGATGACGAGGAGGACAAGGAGTCCCCGTAAATGCCCATTATGTGCTGATCTTGAATGGACATTAGCCTTCCCATGACATCTCTGGGTTCTGTGGAGGAATCACTTGTGTTTGGTGAAGATGAATTCTTGAGCCTTTTCTTTATGGTTGAATTCCAGAAGTTCTTTATTTCATTATCGGTTCTTCCGGGCAATCTTGCTGCGATTTGAGACCACCTTTTCATGGATCAAGAGATGGAAAATCATCAATAACAATATTATTTATTGTATATTTAAATTTGGAAAAGGACAACTTCTCTTGGAAATTAATGCATGGATTGGTTAGTTAGGAAGATATATAATTTGCATGTGCAGTTAGAGAGGGCTTTGGAGTATCTCAAACTCCAAGGGCAGATGTGGACACCATGGAAGATAGAATCAAAGTCCCATTCATCTGCAGTCATTCATAGAAAAGAAAAAAATAGAAAAAAATGAAACTCTTCTAATATATCTATCTGCAACAAGTTTACAATTTAAGGCAATCCACAGAAAAGTGACAGTTGATAAAAAACAGAAAAAGAACTCTTCGTTCTTAAACTCTTTGAGCCTATTAACATGCAAATCTTGCAGGGGAAGAATTGTGTCTTAACAATATTGTTGATAGAAATATTGTTCGTTAGACGTGTGCCAGATGAGAGGTGAAATTTCAAATAATTCCATGGAACATTTGAATTTGAGAAGAAGGGAATTTTTACAAAATCGTAGTATTTTACGAATTAAGCTATGCGATTTAACTACAAAAACATTACCTCTCAAAAGTTTATGATAAGAAATCAATTAATTGTCAAATCTGACTAGTTTACTAGTAACAATTGGAATGAAAGATCTTGAATTCAAGCCATAATAAGTGTAATTGGATAACCACCATTAATTCCCAGAGAAGGTATAGAGAGGGTTAGGGAATGGTGGATTTAAAAATTAAAAAACAAAAAGGTTAATTAATTAATTTATAAAGTTACAAAAAGGAAATGACACACACTCTATACAAACTACTACTCTACACACACAATCATGCATAGGCATGCACTTAACTTTGATTAGAATGTCCATGTCTAATTTTCAACCAAAACTCAATATGATTTTCGTCCCATTAATTACCATATTCTATATATCTAATTCCTCACCTCTACCTTGCTAATGAAAACATGTCAAAAATGGACTGCATGTGGAGGACCACTTTTCCCTCTAACAAACGCACCCCAAAGTCTAGATAATTTTCATGTCAGTTGAAAAACCATGTTGCATGGTTGCTTTTAGTAGTGTTATTTACTGAATGGCCGCTACACAGTCACTGTTGTATCCTTACCTTTGCCTACTTTTTCCTCTTTCAGCAAACTATTCTCAACCTATTACATTCCACACTTCAGTCTATTTTTCGAAAAGAAAAGAGAATAAATTTCATAACGGAATAAAAACTATTTTACTTTTAAAAAAGAGGATAATAACGTAAAAAATAAATAAAAAATAGGGACTACATGACAATAAAATCAAGAAATTGAGCATTGATTTCTTATTACTTGAAAAATGAATAAATACTGAGAAACGTTCTTATATCTATCATACAGTCAACTTCTAGTGAATATATAGAACAGTTCTCCATGTAGAATTTTTAGAGAGGGGGAAAGAGAGAGAAACCTGTTGCCAAGGAGAGAATGGAGGTGGATGATGAGTTCCTCTTCTTGAGGTGAAAATGCTCCGCGTTTGAGGTCAGGTCTTAAATAGTTAATCCACCGGAGACGGCAACTCTTCCCACATCTTTGCAAGCCAGCATTTCTGGCTACATCGCTCCAGCAACCTTGGCCATTAGTGAGCATGTAATTCATCAGTTTATCATCTTCTTCGGGTGACCAAAGCCCTTTTCTCAGCTTCACACCATTGTTGCTGCCGCCACCACTACTATTATTCTTCCCGGCTGAGGGCTCTGGCTTCCTCATTTCTTTTGTTTTTTGTTTTTTTGTTATGCTTTCTCTGTCCTCTTCGGAACCCTTTTTCCCCAACTGTTTTGATGTAAAGGAGTGATAATTTTATAGAGAGAAAGATCACACTCAAAATAGAATTCCATTGAAATGATCATGATCATTATGATGTTGATGCCCCTCTCCGTGGGGCTTGCTTAGAAATGGGGGGAGAGAGAGAGAGAGAGAGGTTGGTTGATGGGTCGAGTAAAAAAACGGTTTGGAATGAGATAGGTGGTCGTCTTGTCTTTGACTCCATATGTTGTCTTTTCCTATGCATATATTTCTTCAAACTGAAGCTAATTATTTGTATATATGCCTATATATTATTGTCTTACAGGGAAGGGGGTTTTAAAAAAGATTAAAATAAAAAAGAAATTTTGTTTTGTAACCAAGCCAAGACGGATATTTGCTTCCACCACACATAATCTTCAATCCTTTCTATCTTTTTCTCTCTCTCTTTCTCACCCATATTCATAACTATTTATATAAAAATATATATATTTATTTATTTATTTCATGCATCCCACACGTACGTGACGATGAAGGTAAAGGTCTCGTGCAGCAGAATCCATAAAGAATTTAATGGTTAATTTAATTACTGCCCACGAATGCAAATCATTAAACCCGAAACTAATTTCATTCTTTACACAAGCCATGAGGTATTTAACTAATGTCCTATTTTACCTTTATTAAATTTTATAGAAAAAGTTTAAGAATTAGATAATTTTAAACATAGAAAATTTTTAACTAATTATAGGTTATGGAACACTCTATTCTAAACGATTCAAAATAGAAAATGAAAACATTCAAATCGAGATGGAGGGAGTAATATTTATATGTAAAGACATTTCAATAGAGACCGAAAGGAAGCAAGTCCATAATGAAATTTTGTTTTCTTTGGGTAGTTTTCTGCAACATAATCTATATGAAATTTCTCCCCTCACAAATCTTATCTTATAGCTATTTATATAGGAAAAATGCCTATACAGTTCATATGATCTATATATAATTTGTCATCATATACATATATATATATATATATATATATATATATATATATGTACATATGTTTCATGTGCTCTACTTTTACCCATGATCCAAATCACCTTTTTTTCACCACCTCTACATTAATGCTTCCTATACCCCACATTCTAAACATTAATCATAGTTTCTCATTTACCCTAATGATATCTTGAATTTAAGATATTTGGATCCAAATATTATTGTTTATCATCAAATTAACAAGACCTGACTGATGATTCAAATCACTTAGTTACAAAAAAATAACTAAAACAGATAATTAGTATACAAAGTTAATTTTAAACAAGCAAAAAAAATTGTCTTAGTTCTTTTACAAAATAAGACAGAAATTAGATTAGAGTTGTGAAAAGATTTATAGACTAAAATTAAGCATGCGAAAGGTCATATTAATATTAGTGTACCATATTGCACAACAATGGCCACAAAAGGATATTAGTGTGGGCACAGTTTAAATTGGGAAGTGTTTATATATATATATAGAAACTCGAGTTTCCCACTTCCTTTTCAACATCCGTTCCAAACACTTTGGCCCCCAATTCATATGTATGAGAAAGCAAAATAAGATTTCTTTCAATATTTCTTGGAATAGGAATGCTTTCCCTTCTGAAAAAGCAATTGGACTTTATGCATGCAACGTAATTAGTTGAAACAGTAAACATAATAACAGAAAAAGAGAGGATGCTGTCATGAGATCATTTGTCAAGAGGAAAATTCAAGTTCAGGTGATATTCATCGAAGATTTTGCAGGTGCAAATTGATCTAGAAAACAACCACTATAGATTTTATGTTATTATTATTTTTAATTTTCAATTTGTTATTATAAAATTTTAATTTTTAGAATATATGCTATTCTATGTATATTTTCCAATTTGTGGGCCAATTTGTGCAATATTGGCTTCTCAACACGTTGCTTAACTGTCATATAATCAATAATACTTCTTGCTTATGCATCAAAAAAGTATGGAAGAGAAGCATAAAATATTAGGTGAATTGTAATTTAAGTAAGCGTGATTTCCTTTCTTAATCGAGTTTTATAAAGCTTTTTATAAACACACAATAAATGGTTTATTTATGGTGATGAAATCACAAGGAAAATAAGAAAGGAAAATATTGGCAATCATTTTTGAAATGTTTATAGGGCCGGTGAAGGGCAATATTTGGTAGGAGGTGAAGCAAGGATACCTTGTTTTGAAGAAAACGAAACAAATTTTGACAGTCTTTTAATTCATTAAGTCATCTTATTTGACGTCCATGGTGAATTCTTTTACAACCAATCCATTTTCCATTTGATGATTTTTTCAAATCCATCACAAGTTGTTCACAACTAATTATATGCCAGATTATAGTATTTTAGCCCGCCTCTCTCTCTCTCTAGTCTCCTTATCTCATTTACCTTCTTCAACAAGGCAAGATGGTGGCGGCAAGGATCCTCCACTAGAGGAACGTCCTAATCCATGGGTGAAGAAATCCTTCTCCTCACTTTTTCAAACTCAACCCTCTCCCAAAACCATACAATTAAAACAGATGCAGTCACACAAAGGCGAGCCGGGGTTTTTCTTCTCTCTCGAAGAGATCGATCGCCTCTCTCTATCAGTCAAGCATGCCCTTGTTGGGAAGTTTTCACATGGCAAACCATCAATCGAGATTACACGATGGGAATTCAAAACCATTGGCCTGAAGGGTGACTTTTCCATCATTCTAATCTACAGCTACCATATTCTAATTAGAGTCCATATGGAGAAGGATTACTGTCAGTTATGAATGAAAAGGGTTTGGAGTCTCCAAGGTATGCCCATCTGCATTCTGAAGTGGTCACCATATTTGCATGTCAATTCGGAACCCTCTGTTGTTTCCATTTGGATTACTTTCCTAGACCTAGTTTGTTCCGGAAAGAGATCCTCTATTCGTTTGCCTCTACAATTGGCAAACCTCTAAAAGTCGATGCTTTGACATGTTTGGTGAACATGATGGGCTCTAGCGCTCTAGAGTTTGTGTTGAAGTGGATATGCTGAAGAATTTTCCAAAACAAATTTAGGTTGGCCAGGCCGAGGATGGATTCTGGCAGAAAATTCGTTTTGAGAATGCCCCAAAACATTGCTCCCATTCGATGAAGATAGGTCATGCAATTGATCTCTGCCGGATCAAGCAACCAGAATTGAAACAAAATCTTAGACTAGCGAAAGTTGAAGTTGCCCCCAAATCGAACCCACAGTTGACGCAGATTGCAAAGAAACCTACTCAGGTTAACCCCTCAAGTTAATAAATTGACTATCTGGAAGACTATATCATTATTTGGGGGCAATCAAAGTTTACAAAAGCCTACAATTCCTACAACACAAGCTCCTTCTATGCTGCAGAATTATTGCTCGATACCTAAAGATCTCCTGATCTTAAAATCACCCACAATTCAAAAACAGAGTCGATTGATAGATGATCTTTCGACTGCTTTCCTTGCTGCTGAGCAAATAATTTCACCTTTGAAATTTCAACTTTCACCCATTCAAATTGGTGCAAGTTCCAATTTTGAGGACAATTGGGTTGTGGATATGGCCAACACAGAAATGCCACCACAAATTGATTCAGAAACAATAGTTGACGTTGATGGCAACCAAGAATTTTCCGTCTTAAAGGATTCCTAGCCTGCAAGAGGGACGAATCGCATTGAACCAAAAGCTCAAACCATTACTGACCGGCCTGCATTTGTCCCTTCTTATGAGATAATTTCAAAAGTTAGGGAAGATTTAGGACTAGTGTTTGATTTTGGTCAAATAGTCGTAGATGACATTCAATCACTAGTGCCTAGAATTTCTTTAGAGGTTACACTTCCTCCAATAACGGAAGTTGTTGAACCTACTTCGAAAGCTGCAAAGAAGAAGCAAATTCTGCCATTGACAATGTTAACCTGGTCTCAACCAAACAAAACGCATTTATAAGTCATTCGATATAAAGAGCTTGATATGGAATATACGAGGCATTGGTAACAATACTTCGATTATGCATTTGAAGAAGTTAATTTGTGATTATAAGCCTTTTCTAATTGGAACTCTTGAGCCTTTGGTGGCCCCTGATCAAATTTCGAATGTGGCTTTCTCACTAAATTTGAGGAATTATTACTATAATGACTTGGGGAAAATATGGCTATTTAGGTCATATTTAATTCAAGTGGAAATTATTTTAGATTTGCATCAAGTTGTCACTTGTAAAATAAGTTCAATCTTTTGTGAAAATTGTTTATTCATTGTACTTTATGTGAAGTGTAATTACATAGACAGAAGGTACCTTTGGTAGAACATGATTCGTATACGTCAGAATGTTTCCATTCACTGGCTTATTGGAGGAGATTATAATGATGTCCATTCAATGGAGGAGTCTTTAGGGTTAATTCCAAGTCTTCGGGTCATGAGGGAATTTAATGATTGTATTGATGATAGTGGTTTGGTAAATTTTCCATATAAGGGAGGAAATTTCACTTGGAATCAATCCACTTCTCCACCACTTTGGCGAAGTTTGGACCGAGCTTTAGTTAATTCTAATTGGCTGAATTCAATCTCTTCCGCACAAGTTGAGCAATATCCGAAATATTCATTGGATCACTCACTGTTGCTACTTACAATTACAAGCTCGAGCTCTCAGTCAACAAAAATCTTCAGGTACCAAATATGTGGAATAGGCATTTTGAATTTAAGGCTGTAGTCGAAGATTCTTAGCAAGGGCAAACCGAAGGTAATGGACTGTAGAAGCTAGCATCTAAGTTTATTCGATGGAAAGTTTGTCTCAGAATTTGGAATAAAGAAGTCTTTGGCAAAGTTCAATCCAGTGTTGAAAAAGCTGAATTGGATTGTGAACAAAAGGAGCATACTTACAGGGACACACGCACTACAAAAAATAGAGATATTTTCCATAAGGCACAGGCTAATTTGGATTTTCAGATGAAGAATGAATTTATTTTTGGACGGAAGAAGGCTCAGCTTAAATGGCTTAAAGAGGGGGAAAGTAATACATCTTACTTCTCCAAGTTTTTCACACACACAAAAGGCCAAAATGCAGATTTGAAGGCAGATAGTGGGTGTCTTCTAGATCCACTGGAATTTACCAAGGATATCCCTGCTATACTTACCCCTGTTGAAAACAGCACACTTTCAGTTCTTCCTTCTTCTATTACAGTAAAGCAGGTTGTCTTCTCATTAGATCGTGATAGCTCACCAGGTATTGATTGTTTTTTGGGCACATTTTATCTAGACTTTTGGTACCTAGTTGAAGAAGATGTGTTTAAGCAATTAGAGATTTTTGGTTAGGGGTGCAACACAGACTTTACTAATTCCAAAAGTCATGAATCCTTTATCCTTTACTGATTTTAGACCCACAAGTCTTCGTAACTTTTCATCAAAGATAATTGGTAAGATTATGGCTTCAAGACTCTCTCTCTCTCTCTCTCTCTCTCTTATTGCAGAAATTAATTTGTGAAAACCAAGGAGGATTTGTCAAGTTGCAAGATATTACAGACAATGTTCTTCTGGCTTCAAAATTCACTCAGTCCTTAAATAAGAGTTGTAGAGGGGAAATTTAATCATCACGCTAGATATGTTTAAAGCCTTTGATAGGGTGTCATGGAGCATGCTTTTTGCAGTGTTAGAGAAATTTGGTTTCTCTATTCATTTCATTAATTTAATTCGGAATTAACCACTTCTCAATGACAGTTAATGGGAAAGCTTGTGGGGCTTTTGCTTCTAGTCGTGGTGTTTGTCAAGGAGACCCATTGTCTCCATTATTATTCATATTGGTGGCGGAAGTACTTTCCAGAGGTTTGAATTGTATGTCACTTGAGGGGACCTTGGGTGATTTTCTTTCGGATAAACATTGATATCCAATGTCACATCTTAGCTTCGCTGATGATGTGGTGATCTTTACAAGGGGGTTAAAGCATCAGTTGATTGAGTTAATGAATTTTCTTAGACGTTATCAATCTTGTTCGGGGCAGCTGATAAATTACCACAAAATTTCATTGTATTTGCTTGAGTTTTCAATAGCCCACAGGAAGAAATTTGTGAAGGTTCCGGTTTATGTTGGGAGAACAAAAATTTTATATTTTCAGAGCATCGTAGAGAAGATTAATGCACATATTGCAAGCTAGCAAAAAAAGTTAGTTTCAATTGGTGACAGGGTTATTCTCATTTGTTTTGTCTTGACTTCTACTATCACTCACATTCTAGCAGCAAGCAATCCTCCAGTCCAAGTAATTAAGGAGGTGGAGTTAAATTTTGCATAATTTTTATGGGGTAAAACGGAGCAAGGGTTTAACAAGGCTTAGTGCAACTGGTAGCAGATCTGCAGACCTTTTGAATCAGGGGGGGTTAAATATTCACTTACTGCACATTTTTATTAAGACTTTTGGGTATAAAAATTGGTGGATATTTCGTGCAGAGGACTCTTTGTGGGTGAAGCTTATTAAGCAGAAATATAATTTTCAAATTGGTGAAGTTATGGCTAGTGGAGGTTTCAGAGAACGGAGAAGGCTGAAGGGAATAGCAGAGGATGTAGAGGCTCATATCTCAGTACTTATTGTTAATGGTGACCTTTCCTTTTGGCATGAAGACTGGTTGCTGTTTAGGACATTGGTTGACAAATTGGAAGTGCAGGATTCTTCTTTGAAGATTTAACACTTTCTTTCAAATGGAGTTTGGAACATGGAGAAATTGGAGCCTTTTCTCCCAGCAAATTCATATTTAATTGCAGAAATAGGACTTACTCCTACTGATCAAGGTAGTTCAAATTGTCATATTTGGGAAGCTTACAACTCGAGGTAAGTTTTCCATCTCTTTTTGTATTCGATATCTGGAAGAGGAGTTTAGCGATGCTGCTACAATACAATTTTGGGACAAAGCTATTCCCTTGTCATGGACTATTTTTGTTTGGCAAATGTTAAATGGTATTTTGCCCCTTGATAATAGTTTATGAAGAATAGGGTTTAGCTTGCTTCTCGGTGCCATTGCCTTCATAGTGAAGAAAATTATGCACATTTGTTTGAAGGTTGTCGACTTGCTAAGAAGATCTGGGCATTCTTTTCTCTAAAGCTTGGCTATAGCAGTCCACATGATGATGTTGGTTGGTGGTTCAGTTTGGAAAATGAGCTTTGGCTTGTGGCAAAAATCATACCAACTTTGGTATGCAGAGAAATTTGGGTAGCTAGATGTAAGTTCATATTTTCAGAGAAGGAAACTAGGTGGCTGATTTCCTTGCAAATGAGGCTTGTGATCATTTACACTGTGTTCATTATAGTCTATTTAATTTGCTTCCTTTATTTGTTCGTGGTCTTTGCCAATTAGATAGACTTAAGTTTCCTTCCTTTCGACACGTTTTAAGTGGATTTTTTTCTACCTTCTTAAGGGTAAGGCTTTTTATGTCCCCCCTTCTTGTCTTCAGAGTTTTACCTTAATAAATGGCTAGGGGTTTGCCAAACCCCACGATATCATAAGAGCATTTAAAAAAACATATATACCAAAAAATTTATATTTATCAATAGTTATATTTATTAATATAATAAACTTTTTTTTCATGGTCCTTACTTTACATAACAACTTTTTGATGTGATCCAATATTTTCTTCAAATTTATAATAACCTTTTTGACGGTCCTTACTTTCCATAATAATTTTTTGAAGTGATAAAATATTTTCTCAGTAAATTTGACTGTGTGTTTTATTTATCAAAAGTTGTTGACATATAATTTGTCAAAGCATTTTAATTAACAAATAAAATTATTAAAATAATATTTTTTCGATGGCCATTACTATCCATAAAAACATTTTGGGTGAATAAACAATTCTCCATCAATATTTTTGACGTTGTCTCCGATCCCTCAAAACTTTTTTGAGTTAATTTGTCAAAAATGTTTAAACTAATAAATAAATTTGATGTGTAAAATGGGTATGCCATGAATAACTCGATCAAAATAAACTCAAGCAACGACCCGAATACTTAAGATCCGGATTACTACGAAGGGGGAAAGTGGGCAGTGATCTCCTAGGTCACTGACCTTCAGTGAACTCTCCCTGGAACTCGAGCTACGAACTGCTGAGCTCTGATCTTTCTTGATTAATCTTCCATGCCACGAATTGAATAACTCTAAACATAAATCATAAGCTTTGAAATCACTCATAGCAACCTTCAAAGCTTATTAGAGGGTCGCAAAGATGGTTTCTAAATCAAATAGTAAGCTTCTGGCTCATACAGCAGAAACGTGCATGGCAAGATGTCTTTCATTATGGAAGCTCCACAATTAGGGGAACAAGTGGCGAGATTTGACCATACAATTATCCTAAATGCCTAATTTCACTTAATTGAGATCACTCAACAAGGTAACCTGACTGAAATGGTAACTACCTATTCGATATACAATATCAGATCACACAAGGATTACGCAATGGAGTTTTATAAGAATTTTTACTCATATTGAATACTGACTTAGGCATCAAAGTTATTCTTAGGGAGACAACCCACTCCGGCTATCTAATTTTCCTTTTGGTTGTGATTATAGGAGCCATCACAATTTAGGGAGACAACCCAGAGGTCATTGTCGAGCTCTATCACTTCTGGCTCAGTCAGTGGGAAGGACATTCTGAGCAAAAGTTAACTTTCATGCACTCGAAAAATAAATTAGAATTGTGATCGCCTGATTGCAACCAACATGGGTGTAGCCACCACACTGTATACAACCACCAAGAAGAAAATAATTACGGACCGGGGAAGCAGTGCCAGAAGATACCATCCGAGGCAAAACAACAATGATAATAATGTGGGACTGATTGATCAAGGAGGGCCATTGAGGCAATCACAATCAGGACCATCTCAAAGGAACCCAACAAATAATCCTCCTAAGCATGGGAGGGGAGACTAGAGATATCCAAATCAGAATAATAACAACGTCACTAGACCACAAAGATCTAGGGGAAGTCAAGTGTCTATTCCACCCGACTCTTTGTACGCATAGGAATAGCTGTAGAAGGAATTTCGAGTAGAAGGGATTGCGTATCGACTAGGCGTAGTCCAGTCCCATCTCTAAGGGAAACACAACAACCCGAAGACCCAAGGAATAAGACACAACAGGATCAACTCCCACCTTCAAAGATAAGGAACAACCTTCAGCAAGTACAAACTAAAAATGCTGAAGGTCGAGAAGCAGAGTTTGCCAAGAAAAGATCACATAGGGACAGTATCCAAGAAAGAGTCGACACAGAAAGAGCCCCACCTGTGATTGACCTTAGAGAAATTCTATGTAATGGATGTAGTTATGACTTGAGGGATAGGCTCAACCGAGCAGCAATCTCCAATAGTCAACGACAAGGAACAAGTCCTGACGAGCAAGGGAGCTCACTGAGAACTCCTTTTGGGGGAAGGACACCTCCTTGACGAAGCATGATCGAAAGAGCAGGCAGTGATGTTAGGGAGGCAGCCTCAAATCCACCGAGGAGAGCTACTCTCAAAGAAAATTAGGAGAGAAATGACAACAAGAAATACAGAGTAATGTGGACTTATTAGAACCATCACCATTTGTCCACAACATCAAGACAACTAGAATGTCGACGGGATTTAAAGCGCCTCAAGTCGAGGCAAAATATGATGGCACATAGGACCCATTGCAACATATAGATGAGTATTTTTCTTACATGGAGATGTTTGAATATCCTAATCATTTCAAGTGTCGAGCTTTCTGGTCCTCATTGACAAAGAAAGAATAGTCATGGTTCCAGAGTATTCCAAAACCAAGCATCTTGAGCTGGGCATAGTTAAAAGAGCTGTTCCTAAAAAATTATTAAAGCAACATAAAGTCTGAGAAATACATCAATGATCCCTTCAACATCAGACAAAAGGTTGGTGGGAGCACCAAGAGCTGTTATAGACGTTTCAGCGACGAAGTGGAGGAAATTGAGCAGAAGAACGATGCAATCTACATCACTGCATTTAAATAGGGATTGCAAGGGGGTATGTAGCTCTCATGTTGGCAAAACAGCCAGTGAAGACCATCAAGAAGTTGCAAACACTCCTCAAGAAAATGATCAAACCAAAAGAAACAGCAATCTAGAAGAAGATTCCTATCTTCACTTCAACCACCAAAAAATAAATCAAAGGGCGAACAAAAAGCCCACAAACATCCAAGCGAGATAGGAAAGACTCTCATTCAATGGGGGGACCATTGGATAAGACGAGAAAGACAGTTCCCAATCTAATGACATCCCCTCTGATAGCTTCTCAAACTAAAATCCTAGTGGTTATGGAAAAGAGAGCTTTCTTGAAGCCGTCGAGACCTCTCAAAACCCCCCTTAAGAAGAGAGAAATGGAAAAATTCTATCATTACCATAAGGACCATGGTTATCTCACACAGGACTGTTTTGACCGCAAGCGAGAAATCAAAAGATTGATAAAAGAAGGTCACTTGCAAGAGTTCCTGGCCAAAAATGTAGGCCCAGCAAATCCACCACCTACAGCAACCAACCAGCAGCGGCCTCCAGTCAAAGAGATCAATGCTAATGAAAGCAGGTCAAAACGAGCTCGTAGAGTAGATGCTAACACCTTGACAGAGTCATTCCAAATTGGAGAATTTTTTGCATGAAAAATCTTGGCTGATACCGAATGTGGCATGAATGTCTTCTACAAAAGGTCATTCGATCAAATAGGATTGGACAAGAGCTCATTGCTAAAATCTGACACAACTCTGACTAGCTTCAGTGGCAGTACGACCTATGTAGAAGGGATTCTGAGAAGTTCCAACTGCAATTTAGAAAGATGGCAAAGGAAGCAATGTCATGGATTGGCTAGTGGTTGATGCACCAGGAACCTAAAATGCAATTCATGGAAGGAAAGGAGTCATGGATCTGAAGGCCAAAATATCTTTACTATGCTACTACATGAGGATTTAGGTTGGAGACATTTGGATTAACTTAGAAGGAGACAGAAAGGTACCCTCAAGATGCTACTTCACCAAATGAGATGCTGAAACCTCGGCAAAGTCTTCCTAGGTCGATTTCATTGACCTTCCAAAGGAAGATGACTAGTCCAAAATCCAAGTGGCCAACAAGAGAGAAAAAGTTTTTCTCAATTTAGAGTTCCTAGAGAAGGGGATAAAGATAGGTGAAATTTTACATTCTAAGGTTAATGGAAAGCTCATTGACTCCTTCCAAGAGTATTTAAAGGTCTTTGCCTGACGACCAACTGACCTTGATGGCATTGATAGAGTGATAGCAGAACACATGGTCAGACTTAGATTAGGAGTCAAGCCAGTGAAACAAAAGAAAAGAATCTTTGCTCCGGAAAAGAAAACAAAGTCATAGCTCGAGAAGTCCAAGCTCTTCTCGATCCTAGAATCTTAAAAGAGGTAATGTACCCAAAATGGCTTGCCAATCCAATGGTCGTGCCAAAAAAGGAAGGGACATGGAGGATGTGTGTAGATTTCACTACACTTAATAAGTAGTGTCAGAAGGATTCATACCCATTTCTGAGCATTAACCAAATGATTGATTCAACAGCTAGATACCTATGGCTTGTTTCTTAGACGCTTACAATAGATATCATCAGATTCCAATGGAGCTGGAGGATAAGGAAAAGACCTCATTTATAACTAAGCTCGAGACCTACTGTTATACTAAAATGCCTTTTGGCTTGAATAATGCTGGGGCTGAATTCCAATGATCTATGCATAAGGTCTTTAAGAAGCAGCTCGGGAGAAACATTGAGGTCTACATGGATGACATTGTAATCAAATCCAAGACCTCAAATGACTTCATTGAGAACAAAAGGGAGACTTTCCAAACATTGAAAGTTGCTAGCATGAAACTTAATCCTAAGAAGTGCACTTTTGGAGTTTTAGTAGGAAAATTTTTGGTCTCATGAAAACAAATCGAGGAATCAATGTAAACCCTAATAAGATAAAGGCCCTCCTAGACATGGAACCTCCCAGAAGCATTAAAGAAGTCCATAATTTAACACAAACAATGGCAGCAATGAGTCATTTCATTAACAAGATGGCTCACGAAGGAGAGAAGTTTTACGATGTCTTGAAGAAGCCCAAGGATTTCCAGTGGATGGAGGATTGTCAAACAACTTTCAAAAAGCTAAAATAATTTCTGGGCAGATCTCCATGGCTTGTTTCACCAAGGCCAGGAGAAGAGCTTCTAATGTGTTTAACCGCAACCGAGAAGGCAGTTAGATCAGTTGTCTTAGTAGAAAGGTCAGGTTTACAATTTCCAAGATATTATGTAAGTCAATTATTGTGAGGTCCTGAAATTTGATATTCAGACCTCAGGAAGTTTCTATTGTTGTTTCGGAATGGCAGATGACCATATTAAAGATGGAATTGTTTGAGACTTGTCCTTCATGTGTCTTGTGTTCATCCAAGTCATTTCCATGTTACGTGAATGATGTTCGAGACTCTAAATTTTAATTTCAATTTTTTTTTTTTGGCTTATAGTCCTTCCTAACTGGTCTTGCTGCATCAGGTTTGTATGTAATGAATATTTCTAGTTCCATCATCCTCATATCATTTCGCTGTTGTATTTGGGTTAAACTTTCTTGAACTTGGACCATTTCTTATTAGAGGAGTATATTAACTTAGTGCAATTGGATAGCATGGAGATATAGACAATTCAGATAGATACTTAGAAAATATATATTAAATTTCATGTAAAGGTGGTCTTCAAGCGGAAATGGAGATTCTTATGGATGAGATTGTCAGTGATTTGCCTTTCTTGCCTGTGTTTCTACTCATTTCGTTTTGGACAGAGAGCTCAAAACAAATTAAGATCAATTAAAACAAAATACATCACTATAGACGGAAGCCCTAAAACCATCATATATATTTTGACAGTTATACACGATCACTCTTCACATGCCATATAAATAGTTTGTACGCAATGATTAAATAACGTGCTGCATAAAATGCAAAGTATATATGGCTGCCCAAATGCCTCCATAGTTACATCACCATTATATACGATGGCCTTTAAACTATCGTATATTTTATTGATATGCCACAAGTGAAACACATGTCGTAAAAAAGATCATTTATATACGATAGCCACCAAGCCATCATATATATGCCAAATTATATCCCAAGGCCTTTTATGTAGTGGTAATAGCATTGTAAATATTTCTTATGCACTACAGCTGTATAAAGTATTTTATACTACCCCAAAATAGGACCATAGATTATAGCATTGTTAAAAGTATATATGACGGATTTTCTACCCTTCGACCTTTTTTGCCATGACCGTATCTGCAACGGCAATAAATATCGTCGCAAGGCCATCGTATATGACATATGAGATTTCTTCCTTATTATATATTGTGGCCCTAGGGCAGCCAAATATATCCTTATTTTTTGTAGTGTTATGTGTTTATCTAGGACTTATATGGTAATGATGACAATTTTAAGGATATATTTTTTGCTTGTATGAAAGGAGCTTATGACAAGAATTATTTGCATGATTTCTTTTCAGAGAAAATAAATTGTGTTTGTCTATATGTTCTTTTAGAAAATTGCTTGTAATGGAGAGTCATAGGTTGCCTATTGGGGAATTTTGGCATTTCAATGACATTATATACTCTTAAAGAACATTTTCATTGACCTCACATGAAAAGGATGTCATTAAAGTGTGTACTGCTTGCATTGTTTGTAGAAATTCTAGATCTACCATCAAATCACATGGTCTTTATATGCAATTGTCTATCCCTCATGCGCCTTAGGAACATATTTCTATGGATTTTGTGCTTAGTTTACCTAGGTCTAGGAGGCGTAAGGATTCAATTCTTCTAGTTGTTGATAGATTTTCCAAAATGGCACATTTTATTGCTTGTTCCGAAGTTGATGATGCTCTTAATGTTTCAAATTTGTTCTTCAAAAAAGTGGTGATATTACTTGAGGTACCTAGAACTACTATTAGTGATAGGGACACCAAATTCTTGAGCTATTTTCGGAAGGTTCTTTGAGGGTTTGTTCAACACTAAATTTTGTTTTTCCACTACTTGTCACCCTCAAACAAATGGTAAAAAGGAGGTTGTGAATAGAACTGTAAGGACTTTGTTGAGAGACATAATCAAGAAGAATTTAAAATCTTGGGAAGAATACTTGCCTTTTATTGAATGTGCTTGTAATAGATGTGTGAATTCTAATACTCATTTATCTTCATTTGAATTGGTTTACAGTTTTAATACTTTGACACCTCTAGATTTGACATCTCTACCTTTAAATGATGTTCGAAGTCTAGATGGCAAGAAGAATGCTGAAATGGTGAAGTAAATGCATGCCAAGGCTAGAGAGAACATTCAAATGCAAAATCAAAGATATGCTAAACAACATAACAAAGGTCCAAGGGAGATGAAGTTCAATGTTGGTGATTGCGTGTGGAAACATTTAAGGAAGGAGAGATTTAAACAAATTCTAGAAGGATTAACCTTGAGTCAAGACGAGATGGACCTTTGCAAATAGTAGAGAAAACCAATGACAATGCTTACAAAGTGAATTTTCAAGGTAAGTATCAAGTGAGTTCAACATTCAATGTTATTGATTTTTCCCCTTTTGATATAGATGAAGCCGATTCAAGGACAAATCCTTTCGAGGTGACGGGGAATGAGGGTGATTAAACTCTAATGGTACCTCTCACTCCCATAACAAGATCAAGAGCAGCCAAGTTGAGACAAGCATTGATGCTATTTATTTAAAGAAGACAAGAACTATTTGATTTTGAAGCCAACTTTGAGAAGACGACAATTGGTGAAGAAGAGCCTTCAACGAAGTTGTTCAATATGTTTAGAGTTGAGGATTCATTTGAAGGTTTGGAAGGCCTAGGAAGTGACCTAAAAGACCTAAGTTTATGTCCAAGAAATGTACAAGTGGAAGCCAAAGTGAATTGGTGGCTTTCCGACAAAATCAAGAGGAACAACTTAACTTTGAATTAATCCTCGTGGAGACTAAGTTTGATGAAGAACAAGCCAAGAGGGATTACAACTTGTCAAGGATTCAAGACCTTGACATTGATGGTGGGAGGTTTCTAAATGAAGAACAAGGCATTAGGGACCTTGGAAATCAACATGGAAGCCTAGAAAGGCTTGGACTGAAGTTGGCACGAGTTGGAACAAAGATGGCTCGACGTGGTGCAACGAATGGCACGAAGGCGCGAACCAAGGCACGAGCTAGCCCTATTCGGAAAACAACAGTCACCATCCGATGTCGGATGCCAACACCAGATGGCCTTTGGAATTTCCAAAAGCTATCTAGTTCAACATCCGGTGCTCCTCAGGGTGCTGGATGGCCCTCCCCTACACTCTTTAATACTATCTTTGACATTTTAATTGACTTTTCAAGCTTTGTTTTGGGTCTTTGACTAGTTTATTAATGATTTTAAGGTCTTTTGATCATTTGTAAGACCAAATTAGGCCTTCTTACTACAAAAACTATAAAGAGTCTCTTATTTGTATTTCGAAGACTACTTTTAGACAAACACTCTTCCATTGGAATTCAATCACTTTTAAAGATCAAACATTATCTTTCTTGAATGTTCTTGGGAATACCTCTTAGTGTTCTTGGATCACTACACAAAGGGGCATTCAATCACTTTGGGGTGAGATATTGAAATGTCCACCAAATCAAGAGATTGATTGTTGTTGAATCACTAACAAAGGTCAAGCTAATCTCCCTTGAATTTTTGGTGAGTCCTTCATTTCTTTTGGTTGATTGTTGAATGTATAAACCCTAAAAATCTTCCACCTTCAAGAATTACATCATATTTTGTTATTAGAGCTTAGGTTGTCATCAAAGATTTTCCTACCTTTACTTGTTTTCATTGTTTAAGTGCTAGGGTCTTTTTTTTTTTTTTTTGAAATATTATAATCTTATAATGTTTTGTCTTTTGTTCCTTTAGATTTGTCTTAGTTCTTCTCTTGTGATCTCTTTGTGATTGTGGAATTCTGCCTAAGGCCAAAAATCAAATGTCAATTCAGTTTGTTTGGTAAATCTACTTCTTCTACTATCTCTACATAAGAAAAATACAAAATAATAATAATAATAATAAAATCAAAGCCCATAAAAATAGGGCACTATCGAAATTTCTGGGCAAAAATGCCAAAAAAAAAAGGGGTGATTGAAATCATTGAGAATTTTTGAAATCAAGTTGATATCAACTTGAGGATATACACAATTCTCTGTTTTTGATGTTTTATTGTAGGTACAAAATGAACAAAGAAGCTACTTCTTCATTACAGCTTCACATTTGGGAGTTGACAATGATGGTATGGCTTCATTCATGGAGAGAATGGAGAGGATGACAAGGGACTTATCTATCAACATGGGAGAAATGAGAAGAGACTTGAACTCAAGGTTGGATCAAGTGGAGATACCATGGAGACACACCTCATCACCTTATGAGAAACCATGTACCTCAAAATGGAAGAGGAAGGGAACACCAGCCAAGAACGAGAATCCATCAAGAGCGGACGATGATAGCATCGATGATGGAGACTTTGAAGATGAATATGAACAAGAATGGCCAAGATGGCAAAGAAGAGACGATGAACTTGACAAGAACTTAGGGAGTATCAAGTTAACCCCATTCCTGGATTGGGAAAGAAAAGTGGAGTCCATTTTTGAATGCCACAAGTACTCTGAGGAGAAGAAGATCAAGTTAGAAATTGTGGGATTTTCGGACTATGCCATCATATGGTAGGATCATCTTGTTATTGCCAAGAGGCAAGAGGCACCACCCATAGAGAAATGGGAAGATATGAAAAGAAACCTAATTAAGAGATTTGTGCCAAAGCACTATCAAAGGGGGTCTTCACCACAAGCTAAAAAACCTTACTCAAGGATCAAAGCTACAAGGAAATGGAGATAGCCATGATACAAAGCAATCTTGTGGGAGAGGAAGAAGAAGCTACAATGGCAAGGTTTCTCAATGGATTGAATAAGGAGATTGGAGATAACTTTAAGTTACGACATTAAGATGACTTTGAGAAGATGGTGCAAAAGGCCATCGAAATTGAAAGGCAAATCAAGAATAGGACAACATCTTATGGTAAATCCTATTGCAACACTAGTTATAGGAACTCATCTACCAAATCTACAAGTTCATGGCCCAAGGAGGAGCAAGCAGTGACCAAAGCTCCAACCAAAGAAAAGTCCACAAGGTGATAAAAGTAAAATACCACAACCCCCTTACAAAGCTAGAGAGATGAAATGCTATAAATGTCAAGGTTATGGACACATGTCTCCTCAATGTCCTAACAAAAGAAATATTCATATGGATAGAGGTTTTGTTGAGTCATCTAGTGAGAAGGAGGATAATGGGGATGTTGATATGGATTGTGATGGGGGTGATGATGGTGAGGGTAGTGACTCCTAGTGAAGTGATTCTTGGGGGTTAAATTGAACATGGTGATTAAAAGAGTCCTTAGTATTCAAGCTAAGGATGAGGATGAGTTGCAAAGGGAGAATATGTTCCATTCTAGATGCATGATTAATTGAAATTTGTGTAGTCTCATTATGGATAGTGGTAATTGCGTCAATGTGGCTAGCAAGTATATGCTAGAGAAGTTGAAACTTCCTTGTATTGATCATCCAAATCCATATATATTGCAATGGTTCAATGATAGTGGGGAGGTCAAGGTCGGGAAACAAGTGGGGATAGCTTTTTCACTAGGAAAGTATAGTGATGAGATCCTTTGTGATATGGTTCCTATACAAACTACCCACCTACTTCTTAGAAGGAAATATGATATTAAGGTCACATTTGATGGACACAAAAACAAGTACACTATTAAGTTTGAAGGGAAGAGAGTTCACTTGAACTCTTTGAACCTCATGAAGCTTAACTTGATCAAAAGAGATTGCTTCAAAAGATAAATGAGTACTATGAGGGAAAAGGAAAGAGAAAGATAAAAGAGAGTGCAGAGAGTTCGAAAGAGAGAGGAAAAAAAAAGGAGAGATTAGAAGAAGACGAGTGGAAAATGCAAGAAGAAGAGAGCAAGTGTGAAAAGAAAGGGTTTAACTAACCATGTGGCCACTGAACTCGTCACCTTTTTTAAGTTGGCCATCAAACTATAAACCAATCAATTTAGCAATTATACTTCATGTTTTTAAACAATTTAATCACTCTATTTTGGTCTAATTGAATAATAGTTAAAAACGTAATCAATCTTTATTGATAATATTATATGGCTTATCATGTCACTAAAATTTTCCTTATCAGTTCAACTAAATATAAATTTTTACTTCATGTCATTTAAATTATCTGGAATCAATAAATAAATAAAAGAAGAAATTGACGAGGATTCTTTTATCCTACATGAAAAATTCTAGTGACATTGAAAGCCACGTGACATTTTCATTGAAGATCGATTACATTAGTGGCTATTATTCAATTCAACCAAAATAAAGTGACTACATTTTCTAAAAACACAAAGTTTAATGGTTAAATTGTTTAAAAATCACAAAGTATAATGGTTAAATTATTTTAAAACGTAAAGTATAATGGCTAAATTGACTAGTTTTATAATTTGATGGCCAACTAAAAAAAAAGGTGATAAGTTCAATGGCCACATTGTTAGTTAAGTTGAAAAGAAAGTGAGCTTCTATGTAAAAGAAAGAGAGGTGAAGAGTGCATGCTTGGGCTTTAAGCCTATGGTTCTTCTTATGTACAAACACTCTTTAAACTGTAATACTCTTGATTCTATCAATTCTTCTTCTAGCATTGTTTCTCCTCTTTTGCAAGAGTATGAAGATCTTTTTCCAGAAGAGCTGCCACTTGAGTTACCACCTTTGAGAGGAATTGAGCATCAAATTAATATCATCCCCGGAGCTCCACTTCCAAACAAGGCACGCCTATAGAACAAAATCTGAGAAAATAAAAGAACTACAAAGGCAAGTGGAAGAACTTCCAGCTAAAGGACACATAAGGGAGAGCTTGAACCCACATGCGGTTCAAATTTTGTTGGTGCCCAAGAAAGATAGCTCATGGTACAATCAACAAGATAACGGTAAAATGTCGCTTCCCTATCCTTAGGTTAGATTATATGTTGGATGAGGTGAGTGGCAGCACTTGTTTTTCAAAGATAGATTTTAAAGTAGCTATCATCAAATTAGAATGAAAGAAGGTGATGAATGCAAAACTGCTTTTAAGACAAAGCATGGCTTGTATGAATGGCTTCTTATGCCCTTTGGTTTTACTAATACCCCTAGCACTTTAATGAGATAGATGAAATATGTTCTTAGGGATTGCATTGGCAGATTTGTTGTGGTATACTTTGATGACATTTTAGTCTACAGCAAAAATGTGAATGCCCATCTTGGTCATTTGAAATGTAGGTTTGATGTGCTTGGGAGAGAACATTTGTATGCCAACTTGAGTAATTATTCCTTTTGTTTAAACCAAGTTACATTTCTTGGATATATTATTTAATCTAATGGTGTACATGTCGATTAAGAAAAGATGAAAGCTTGATGTGATTTCTTAAAGGTTGAAGGTTTTTAGGGTTCATACATTCAAAGAAATCAATCAATGAAAAAGAAGGACTCATCAAACGTTCAAGAGTGATTAGATTGACCTTTGTAGGTAATTCAACAACAACCAATCTCTTGATTTGGTAGACAAGTCAATACCTCACCCTAAAATGATTGAATTCCCTAAATGAAGTGGCTCAAGAACCCTAAGAGGAACTATCAAGAACACTTATGAAAGATCAAGTTTGATCTTTAAAAACAAATGACTCAAAGTGTTTACATGTTTGTGGGTTGTTTTGTTTACAAAGATAAGGAACTATATATACTCTTAAAGCCTTAAATTATCCTAATAATTCACTGATGGGGTTCAAAGACATGATTACCCTTAAAAACATATCAAAAATAACAAGAAGAAAGCATAAAAAATCAAAGAAAAAACAAAACAGCGCTAGAGCTTGCATTGGCCATCTGGCTCCAGATGGGGCATAGGATAGCTACTTGAATGCCTCCTATTCTTGATTGGTGCTTTGCCGGTGCCCGATAGGCTTGTTCAGGCTCTGAATCCCCTTTTTCTCCAACCATCCTTGCTTCTTCTTCACCCTTTGTTCCATGTTTTTTCTAGCCTTCAAATTGCATCCTTGCTGGACTTGAAATAGGGCCTTTTAGGCACATTTCCAAGCCTTCAAACTCCTTAAATGACAATTCAATGTTGCAAAACATAGAACAACTTCTTCGATGACTCAATTTGATCAAGTGTAGATCTCTTCATCATTGCTTCGACATTGAGTAGTGCTTCTTTGTCGTGCGTATATGCCATCAATGTCTTCTTTACTCTTGAATCCCCATACTTGCATTTAAAATACAAGTTCTTGTACAAGGCACCATTGTGTAGCATCAAAGTTCTCTCATTCTTGAAGTGAAAGTCCATATAAGCATGTTTTCTTCCATAAACTTCATCTTCAATGCACTTTCCTTTGATGGCTTCCATGATAGCTCTACCAATGCGAAGGTACCTCCTTGATCCCTATCAAAGCTATAAAAGAGTGGCTAACTCCTACACGTGTAAGTGAGGTAAGCAGTTTGTTGGATATCCACGAGTTATCAAGACATCGGAGAACTCATGGAAGCTACCATATGAGGAGATGAGAAGATTCAAGTTCAATTCTAAAGAAGATGGAGCTTTAAGGGGAGATTTACTGAATGGATTGAATAATTATAAGATGAAGAAGTTGATTCATGCATATAAAGACTTATACTTCAAGGATAAGAATGATACATTGAGGATGAAAGAAGCATTGATCACATTTGTGCAAAGGATAGAAGAAATGCTTGATTTCCCAACAATCTTTGAAGAACAACCATTGATGGACGAAGAGCAAACAAGGAAGGAATTCAACTTGTGGATGATAGAAGACATCAATGACGAGTATACAATTAAAGAACAAGCCCTTGGAGCCTTGGGAATCAAGTTGGAGAGGCTAGGAAGGCTTGGGAAGAAGTTGGCATGGTGCAAAACGAGTGTGGCCCGAAGATGGCATGAGCAAGGATTGGATGGCGAGACAGAGCACCATCTGGAGCTCACCACATGACTAGATGGCAGCATCGGATGTCCAGTGGAATTTCCAGTAGCCATCTAGCTCTTCATCCAGTGCTGCCCCTTTTGATCCAGCGTTGGATGACCCTTTTGATCTAGACTCTGTTTTGACAATTCCACTTGATTTTAATGACATTTCTTTGTCTTTTAAGATATCTTAGGTTGTAATCCAATTCAATAATCACTCTTAGTTCTTCTTAGTGTTGATACTATATATAGTTCTCTATGTGTATTTTGCAAGACAACTTATTCTACAAAAACTTTTCAATCTATTGAGAGAATCTTTTTGGATTAAACACATCTTTTCTTGAGTGTTCATCTAATAGCTGATCTAGGGTTCTTAGTGAGACTGTTGAATTCTTCAATACTTGGCTAGGGTAATTGAATTGCGTTTATGAAATCCAAACTAATAGATTATATTGGAAGATAATCATGGTCGTTGGTAATCCATCTTGAACCTCTTAATGAAGTCTTTGGAGAATCTCAAATAGGTGTTTCTTTGATTCATCTTGAATGAAGAATCGATCTCAATTTTGAGACACAATCTTTTAGGTGTCAAGAGCTTAGGTTTTTCATCAAGAGGTTTGCCTATCTTTAATTGCTTTCTTGTTTAAGTCTTAAGATCATTTTATTTCTTTGAAATCCTATGACATTATGTGTTTTTGTGTTTGTTCTTTTACATTAATCCTAGTTTTCCTTCTTGTGATCCATTATGATTTGTGGAATTGCTTCCAAGACCAAAAATCAAGGCCAATTCAATTTGTTTGGTGATTCTACTTCTACCATCTCTACAATGACAAAAAGCACAAAATAAAGAGATCAAAGATCTCAAACCTGAAAAAGTCAAAAAAATTCTATAAAAAAAGTGCTAAATTTGAAATTGAGGTTGAGGTACAATTTGTGAAGTTGAATTATATATATATGTTGATCGAATTGATAGGTAGAGTTTGAATTGTGATATATTGTATTGAATTGTCTATTTGTCTATTGGAAACTTGTTATGATGACACTTGATCACATTGAAACTGCTGAAAATTTGGATCACAACTCGTTGACCTCAAGGTGTTTGATAAATTACCTTTCATCTATTTTTCTTGAATTCTAAGTGTTTGATCTATTGTCTTGTGTTCAGTGACCATCTTCTTTGAAACTCTTATCTCTTTGAACCTTAAATGTTGGAAGATATGAACTATTTTATTTGAGTTTTCGATGTTTGATTTGGTTACCTTGTTGAGTAATTGTCTACTCTTGAAGTTGGATTCAGAACTTGAAGAAGAGCGAAGAGAGGTAAAAGGTGTAAGGGGGTGACCATGATAGAGTGAGAAAAAGCCTAAAACAAGTGTGATACACTGGTGGATTGTGAGGATATACATATCAACTGTTTTTGTTTGATCATTTTGTAGGCACATCATGGATAAATTTTCATCTCAATCATCTTATCGTGAGGAAAGAAGGGAGATATCAAATCCTAGTTCTTCTAAGAAGAATGTGCCATATGAAAGGGTTGGAAGGAAGTGCCAACAAATGTATCCATCTAGGAGGAGATATGAACATATGGAGTATGATGATGGTTACTACTAAGACAATAAAGTGAGGCCAAGAAGATATGGAAGAAAAGAAGGCCATTGTAGACATCTTTTGAGCCATCATATGACCATTCCATATTTCTATGGTACATTTGATCTAAAAGTTTACCTTTCTTGGGAAAGAGAGATAGAACTTGTGTTTGCAAAGCATGACTACTTGGAAGGACAAAAGATGGAACTAGTTGTTGAAAGCTTTGAGAGGAAAGCCTTAGCATGGTGGGAAAAAGGATTTGAAATTTCAATGAATATTTGGAATGCTTATTACTACATGGGAAGGATTGAGAAAGTATATGAGGGAAAGATATGCACCAAAACTCTACTACAAAAACATTACTGAAGGCTCCAAGAATGTGAAAGGTACCATAAAGAGTTGAAGATTGCATTGGAGAGAGGTAACATAGTGGAGTGTGAAAAAGACAAAATGACCAAATTTCTCAACGGCTTGAATCAAGAGATTTGGGAATTAGTTGAGCCATACTACTATGACTATCTTGAAGATATGGTACACATGGCCATTCAAGTTGAAAGACACTTGAAGAAGAGGAAGTCAACATATGGGAAGTCCGATGAAAACTCAACTTATGGCCCTTCTTCAACATCTAAGGTGCAAGGAGATTGTTCAAAAGAAGAGAAACCCATTCCCTAGGAGCAAAAGTTGAAATCCAAGCTAAGTAACAAATTGCCAATTAAAGAGATTCCTAATCAAGTGAAGCAAGTTTTTGATAATTAGACACTTCATGAAGAGGATGAACAAATGAAGACCTTCAACAAGGTAACGCATAAGATTGATGTAAAAATGGAAAAGGCAAAGGAATATATCAGAAGGAAAGAAAGAGAAGAAAAGAGAAAAAAGAGCTTGAGAGAGAAAAAGATCTTGAGAGACAAGCAAGAGAGATTGAGAAAGAACATGTGGTGAAAAATGAGTGAGAGCTTGAGAGCGAAAAAGAGTATGAGAGAAAAAAAGAAGAGAAAGAGATGAAAAATGGGAGTGCCTTGGTTCTCAAAAGGAGCAAAGAGGATTTTATAGAAATTTCTAACGTTAACAATTCATTTTCTAGTTGTCTTGTTCGTAATTTTCAGGTTTCTAAATTAGTAAATAAGATAAGGGAGCACCATGACAAAAGGGAGGTGAATGCTATGTTAAGTTAGTACACTCTTATCTCTACACTTGGTGATAGTTTCTTGAAATTTGAACATGAAAGATTGCTTTCTATGACTAATTGTGTGTTTAGAGATGATTGTGATGTTCATAAGCAAGGCATTATAGTGAAATTTCTTAATCACGATGATTTCTTATTAAGAGAAGGCATGTCTTATACTTCTTTAAGTTTAGTGACAGCTTTTATGGATTTTGAGTTTGTGAAGGAATCACTTATGAAAGAATGTGCTTCTGACTATGTGTTCGATGTGTCAAGACAAGTCATACATGATGAAGATTATAAGCATGATTATTCTTTGTTTGGTGGAAATGCTATATTCATGCCTATGGTTTCTGTGTGTGAATTGTTGATAATTGATAGTTATGGGAATAACTTGGAATCATATTCTTATGAATTAAGATATTGGAATGAATTTTTTAAGCAAGGCTTTGGGATATACATGAATGAAATTTCAAAGTTTGTCTTGGATGATAGATTATTGTAGATATTTGATGTTACCATCTTTGATTCAAACTTCTATCTTTGTGGTATCATGTTCTTATTCCTTGTTGATTCTAAGCCATTAATACCTTGCGTGAAATATTTTTCATTGTTGATGTGAGAAGAAACTCCAAGCTTATTGAAAATCATTGTTTGTCGGATATTTGTGAAGATGCTTGTGAATTTTATGATAATATGCCTAAAGAAGGTACTTTACATGTTCTTGAGTATTCTGAGCATGATACATTCTTTGGTTTGAATCTTGAGAGTCATGAAATTGTCTTTGAGAGTAACTATGGTAGTCCTAAGTCCTTAGATATCTATTTCAAAAAGCATGTTGTAGGACTACACATGAAAAAGAAATCTATGATTGGGTGCATATTTGTTGAATTCTTGTGATGGGGCATATCAATATCTTGAAGAGAAATTCATCTTTAGTGAAGGTGATAGACTTCATATCGATGAAATCTATGTGCCAACTATGTGCTCAATCTCTATTTGGCATGTTTGGTGGAACTACTTGAGGATATGGATTATGTTTTGTGCCATGAATAGAGATATGAAGAGATTTTGGGAATCTTTAACATATCCCCTGTTTTTAGAGAAGCATAATGATGTCCATCTTGATAATTTGATGAGTTTTAACATATGTGAAGAGTATTTTCTTGTTCCTTTTATACATATGTTTAATGCTTTAAATGGAGGACATGTACATGCTATGTTAAGGGATTATGTATTGAGTTTATTGTGCTTGAATGCAGGAATTAGAGAATCTTTATATCATGGTTTATGGGGTCACAGACCAATGGAATTTATGGCTTTTGCTTCAAATGTGTAGAACCTTGTTTCTTTGTTGCTTTATGTGGCTTGTATTCCTTGTCTATGATGTTTCTTCCAATGAGCTTATTAAAGGTGAGAAGGAATATATATCTATCAAAAAGAGACCACCACCATCAAAGAAGAGTATGGTAAGTCATTATCACCTCCTAATTTCCGTGAAGGATGAATTGAAGTTACTTGGTAAGTATTCTTTTGATTCTTTAAACCATGCTAGTGATCATTCCCTTTTCTATATAGGACTTGAAGATTCTAGGTCGAATCCTTTTGAGTTGTGGGGGAATGAAAGATATCAAGGAGTTCTAAAGACGCTGGAGAACTTATGGAAGCTACCATATGAGAAGATTCAAGTTCAATTCTAAAGAAGATAGAGCTTCAAGGGAAGATTCATTGAATAAATTGAAGAGTTATAAGAGGAAGAAGTTGATTCATGCATATAAAGACTTATACTTCAAGTATAAGAATGATAATTTGAAGATGAAAGAAGCATTGATCACATTTGTGTACAGGAGAGAAGAAATGCTTGATTTCCCAACAATCTTTGAAGAACAACCATTGATGGATGAAGAGCAACCAAAGAAGGAATTCAATTTGTGAATGATAGAAGACATCAATGAGGAGTATACAATCAAAGAACAACCTCTTGGGACCCTCTAAATCAAGCTAGAGAGCCTACGAAAGTTGGGAAGAAGTTGGCAAGATGCAAAACGTGTCTTGCGGGAGATGGCACGAGCAAGGACCGGATGGTGCGACAGAGCACCATCTGGGGCTCACCACATGACCAGCCGGCTCCAGATGGCAGCACTAGAAGGCTACTGGAATTTCCAGTAGCCATCTGGAGCTCCATCCGGTGCTAACCACTTTTGATCCAGTGCTAGATGACCCTTTTCCCTGTTTTGTTCTTAATGTGATCTTGTCCCTATTTGGATTATTTCACTTGATTTCAATGACTTTTCTTTGTCTTTTAAGTCATTTTAGAGGGTTAGCCAAGTCATTAATCATCCTTAGGGCTTCTTAGTGTTGATACTATAAATAGTTCTATATTTGTATTTTGTAAGACAACTTATTCTACAAACACTTTTAAATCAATTGAGAGAATCCTTTTGGATTAAACTCCTCTTTTCTTGATTGTTCATCTATTAGCTCTTCAAGGGTTCTTAGTGAGACTTTTAAATTCTTCAATACTTGGCTAGGGTAATTGAATTGGGTTGATGAAATCCAAACTCATAGATCATATAGGAAGACAATCATGGTCATTGGTAATCTAGCTTGAACCTCTTAATGAAGTCTTGGGTTGATCTCAAATGGGTGTGTCTTTGATTGAATTTGAATGAAGAATCCATGTCAATTTTGAGATCACATCAAAGTTTCCATGGGTTGGCATCATTTTATAGAAGGTTTGTCACTCATTTTAGTACCACTGTAGCCCCTCTCACGGAGGTAATCAAATTAAGTGTTAAGTTTAGGTGGGAGATAGAACAAGAACATGCTTTTCAACTGCTTAAGGCTAAACTTGCATTTGCCCCCATTCTTACTCTACCCGATTTCTCTAAAGTGTTTGAAATAGAATGTGATGCTTTGGGAGTAGGGATAGGAACGGTTTTAATGTAAAAAGGTAGACCTATAGCATACTTTAGTATAAATTTTAATGTTGCTACTTTGAACTACACTACTTATGACAAAGAACTCATTGCTTTGGTTAGGTCTTTGAGCAATTGGCAACCTTATCTATGGCCAAGGGAGTTTGTGATGCACACCACTTATGAATCCCTCAAGCACTCGAAGGGCCAAACAAAGTTGAGCAAACCACATGCAAAAATGGGTGGAGTTCATAGAGATGTTGCCCAATGTGGTCAAGTACAAACAAGGTAAAAAAAACATTATGGCGGATGCACTCTTTAGGAGGTAGACTTTGATCCCAACTCTTGGGGAAAATTTTCTTGGTTTTGAACTTATAAAAGAGTTGTATGTTGAAGATGATGATTTCTAGGATGTGTTTATTGCTTATGAGAAAAGTGTGCATTATAAGTTCTATTTGCAAATTGGTTACTTATTTAGAGAAGATAAGCTTTGTGTGCCTAAATGTTCTTTGAGGAAATTATTTGTCAATGAGAGTCATGGGGTGGCTTGATGGGTCATTTTGGCATCTTCAAAACTTTGAGCATATTGCAAGAACATTTTTATTGGCCTCATATAAAAAGAGATGTAGTGACGGTATGTGAGAATTGCATTGTTTATAAGAAAGCCAAGTCTACTCTTAAACCACATGGTCTTTATATGCCTTTGCCTATACCTAATTGATGTGATTCACTTGAATTATGGCTGGAATTTAAACATCCATCTATCCAAATCCAAGGTCACTCATAATCTGAACTTTTGCCCAAGACTCCAACAAGAGATTCAAGCTAGTGACTAATGACCATGATTGTCTTCCTATATGATCTATTAGTTTGGATTTCTTCAACCCAAATCAATTACCCTAGCCAAGCATTGACAAACCCTAAAGTTTTAC